>CM055127.1:235934214-236249214 GCA_029206835.1 Rana muscosa | reverse complement strand
ATGAGGGAGAGGAAAAGGCAGAATGAGGGAGAGGAAAAGGCAGAATGAGGGAGAGGAAAAGGCAGAATGAGGGAGAGGAGGTGGTGGAATGAGAAGGAGTAATGAGAAGTAATGAGAAAGGGTAAGGAGGAGTTGGAATAAGGTGGAATGAGGAGGAGGAGGTTGAATGAGGTAGAGGAGGCGGAGGAATGAGGTGGAATTAGTTAGAATGAGGTGGAATGAGGAGGAGAATGTAGTGTAATAATGAGGAAGAGGGGAAGGTGGAATAAGGGAGAGGAGAAGAGGTGGAATGAGGGAGAGGAGAGGAGGTGGAATGAGGGAGAGGAGGTGGAATTAGGGAGAAGGGAAGGTGGAATAAGGGAGAAAGGAAGGAGGAATGAGGGAGAGGAGAGGAGGTGGAATGAGGGAGAGGAGAGGAGGTGGAATGAGGGAGAGGGGAGGAGGTGGAATGAGGGAGAGGGAATTAGGTGGAATGAGGTAGAGGGGAGGAGGTGGAATGAGGGAGAGGGGAGGAGGTGGAATGAGGGAGAGGGGAGGAGGTGGAATGAGGGAAAGGAGGAGGTAGATGGAATGAGGAGGAGAAATGAGAAGGAAGAGGAATTATTAAGAATGAGGTGGAGGAGGTGTAATGAGGAGGAAAAGGTAATGGAATAAGGGAGATGAGGAGTTGGAACGAGGTAGATGAGGAGGTAGATGGAATGAGGGAGAGGAGGAAGTGGAATGAGGTAGATGGAATGAGGGATAGGAGGGGTGGAAAGATGAGAAGGTGGAAAGATGTAAAGTAGGAATGAGGAGAATGAGGAGAAGTAGAAATAGAAGTAGAAGTAGAAGTAGAAGTGGAATGAGGAGGAGTGGGCGTTGTAATAAGGAGGAGGCGGAATGCGGTGGAATGGAGGAGGAATGAGGAGGAGAAGGTGGAATAGGAGGGATGAGAAGGTGGAATGAGGGAGAAGGTGCAATGAGGGAGAGAAGGAGGTGAAATGAAGAGGAGGAATGATGTTGAATAATGAGGAGGAGTGACGTGTACTGAGGAGGGGAGGTTGAATGAACAGCAATGAGGTGAAATGAGTAGTCAAGATGGAGAAGTAGGTGGAGGAGTCAAGATGGAGGAGTAGGTGGAGGAGTCAAGATGGAGGAGTAGGTGGAGGAGGAGGGGTGTGGACGAGGGGTGTGGAGGAGGATGAAGGATGGATGGAGGACAGAATAAAGTACAAGACAAATGGTGGAGAGGACATGATGTAAAAAAAAAAAAAAAAAAAAAAAAACACAAATAAAAAAAATTTGGAGACATACCAGGTAATGGAATGAAGATGAAAATTACAAGATTTTAGAAAGTACTTCTGGGAATTCGTAAAAAAAAATCTAGCACTGCAAAAAAAAAATCTGAATTAAAAATAAGTCTTTAGAATAAAGTCATAAAATAAATAAATATATTAAATTAAATTTATAAATGTAAAGAGAGACAATAATAAAATTAAATAAAAATATAGTACAAAAAAAAGTTTTAAAATACAATAAATAGAATTAAAATATCAAAAAAAATATTAGAAATAAAAAACAATACAAATAATAAAATAAAAATATATTACGTTACATTACATATACATACTGCATATACATGCAGACAAAGGTAATCAATGAAAAAATACCTTTGAAGGACATTTATTACACAAAGAAAACAAAAGACAAAAAATGGAAATACCAGTGAAGAAATGTGGGTAGAGAGGGACAGCTGCGACCTTCCATAAACAAGAGGGGAGGGAGGAAGGAGAAGGAAAGGGGAGGGAGAAGAGAGAGAAAGGAAATGAGAGAGATAACATAGAGGCCATGTAAGTTACGGTAATTAAAAAAGAAATAAAAAGAGGGGAGAAGAGTAAATGATGTTTCAGGACAGACCCATTTTGTTGAAAGTGTATGTATTGTCTAAGTTTTTGTAATGTATATGTGTTTATTGGTAATGAAATGAAAGATATATGTATGTATGAATAAGAAAACTTGAATAAAAATAAATTAAAAACAAAAAATGGAAGAGCAACAAAAATAACATAAAAACAATGGGATTTGCAAAGCAACACCACGAGACATATAGAGATAGTGAGCACATTTAAATCAGAATTACAATATAAAAAACACTTACCTTGTTCTGTGAAAATCTTGTGGGTGAAACAGCTGCTTGAAAACCGCGATGAACACCTGCTTTCTGCTCGTGTCCTCTCTCTTCACAATCAACAGGTGTTATGCCATAACACAGGGTGTTCATCCCTTTACAAAAATGGCGCGCAGATACGCCTTAAATCGCGTCATTTCCTGTAAGGAAATAACGCGATTTTAGGCAAAGTAATGCCTAGATATTCCTGGGAAATGAGTGTAATCATTTCCCAGGAGGCAATGCGTGTTAGGACAGGAAGTTCTATCACCGCGGACTAGGAACTAGGCATAAAACAAATTCTGCCTAGCAACAGATAGATAGAAGTGTCCAATTTTTTTTTTTTTATTAAAACAAAGCCATTCATTGAAAGTTTACTTTAGGGTGGACCTCCGCTTTAATCACAGATCCTTGCTTATATTCATAAATATAAAACTGTTTAATATTTCAGTATAAACATTCTGACATACATGGAAGCCTAAGTTTGAAACAAAGGATATCATTATGCAAATTATATATATTTCGTTGCCATTTTTTTTTATAATTGGTTATTGCTATTGTTGGTTGCAATATTGAAAATGTCTGATACTGAAGGTATTTCTAGCATAGCCGGTCATGTTGATGCAGAAACTGAGACTGATCTGCATTAGGGATGAGCCGAACACCCCCCGGTTTGGTTCGCACCAGAACCTGCGAACGGACCGAAAGTTCGCGCAAACTTTAGAACCCTATTAAATACAATGGACTCGAACGTTCGAAATCAAAAGTGCTAATTATAAAGGCTAACATGCAAGTTATTGTCCTAAAAGGGTTTGGGGACCCGGGTCCTGCCCCAGGGGACATGTATCAATGCAAAAAAAGTTTTAAAAACTGCAGTTTTTTCGGGAGCAGTGATTTTAATTAAGCTTAAAGTGAAAAAAAAAGTGAAATGTTCCTTTAAATATCGTACCTGGGGGTGTCTAAAGTATGCCTGTGAAGTGGCACGTGTTTCTCGTGTTTAGAATTTCTAAAGGAAAAAAAGTTATTTAAAACTGCTTGTGGCTTTAATGTAATGTCTGGCATCGGCAATATGGATGAAAATCATTGAGAAAAATGGCATGGGTTCCCCCCCCGCCCCAGCCCACTACCAGCCCCTTTGGGTCTTGTATGGATATTAAGGGGAACCCCGCACCCAAATTAAAAAAAGGCCCTATATACTCTGAACAGCAGTATACAGATGGTGCAAACAAGACAGGGACTGTAGGTTTGTTCTTAAGTAGATGCTGTTTGTAATTTGGAACAGATACATTTTTTAAGTGTAGCTCCAGCCAAAAATCTATTTTTAAGCTTTTTCGAAAACATAGGGAAGGGTTATCACCCCTGTAACATTTGTTTTGCTGTCACCTGTTCAGAACATTTCACCTCACTTTCCGTCCCAATGACAAATGTTTTTTGAAAATTTGGTTTTTTTATTGAAACAAGGATTGGTGATAAAGCATCAGTGGAGAGGAGACACTTTTTTACCATATTAACTCTTACAGCAGAGAATTTCCCTTCCTAGGGGTAGATTTCCTCTCACTTCCTGTTGTCTCCTTCCGTTTGCAAGTAGGAGTCGTTTATAAGTTGGATGTTTGAAAGTAGGGGCCTGCCGTATATACTCTGCAGAAATTTGGCCCTTAGGTGTTGGTGTTGCCACAACACTGTAAGCCCTCACAGTTACTCTTGGTGGGCGCTGGAACGCCCTGCTGTCAACTATTATATCAAGAATTGTAATTACATGCCATTGTTGAACAGTGGTAGGAAAAATTGGACCTTTGGTGGTGGTGCTGGTGCCACAACACTGTAAGTCCTCACAGTTCCTCTTGGTGGGCGCAGGGATGGGCCCAGCTGTGAAATATTAGATCAAGAGTTGTAATTACATGCCCCTGTTGAACAGGGCCAGAAAAATTGGGCCTTTGGTGGTGGTGGTGTTGCCACAACACTGTAAGCCTTCACAGTTACTCTTGGTGGGCGCAGGAATGGGCCCAGCTGTGAATTATTAGATCAAGAATTGTAATTACATGCCCCTGTTAAACAGGGGCATAAAAATTGGGCCTCAGGCACTGGTGCCACAACACTGCAACCCCTCACAAATACTATACTTGGAGTGCAGCAATGAGCCCTGCTGCAAAGTATTGCACCAAAAATTGTAATTACACTCCCCTGTTAAACAGGGGCAGAAAAATTGGGCCTTAGGCACTGGTGCTGGTGCCACAACACTGCAACCCCTCACAGATACTCGATTAGGAGCGCAGGAATGAGCCCTGCTGCAAAGTATTGCATCAAAAATTGTATTTACATGCCCCTGTTAAACAGGAGCTGAAAAATTGGGCCTTAGGCACTGGTGCTGGTGCCACAACACTGCAATCCCTCACAGATACTGTAGTTGGAGCGCAGCAATGAGCCCTGCTGCAAAGTATTGCATCAAAAATTGTAAATACACGCTGAAAAATTGGGCCTTAGCCACTGGTGGCGGTGCCCAGAACCAAAAATGTTCTTACAAGCTATCAGCATGATCATTGAGGAGGAAGAGGATAGTCACTCAGCATAACAGGATAGTCACTCAGCATCAGCATAGGCAGTCTTGAAGGTATCTGACATTTCCCCCAAAAATATTTGGTTACATCAGCATCAAGTGCTTGGTAGCTGGTGGTGATCCAAGACTGATTCATTTTTATGAAGGTCAGTCGATCGACCGAGTCGGTGGACAGGCGCACCCTGTGATCGGTTACAAAGCCTCCAGCAGCACTGAATTTGCGTTCCGAAAGAACGCTGGATGCAGGACAGGCCAGTAGCTCAATTGCATACTGTGCAAGCTCTGGCCAGTGATCCATCCTCAAGACCCAGTAACCCAGAGGATTTTCGTTGGGAAAGGTGTCCAAGTCTGATCTTGCCCTAGGTATTCCTGCACCATGTAAACCAGACGCTGGCGATGGTTGCTCGAACCGATCATACCTTGGGGCTGCGTACTAAAAAATTGTCTGAACGCATCGGTCAGATGGCCACCTTCTCCACCACTCCTTCTTTGACTGACCGAAGCCTCAGCAACATGTTGTCCAGGACCAGGAATTTTTAACCTCTCAGTCTCTGGGAACGCATTGCACAGACCTTTATGCAAGGCCTCCCGAAGATGATTCATCCTCTGCTCCCTCTGCGACGGCAAGATAAGGTCCGCAACCTTACTCTTGTAATGTGGATCAAGGAGGGTTGCCAGCCAGTAATGATCCCTCTCCTTGATCACACGAATACGAGGATCCCTCCACAGGCTTTGCAGGATCAGGGAGGCCATGCAGCATAGGTTTGCTGAGGCATTTGGTCCGGAGTCCTCTGGGTCACTCAGGGTGACATGATCCGTAGCCACCTCCTCCCAGCCGCGTACAAGTCCATGGGTGTCTTGGGACTGTAATTGATCCCTTGAAGACTGCTGCTGATGCTGAGTGCTAGGCTCCACCTCCATGCTGACACGATCCTCCTCCTCCTCCTCCTCCTCCTCCTACTCGTCCTCTTCCTGTGTGATATCCGGGCCAGCAGGAACACTGTCTGGATAAAGGGGGCCTTGAGAGGTACGGAAGTCCTCCTCTTCCTGCCTCTGTTCTGCCTCAAGTGCCCTGTCCATTATTCCACGCAGAGTGTGTTCGAACAGGTGGACAAGAGGGACAGTGTCACTGATGCATGCACTGTCACTGCTCACCATCCTCGTGGCCTCTTCAAATGGTGCCAAGACAGTACAAGCTCCCCTGACCCTGTCCTGGTGCCATATTGCAACAGATACTCCATGATGGCCCTCTGCTGCATGTGTAGCCGCTGCAGCATGGCCAACGTAGAGTTCCACCTGGTGGCATTTCACAGATTAGGCGGTTCTTGGGCAGATTGGATTCCTTTTGCAGGTCAGCCAGACGAGCACTGGCATTATATGACCGGCGGAAATGCCCACAGAGTTTCCTGGCCTGCTTCAGGGCCTCCTGCAAGCCCGGGTACCTGCCCAAGAACCACTGCACCACCAAGTTAAGGATGTGAGCCAAACAGGGCACATGGGTCAGTTGTCCCTGTCGGAGGGCGGAGAGGAGGTTGGTGCCATTGTCGCAAACCACCTTTCCTGGCTTAAGCTGGCGTGCACACGTGAAAAAAAGGCCCACACCAAAGAACTTTTGGAATAATGCGCAGAGACAGCAGCGCCCTGCACATGCGGAGCTCTGCAGTGTGATGCAGTCGGTGTGCTGCTCTTAAGCTGGCCCCTGGAGGGCATCCTGCCTCGTTGTAGATGTGCCTCCTCCTCCTCCTCCTCTCTCCTGTCAGCCACCCACGTGGAGTCAATGACCTCATCATCCCCTCCCTCCTCATCACTGGAGCAAATCTGGCAGTATGCTGCAGCTGGGGGAACATGACTGCCAGATAGCTGTCCTTGTTGGGCACCCCCTCTCTCTGGGCTCACGGTACTGCCTTCCTCTAGCTGGGTTCCTTAATCGAAGCCTTCAAAATGCTGGGCATCCTCCTGGAGCATGTACCTGTAAAAGAAGTCCAGGCAACAGAGGCGCATTGGCGCGCATGCGCGGGTATACCTCTGTATCCACAAGAAATAACTTGCAATGACGCATGCACGCGCACACAGAGGTCAAGTCTTGGGCATGTTGCGGCTCAACATGGCCAGCTGCCGAAAAGGACAAACGTGTCCCACCGCCACGTGCTGATGAGGATGCACCGTGTCCACGACCAGCACTGTTGCCTCTAGACACAGAGCCTGCTTGCCCTCTTTTATTGCCTCGTGACTGTCTGCCTCTCCTTGTTTGCCTTCCAGACATACTAATGGCCTGCAGTGAGAGGTAGCTGCACAAAAGTGGGATGTATATATATATATATATATATATATTGTGACAGCAGGAAGGTAAAGTCACCTGGTTGCATCCAGGGGGGTAGATATATTTCGCCCAGATTCAGGCTTTACGCCGACTTATACAACTAGGTGGAGAGTTGTATAAGGCTAGTGGGCTCATGGATGACTCATACCTCTAGGGAGAGTGTGGGGCGTCGTGCAGACAGGGAGTTGATGAGACCAGCTGAAGCTTGTCAGCTCATTTAGGCCTCTATAAGAACTCCCAGCTTCATTAGATGTTAGCTCATGCCTGGACCCAGACCTGTGTGGACTGTCTAGGGAGAGTGAACCCCTGTGCGGTGAGACAAAGCCTGTGTGGCTATTTGCTTGGACATTTAAAACCAGGGACTTAGGGACTAGGACAGCACTAGGCTGATCCCAGTTGTTAGTTAGGAAACCTGTATGTTTAGTCAGAGGTCAAGTTGACCAGGATTTATTTTGTTTATGTTTCTTTTGCTTTGCTGTGTTTTGTCACTGTAAATAGAAAATAAACCGCACCTTTTTGATTTTGAAAACCACAACCTCCGTTTGCTGGGCCTGTTTTTGTGTGGGGAGCCCATCTCGGGGGTCACACACACCCGCTGCCGAGCTAACCCCCTCACAGTTGGTGGAGAACCAGTGGCAGTTTTTTTTTAAGCCGGCATGGAGGAGATACTGAAGCAGCTGGCTCTAGCAAATGCCAATCAACAGCAGACAAATGCAGGTTTGCAAAAGAGCCTTGCAGCTCATCAACAGAGCCTTGCAGCTCAACAACAGAACTTCGCAGCCCAGCAGCAAGCTCATCAACAGAGCCTTGCAGCCCAGCAGCAAGCTCATCAACAGAGCCTTGCAGCCCAGCAGCAGACAAACGCAACTTTGCAACAGAGTCTGGAGGCTCAGCAACAAGCCCAGCAGCAATCTGAGGCCCGCTTCATAGACCTGTTGCAGAAGCAAGAGCAGAGACTACAACAACAGATGGAAGCAGTAATGCAGCAACGTCCGCAGACCAGTGAGGAAAGCCGTCCCACTAATACCGCGTCCTTTGGGGTGAGTCGTTTATTGACAAAAATGACTGGAGAGGATGATCCAGAGGTATTTTTGACCACATTTGAAAGGACCGCTGAAAGAGAAAAGTGGCCTGAGGAGCAGTGGGCTGGACTGGTGGCTCCTCTGTTAACTGGTGAATCGCAGAAAGCTTACTATGACCTAGAGCCTAACCAAGCAAAAGACTATGTGATGCTAAAAGCTGAAATATTGGCAAGGCTGGGTGTCACCCAGGCTGTCCGGGCTCAGCGTGTGCATAACTGGACTTTCCAGCTTGGAAAACCCCCCAGGTCTCAAATGTATGATCTCATTCACCTGAGCAGAAAGTGGCTACAGCCAGAGACTTTGTCCGCACCAAAGATTGTGGAACGTGTTGTAATGGATCGGTTTTTGAGAGCTCTTCCTACTGCCATCCAAAAGTGGGTAAGCCATGGAGACCCAGAGACGGCCGATGGTCTTGTGGATCGTGTGGAGAAATACTTGGCTACAGAGAACCTGACGGCCTCTTCCAGAGACACTCGGACTTTCCACCCTAAGACCAGACCATCCCCAGGGGCGGATAAGAGGATTCCAAGGGGTGAGGGTGGAGAGAGTGAGAGGGTGGGAGCTCTACCCCAAGTTTGGCGAGAACAGCCTGGGAAATCAGCGGCTCAAGAGGCCGCAAGAAGGATCGTTTGCTACCGCTGCCGGCAAGCGGGACATATTGCAGCCAATTGCCCGGTTGTGGAGGAACCCATGCAGTGTGACTTTCTGACGGGCAGACGTCAGTCGCTGTGTGCGACAGTCGCATGCACTGCCATTCGAGGAACTGAGAAACATTTATGCAAAATGTGTGTTAATGGTAGAAATGTTGTGGTATTGCTGGATTCAGGTAGCCTTGTGACCCTGATAAAGGCTGAGTTAGTTAAAACAGAGGTCTCTGGGAATAGCAAGGTAGCTGTTATTTGTGTGCATGGGGACACCCGAGAGTATCCAGTGACTACAGTGTGTTTCGAGACCCCCAAAGGTACCCTCTCTCATCCAGTGGGCTTAGTATCTCAGTTACCGCATGACGCCATTGTGGGAAGGGATTTTCCGAAGTTCTGGGAACTGTGGGATGATCCTGAGCCCCCCACTGGTGCCCCTATGTACCAGGAATGTGATAGCCAGAACTCCCCTGAGAGTGGTGAGGACTCTCCGGAATTTCCCTTATCAGTATTGGCAGGGGAGACTCAAGAAACTGGAGAGGAGCCCACCTCCTCAGACGAAAACCTACCGTCTGTGGAGTTTTCTGATCTTGAGGTTCACAGGGAAAACTTTGCCACAGAACAGTTGAAAGACCCCGCCCTAATAAAGGCACGGGAAAACGTAGTGAAAATAGATGGCGAGTTAGTGAACCCAGATAATACCTGCACTTACCCATACTTCAGCGTAGAGAAGGACCTACTGTATCGGGTGGCAAAAAGGGCAGAAGAAACCGTTGAGCAGCTTGTGGTGCCCAAACCTTACAGGAAGTTGGTGTTGGAGTTGGCCCATGGGCACATTCTTGGAGGTCATCTGGGGACAGAGAAAACCCGAGAGAGGGTATTACAGAGATTCTATTGGCCGGGGGTGATGAAGGACATAGAAAATTATTGTTCCTCCTGCCCTGTGTGTCAGAGGTCGGCCCCGATGCCACATTTCCGTAGCCCGCTGGTCCCTCTACCCATCATTGAGGTCCCGTTTGAGAGGATCGCCATGGATTTGGTAGGTCCTATAATCAAGTCCGCTAGGGGGCACCAGTACATATTAGTTATAATGGACTATGCCACCCGTTATCCAGAAGCGATCCCTCTCCGAAATACCTCGGCCAAAACCATAGCCAAAGAGCTATCTCTTGTGTTTAGCCGGGTGGGTATTTGTAAAGAACTGCTTACGGACCAAGGTACACCCTTTATGTCCCGGGTTATGAAGGAGCTGTGTAAATTGTTCAAAGTGACACAATTACGTACATCTGTGTATCACCCCCAAACCGATGGGCTGGTTGAAAGATTCAACAAAACCCTAAAACAAATGTTGAAGAAAGTGGTGGATAGAGATGGAAAGGATTGGGACTGTCTACTTCCTTATCTGATGTTTGCTATTAGGGAGGTGCCCCAATCCTCTACGGGATTCTCCCCCTTTGAGTTACTGTATGGGAGACACCCAAGAGGGCTGTTGGATATTGCCAAGGAAACTTGGGAAAGTGAGAGTTCTCCCCACAGGAGTGTGATTGAGCATGTCGCCCTGATGCAAGACCGAATTGCACAGGTAATGCCCATCGTGAAGGAACATTTGGCCCAAGCGCAGTTAGCACAGCAGAGAGTGTACAACCGTGGAGCCAAGACCCGTACCTTTTCCCCGGGGGATAGGATACTGGTACTTGTCCCTACAGTTGAAAGTAAATTCCTTGCCAAATGGCAAGGCCCCTACGAGATAATGGAAAAAGTGAGCGAAGTGAATTACAAGGTCAGACAACCAGGAAGGCGAAAGCCCGAACAGATCTATCACGTTAATCTGTTGAAAGCCTGGAGGGATAGAGAGTCCCTAGTCGCAGACACTTGGTCACCAGCTCAAACTGGTTGCGTGATTCCTGAGGTTGGAATAGCAGCCACCTTGTCACAACCCCAACAACAGGAGGTTAAGGAGTTTGTGCTTCGCAACAAGGAGGTGTTCTCTGAGCTGCCGGGACAAACATCTGGGGTAGAGCATGATATTATTACCCCGCCCGGTGAAAGGGTGAAGTTAAAACCCTATCGGATCCCAGAGGCCCGACGGGAGGCAATACGGGAGGAAGTACAGAAAATGCTGAACTTAGGGGTGATAGAGGAGTCCCAAAGTGATTGGTCTAGTCCCATTGTGTTGGTGCCTAAACCGGATGGGAGCTGGCGATTTTGTAACGTTTTTCGTCAGTTGAACAAAGTTACAAAATTTGACACCTACCCCATGCCACGTATAGATGAGTTGATCGACCGGCTGGGAACAGCCCGATACATGACGACTCTTGACCTCACAAAAGGGTATTGGCAAATCCCCCTGGCCAAGTCGGCCAAAGAGAAAACCGCATTTGTAACCCCAGACGGGGCGTTCCAATATAAAAGAATGCCGTTCGGGTTACAGAATGCGCCGGCCACATTCCAGCGGAAAATGGACCAGATGCTGAGGCCCCATCGGAAGTATGCTGCGGCTTACCTGGATGACGTAATTGTCCATAGCACAGATTGGGCCTCACATCTGCCAAAAGTGCAAGCAGTCCTGGACTCTGTTCGGGAAGCGGGGTTTACGGCTAACCCCAAGAAGTGTACCATTGGGCAGGAGGAGGCCAAATATCTTGGGTACACCATTGGGAGGGGAGTAATAAAACCCCAACTCAACAAAGTCGAGGCCATCCAGAGTTGGCCACGTCCCAACAGCAAGAAGCAGGTACGAGCCTTTCTGGGAATCGCTGGGTATTATCGGCGATTCATTCCCCACTTTGCTTCTAAGGCTGTGCCCCTAACCAACCTGACGAAGGGGAAAGGGTCGGTCATAATTAAATGGACCCCCGAGGCTGAGGCAGCATTCCAATTCTTGAAACAAGCCTTATGTAGCCAGCCAGTGTTGTACTCACCCGACTTCTCTAAAGACTTTGTCGTACAAAGTGATGCGTCAGATGTGGGGTTAGGAGCAGTATTGTCCCAGGTCTGGAACGGGGAAGAGCACCCAGTCATTTACCTCAGCAGGAAGTTGAAGTCCCATGAGGTAAATTACGCCACCGTTGAAAAGGAGTGTTTAGCGGTGAAGTGGGCTCTAGATTCCCTTTGGTACTACCTGCTAGGTAGGCACTTTGACTTGGTTACGGATCACGCTCCGTTAAAGTGGATGGCTCAAAACAAGGAAACAAATAGAAGAGTGAATAGGTGGTTCCTGGCCCTCCAGGAATTCAACTTCACAGTAAAGCATCGCCCTGGCGTTCAAATGGGGAATGTGGATGCTTTGTCTCGAGTACATGAATGCCTGATTGCTGGTGTTCCAACCCCGAGGTTAAAACAAGAGGGGGGGTATGTGACAGCAGGAAGGTAAAGTCACCTGGTTGCATCCAGGGGGGTAGATATATTTCGCCCAGATTCAGGCTTTACGCCGACTTATACAACTAGGTGGAGAGTTGTATAAGGCTAGTGGGCTCATGGATGACTCATACCTCTAGGGAGAGTGTGGGGCGTCGTGCAGACAGGGAGTTGATGAGACCAGCTGAAGCTTGTCAGCTCATTTAGGCCTCTATAAGAACTCCCAGCTTCATTAGATGTTAGCTCATGCCTGGACCCAGACCTGTGTGGACTGTCTAGGGAGAGTGAACCCCTGTGCGGTGAGACAAAGCCTGTGTGGCTATTTGCTTGGACATTTAAAACCAGGGACTTAGGGACTAGGACAGCACTAGGCTGATCCCAGTTGTTAGTTAGGAAACCTGTATGTTTAGTCAGAGGTCAAGTTGACCAGGATTTATTTTGTTTATGTTTCTTTTGCTTTGCTGTGTTTTGTCACTGTAAATAGAAAATAAACCGCACCTTTTTGATTTTGAAAACCACAACCTCCGTTTGCTGGGCCTGTTTTTGTGTGGGGAGCCCATCTCGGGGGTCACACACACCCGCTGCCGAGCTAACCCCCTCACAATATATACTGATTATAATGCAGCTATCAGAATCAACTGCCTGCTGTGGTATTAGTATGAGAAAAGCAGCAATTGTCTTCAGTTACTTTTAGGTGAACACTGTGCAGGGGACACAGTACACTAACTGAAAATACTTGCAGCTCTCTGCCTGTGGTTTTATTATGAGAACACCACTAATTGTATTCAGGCAAGCTTTAGGTGAATGCTATGCAAAGCACACAGTACACTAAGTCAAACACTGCATCTAGCACAATCACCTGCCTGTCACAGTATAGAGAATAACAGGAACGGATCTAGCTAAACTGAATACAGTGTATAAATATATATACACAACACCTAGGATGCATATATATCCTCTACACACTGTAACTGCAGCTAACTGACTCGCCTGCCTGCTCTATCTAACTCAATATAAATTACACTGTCTCTCTCTCTCTCTGTAAGCTCTCTCTTTAACCAACACCGCAACACACTACACAAGGCCGCCATGGAGGCAGCCTTATATAGGGTGGGGCGTGTACTAAACCCCCTGAGACATAATTGGCCAAAGCCACCCATTCTGTTAAATTCTTTATAACATTTAAACTACACTAGTGTTCCTTCATTTTTTATTTTTTAAAAGCTGTTTTCTTATTGTTTATAGCTTTTTTAACTTTGACCGTGAGCCACATAGGTTTTATTTTTAGCCTTTTAAACCTATTGCCCATGGGAATATACTTTGCAGTGAGGTCCCAAGCAGTCTTTTTAAAGAATTTCCATTTCTGTGTTTATCGATGACAATATTCCCTCCCAGTCTAAGTCCTGGAGAGCAGCACTCATCCTTGGAAAATTTGCTCTCTTGAAGTTAAGTGTTTTTATGTTTCCCGTATGTATTTCTTGCTTACAGCAAACATCAAATGAAATCATGTTATGATCACTGCTATCCAGGTTTTCCTTTATCTGAACATTAGTAATAAGCTCTGCATGGTTTGAGATTACCAGGTCCAACAGAGCATCATTCCTAGTTGGGGCCTCAATAAACTGGACCATAAAATTGTCCTGTAATAGGTTTGTAAATTTTTGCCCTTTTAACAGTCCCAGCAGTGCCATTACTCCAGTCAATTTCTGGGTAGTTAAAATCCCCCATTATTATCACCGTCCCAGCCCTTGTAGCCCTTTCCATCTGTGCAAGGAGCTGAGTCTCCACCTCCTCGTTAACATTTGGTGGTCTATAACAAACGCCAATGATTAACTTTGAACTACGCACATCTATATGCAGTTCCACTCGTAATGCTTCAGACTAGGCTTGTGCACAACGGAAAAATTCATTTAGTTTCGGTTCGTTTCTTTTCGGTCCTGTTGATTCGTAATCGTTCGTAATTTTGCTAGCTGGGATTTTTCGTGTTCGGACTAATTCGTATTTTCGAAAGCGACATTTTTCGTTGAATCGGAATCGGAATAATTCGTATTAATGAAACCCTTATTTTTAGTTGATTTATAATTCGTACTTTCGGTAGAGTACATTGTTTTTCGTTGATTCTGGACACAACTCTTTTTTTGGGTTAGTTGATTCGTAATTTTCCGTGTCTCTCTCGCAACGACGCTGCCCTATTATGCCAAATGTGCTTCGAATGTATTTGTACTTTTCTAAATACATAGCGGTTATTTGTAACGATTCGAAATCTTGTATTTTACTTTCGTTTTTGACATGTGGCTATAGCCTCCGCCCCTGTACACCATTTTGAGAGGGAGTTCAGCACGGTGAGGGAGAAGCAGAGAGCAGAGCAGAGTGTTATTGTGCTTCGAATGGATGCTTACATTCGTACCTTTTTTGGTCATTGATTTGTAAATTTACATGTCTGACAGTGGCGCTGCGTGCTTCGAATGGATTCGTACTTTTCTAATACATTGCGGTTATTCGTAACTATTCTAAATCTCGATTTTTTACTTTCGTTTTTGACATGTGCCTGCCTAATGCCTATAGTCTCCGCCCCTGTATGTCATTTTGAGAGGTCGTATAGTGGTGTGGTGAGGGAGGAGCAGAGAGCAGAGCAGAGAGTGTTATTGTGTTAGATTTGTGATTGTTTTTGTGTGGTTTGGTGCTTTTGGTGAAATTAGAATGTCTGGGAGTGAGAATGGACGTGTGAGTCTTGTGAGTGAGAATGTTTGTGTTGGTATGAGAGTTGTTGGTGTGAGTGAGAGTGGAGGGGAGCAGAGAAGTGGAGGGGAGCTGAGGAGTGGAGGAGGGGACTCAGGGGAGAGGAGGAGTGTAGTTGAGGAGAGGCATGGAGGGGAGAAAAGGAGTGTAGGGGAGGGGGGGCGTGGAGGGGAGGGGAGGAGTGGAGGGGACTCAGGGAAGAGGAGGAGTGTAGTGGAGGAGAGGCATGGAGGGGAGAGGAGGAGTGTAGTTGAGGAGAGGCATGGAGGGGAGAGGAGGGGACTCAGGGAAGAGGAAGAGTGTAGTGGAGGAGAGGCATGGAGGGGAGAGGAGGAGTGTAGTGGAGGAGAGGCATGGAGGGGAGAGGATGAGTGTAGGGGAGGAGGGGCGTGAAGGGGAGCGGAGGCGTGGAGGTGAGAGGAGGATCAGTGGGGGGTTGAGGAGAGAAGAGGAGGCATGGAGGGGAGAGGAGGGAAGAGGAGGTGTGGAGGGGAGATTAGAGAAGAGTAAGCGTTGAGGGAAGAGGAGGCGTGGAGGAGAGGAGAGGCGTGAAGGGGAGAGGAAGAGTGGAGGTGAACGGAGGCGTGGAGTGGAGCGAAGGCATGCAAGAGAGCATGCCCATGGAGGTGGAGTGGAGCGGGAGCATGGCCAAAAAAAGAGGCAAGTGTCCACCCCTACATCAGAAGAGATTTCTAGGGCGTGGCCAAGATGGCGCAGGGAGCGGACGCTTGATTACTGGGCTCCCGCTCTGAATCCTAATCCTTCTCCATCCTGTCGTGGGTTTACCCCGGAGATCCTGTAAAACCTCCTAAAACACTCCCAGGGCTCTTGGGGAATGCGTAAAGGCAACAAGGGGTCACAGAGGAGAAGGGGACTGGACGCTGCCTGCACGCCGCCGAAGCCTGGGCCTACATCACCGCCAACGTCCCACATGGAGACACAGACGGCATCCTCCTCAGACGGAGCCATCCAGGCGGGCTCGCCGGCTTTCGATGCCCTGATGCAGGCAATCATGGGATGCCAATCAGCGCTCACGGTCAAGATAGACCATGTTCAGGCTGAAACCACCCTCATTCGCCGCGATATGGACAGGTTCCGGGACCGGATGGCAGAGGCGGAGAGGAGGATCTCGGGCGCAGAAGATACGCAGAGGGAGCAACATGCGGACTGGCAGATCCTTAAATCCAAGGTGCGGGCCCTGGAGGTAAGAGCAGAGGACGCCGAGAACCGGAACCGCAGGAATAACCTGCGGGTCCTGGGCCTACCGGAGGGTGCGGAGGGCTCAGATCCGGTTGCATTTATGGAACATCTCCTCCCCACACTGCTCCCAGAGGCCCGCTTCTCCTCACATTTTTCCATTGAACGGGCGCATCGAGTCCCGGCCCTCCGAGGTCCGTCCGGAGCGCCGCCGCGCACTTTTATTTTTAAGCTCCTCCACTACAGGGATAGAGACACTGTCCTTCGTTCGGCCCGTGTGCAAGGGGATTTGAAATATCAGAACACAAAGCTGCTGATCTTCCCGGATTATTCTGTAGAAACTCAGAGGCAGAGGAAATCGTTTGACCCAGCCCGAGCCATCCTGAGAGCCAAAGGTATCAAGTACAGCATGCTTTTCCCCGCCAATCTGAGGGTCCAAGATGGAGATCGCTTTGAGTTCTTCACATCACCCAGAGAGGCGGTGGAGTGGGCTGAATCCCTTCGTGCCTGAAGACCCTCCATCTGCACCCACTGACTGTGAGTATGCCCCGGGGGGGGGCTTAGTAAGTTGAACTCCTCCAATCCTCCCTGCTGCCTTTCCATGGGCCCTGATCACTATTCTCCTAAAGCTCATCATACTCCCCACTTATGGACTCTGATCTGTCCCCCTCTAGTAATTCTGTACTCCCCGTGAGAGACTGGGGACAAAAACTGCCTGTGTGAGCTGGAGAGGAGTGTTATGCTCTGGAGGGACACCCCCGCCCCCCGGTCATTAGATGCTGCTCAGACCTTTGTGGGACTCAACACATGACCCTTTTACCCAAGAAGAATGCCCCCGTAACATCCGGGAGATCCATGACACATATCCTGCATTGGATTCACAAGCTTGCCTTACCCAGTTTGTTGGTGAGGGGCCTGTTGCCTCTTGCTCACTGCCCTCATGTTCAGCAAGTGGGCTGACAATTGTTTGGGGACTCAGGCCTTCCTCCGGGGACGGGGGGGGCGGGGTGGGGGGGAGTTTGGGAAAGTTGAGCCGTATTTTTGGCTCCCAGTTGATGATTACTTGTTATGTGACAGATGTGTTCTTGGTGGTGACTGTTATACTGCTGTGGGGGCCCGGTTCTCCCCCTGACCCGGGAGGAAGGGGTGGAGGAGCCCCGGGCCTCGCAATATGTATTTATCCTCTTTATTGTGTCTCAGGATATGATGATGGCTAAGCTTGATGTCCTCTCCTGGAACACACGGGGTATGAACTCTCTGATTAAACGTTCACTGGTCTTCCAGTTCATTAAAAAATATGCCCCGCACATCTGTGTGTTGCAGGAGACGCACCTGGTGGGCAGCAAAACAATGAGTTTGAAGAAACCATGGGTGGGACATCATTACCACTCAACCTATTCTAATTATGCCAGAGGTGTCAGTGTGTTGGTGGCAAAAACCCTCCCATTTAAACTGTTAGATTTAATCCTGGATCCTGATGGCAGATATATACTGCTCCATGCCTTAATACATGGTGTTCCCTGGGTGGTGGTGGCTCTTTACTTGCCCCCCCGGCCTCCATTGCACTCCTGAATCTACTCACGGCCAAGCTGGCCCAGTTCCCCCCAGACAATGTCATCCTTCTGGGGGATTTCAATTTAGTGACGGACTCTGATAGGGACAGATGTGGTGCAGCGGGTGCGACCCGCCAGGGCCTAGCCACTTGGGCTGATACCTATGGCTTTACTGATGTATGGAGGTGGAAATATCCCCATTCCAGAATGTTTACCTGCCACTCAGCCACACACAAATCATTTTCTAGAATTGACCTTGCATACGTGGCGGCGCCTGTCCTTCCCCGAGTCCGGAAAATAGCTATCCTCCCTCGCGGAATCTCCGATCATGCCCCACTGTTGCTGTCCCTGGAGCTGACCACGGACCCCTCAGACAGACTTTGGAGACTCTCCAGGTTCTGGATCTCGGATAAGGATGTCGATTCTAGATTTCACCCCACCCTTCAGGGGTTCTGGGAGGAGAATCTGGGGTCGGCCGGGGACAGCTCCACATGGGATGCCTTTAAGGCCTCCTCACGGGGACACTATCAAACTATCATAGCTGCGGTGAGAAGGGAACGTAGAGTAGATCTTGAGAGGGTGGAGGGGGAGGCGTCGGCGACGGAAGCTCTCTATGTTCGAACACGCGACCCGACACACTATACCCGACTCCAATCTCTAACGCAACAGGCCTTACTCCTTCGCACTTCCCTCACGCAAAAAAAGCTTCTTCATCAATCTCAGCGGATATTTGAGCAAGGGGACAAAACGGGCAGACTCCTTGCGTGGCTGTCTAGAGAACAGTCCGGGGTGGCGACCATAGCACAAATACGGGACCAGGATGGGCACCTACTCTCTACTCCCCAGGACATTAACCGCAGGTTTGCCGAGTACTATCAGCACCTGTACACTTCCAGGGTGACATATGATCAGACAGACCTTGACCGTTACCTAGCCGAGATTGATATACCGGTCCTTACGACAGTAACTGCCAATAAACTGGACGCCCCAATAAAGTTAGAGGAAATACAGTCGGCCTTGAAGGGGATGCAGACAAATAAAACCCCGGGCCCGGACGGGTTTCCGGTGGAATTTTACAAGACATATATGGAGGACCTGGCCCCTAGACTGCTCCGGACTCTAACGCATGCATTCGACTCGGGGGCCCTCCCAGACTCGATGAGCGAGGCAGTCATAGTTGTTATTCCCAAGCCGGGCAAAGACCCCCTGCAGTGCTCCTCGTATCGCCCTATTTCCCTCCTAAATGTAGACGCCAAGGTCTTGGCGAAAATTCTAGCGAACCGCCTTACTACGATAATCACAGCACTGGTCCACCCAGACCAGACAGGATTTATGCCGGGGAAGGGTACTGACATTAACATACGTAGGTTGCACACGCATATAGCGAGTGCTGAACCAGATGCCCCAGGAGTGGTGGCCTCACTCGACGCGGAGAAGGCTTTCGACTCGGTCGAGTGGGGCTACCTATGGTCGGTTCTTTCCAGGTACGGGTTTGGCCCGAACTATCTGAAGTGGATACAAATGCTTTATGCACATCCCAAGGCCCGCATCCGTACTAACGGCACACTGTCGGGCCCTTTCCTCCTAGAGAGGGGGACCCGGCAGGGATGCCCACTATCCCCATCCCTTTTTGCCCTGGCCATGGAGCCACTTGCCGCACATATTAGAGGAGACCCCTCGATCAGGGGCATTCGTGTAGGTTCCTTGGAGGAAAAACTTTCGTTATATGCCGATGATTCCCTCCTTTATTTAGCGGATAGCTCCGCCTCCCTGGACTCTGCCCTGGCACAATTTGACACTTTCGCCCAATACTCAGGGATCCGTATCAACTGGGATAAATCAGTGTTATTCCCCCTCCAGGCGTCGGTACCATCGACCCCCTCCCACATGCCACTGACCTGGGTGGAGACGTTCACATACTTGGGGGTAAAAATAGGCCCCAGGCTGAAAGAATATTTGACTAGGAACCTATTCCCCCTGTTGGAACAGCTGATACGGAGTTGTGCCTGCTGGCGTAGTCTCCCGCTCTCCCCAGTAGGGAGGGGAAATTTAATTAAAATGATCTATCTCCCCAAGTTCCTGTACTTCTTTAGACAGACCCCCACTCCTATTCCCCGTTCTTTCTTTAAAAAAATTGACAGTGTAGTGTCCTCCTTTATTTGGGCAGGGCGCCCCCCTAGGGTGGCTCGACGGTCCCTTTATCTCCCCTTGTCTGCGGGAGGTTTGGCCCTCCCAAATTTCCTTCTATACTACTGGGCGGCGGTCCTGGTCACGGTGCGGTGGTGGTTCTCCCAGCCGGAGCAGAACCCTGCTGTCACCCTCGAGGCGGCTCTCCTTGGGTCATATGCGGCTCTTTCCAACCTAGTTTTCAGGGGACCCAGGGCACATCCTCGAGTGACCGAACCAATGAAGACTACCATTAGGGTGTGGCAGACCTCCAGGGCCTCGGGGATCGAACCCCTTACGCACTCCCCACACACCCCGTTGTGGGGCAATCCTTTGCTCCCCCACCTTAATTCAGTACCTGACCCGGCAGCCTGGGCTAACCACGGGGTTGTAAAACTCAAACATGTTATGGTGGACGGGAAAGTTGCGGCGTTCTCGAGTCTGAAACGGACCCATCGACTCCCCGCATCTTTTTTCTTTCGATATTGGCAACTTAAGCATGCCATTAACGCGCAATTCCCGGAGCCCATTACCCTTGAGTCGGATCGAGTTGAGAGAAGACTTATGTCTGGAACGATGGAGAGACCCCTCTCCACCCTTTATCTATACCTTACGATAGCCTATGACACCAACACAATTCCTCTCTTCCATAAATGGAGGGAAGACATTCCCGACCTAGATGAAGAAACCTGGGAGGAACTGGTTTCCTCCTATATTCCGTCCATGATTGCGTCCAGGGACCGTTTCATACAGCTCAAATTCCTACATAGAGCATACTACACTCCACAAAGACTGGCCAGCATCTATCCCTCCTTGAGCCCGCTATGTGGAAGATGTGGACGGGATGAGGGCTCCTTCTTCCACATGGTCTGGACCTGCCCAAGGATCCAGCCTTACTGGCAGGAGGTAGCAGAGACCGTGGGGAGGATTGGTGGCATAGACCTGACGCCAGATCCTAAGCTCTTTCTGCTTAGTTTCCTGGGAGACATGGAAGGGAGTAGATACACCAAACTCTGTGTAACCTTCTTACTGTTCTACGCCAGGAGAGAAATCCTTTTAAAATGGAGGAGTACAGAGGTCCCCTCTGGGGCCTCCTGGGAGGCTACGGTTAATAGGGTGCTGCCACTTTACAAGATTACGTATGAGAGTAGGAACTGCCCGGTAAAGTTTGACAAGATCTGGTCCTCCTAGTTGGACGGGTGGGGGGATGGCCTCCTGGGCACATGACACCTGGCCACAGACGATGAAGAACCTGGTAGTGGAGCTGATGAACTCTGTGATGTCTCCTGACTTATTTCCCTTCTCCTCCTCTGCCCTTCCCCCCTCTCCCCTCTTCCTTCGCGTCCGGCCTCCCCTCTCATCCTGCTTTTCCTCCCCCCCCTCTTTTTTTTTCCCTTCCCCTCCCCTTCCCTGACCCCCCCTTTTTTCCTACTGCCTTCCCCCTCTTTCCCCCTCCCTCACTCCTCCCCCCCTGGTAGCCTACTCCCCACTGGCTGCCCCTTTGTTCCCCCCCGTGTTGGGGGGGTGGGGAACCCCTGGGTAGAGTACCCCTGCGGTAACGCCTACTGTACCCCTGGTTCATAATATGATGTAAGGACCCTGTCAGTATATGTTCCTGAGTGTTCCCCCGAATATTTCTCTCTGATTGTACAGCTAAGCTCACTTTGCCTACTAACTCTGTATTATGTCTGAGACTTTATTCTGTCACTGTTGTATTATCCTATTTTTTCGAAATAAAAACCTTTTCTGTTAAAAAAGAAGAGATTTCTGACGCCGACCTGCAGCAGCAGCAGCGAACCAAGAGACAGAGAAGATCAAGGGGGCCCGTATTTACCCCAGAGGAGAATTCTGCATTGGTTGCTGCAGTGAACATAGAAAAAGTGAGACTCTTCAGCCTAAATGTCTCAACCTCTGCGAAGAGAGCAGCCTGGGAACGAGTCCGGGACTCAGTAAATGCAGTCTCCAAGGTTCGCAGGGCCACCGATGGTGTCAGGTAGGGATGAGCTTCGTGTTCGAGTCGAACATACGTTCGACTCGAACATCGGCTGTTCGATCGTTCGACGAAGATCGAACGATTTGGGCCGTTCGCGCCAAATTCGAGTGACGCGAACGGCCCACAATGCACTACGCCATTACAGTGTCATCCAGGTGCTGTGATTGGCTAAGCATGCACTGTGACCCCGCATGCTTGGCCAATCACAGCGCCGGCAGCGAGGAGAGCAATGATTAGCCACAGGCAGGATGCCTGTGGCCAATTATTCTTGAGGGGGTTTAGTACACGCCCCACACTATAAAAGGCCGCCAGCGCGGCGGCCTTGTGTAGTGTGTTCCGGAGCAGGGAAAGAGAAGCATAGGCAGGGACAGTGTCATTTTTTTTCCTTTACTAATCCTGGATTCCTTGTGTTTAGGGACAAATAAGGATAGGTAGGGAGAGTGTCAGTGTGTTATTCTGTGCTAAACCTTGTTTGTAGGGACAGAGAGGTACAGTGAGGGAAAGTGTCAGTGTGCTATTCTGTTCTAAACCAATCTTGCTGAACCATATATTTGAAATCCTTGAGTTTAGGGACAGAGAGGTACAGTGAGGGAAAGTGTCAGTGTGCTATTCTGTGCTAAATCTTGTTTGTAGGGACAGAGTAGGACAGTGAGTGAAACTGACAGTGTGCTATTCTGTTCTAAACCAATCTTGCTGAACCATATTTGAAATCCTTGAGTTTAGGGGCAGAGAGGTACAGTGAGGGAAAGTGTCAGTGTGCTATTCTGTGCTAAATCTTGTTTGTAGGGACAGAGTAGGACAGTGAGTGAAACTGACAGTGTGCTATTCTGTTCTAAACCAATCTTGCTGAACCATATTTGAAATCCTTGAGTTTAGGGACAGAGAGGTACAGTGAGGGAAAGTGTCAGTGTGCTATTCTGTGCTAAATCTTGTTTGTAGGGACAGAGTAGGACAGTGAGTGAAACTGACAGTGTGCTATTCTGTTCTAAACCAATCTTGCTGAACCATATTTGAAATCCTTGAGTTTAGGGACAGAGAGGTACAGTGAGGGAAAGTGTCAGTGTGCTATTCTGTGCTAAATCTTGTTTGTAGGGACAGAGTAGGACAGTGAAAAAAACTGACAGTGTGCTATTCTGTTCTAAACCAATCTTGCTGAACCATATTTGAAATCCTTGAGTTTAGGGACAGAGAGGTACAGTGAGGGAAAGTGTCAGTGTGCTATTCTGTGCTAAATCTTGTTTGTAGGGACAGAGTAGGACAGTGAGTGAAACTGACAGTGTGCTATTCTGTTCTAAACCAATCTTGCTGAACCATATTTGAAATCCTTGAGTTTAGGGACAGAGAAGGACACTCGTGGAAACTATCAGTGTGCTATTCTGTGCTAAATCTTGTTTGTAGGGACAGAGAGGTACAGTGAGTGAAACTGACAGTGTGCTATTCTGTTCTAAACCAATCTTGCTGAACCATATTTGAAATCCTTGAGTTTAGGGACAGAGAAGGACAGTGAGGGAAAGTGTCAGTGTGCTATTCTGTTCTAAACCAATCTTGCTGAACCATATTTGAAATCCTTGAGTTTAGGGACAGAGAAGGACACTCGTGGAAACTATCAGTGTGCTATTCTGTGCTAAATAGGGATGAGCTTCGTGTTCGAGTCGAACATACGTTCGACTCGAACATCGGCTGTTCGATCGTTCGACGAAGATTGAACGATTTGGGCCGTTCGCGCCAAATTCGAGTGACGCGAACGGCCCACAATGCACTACGCCATCGCAGTGTCATCCAGGCGCTGTGATGGCCAAGCATGCACTGTGACCCCGCATGCTTGGCCAATCACAGCGCCGGCAGCGAGGAGAGCAATGATTGGCCACAGGCAGGATGCCTGTGGCCAATTATTCTTGAGGGGGTTTAGTACACGCCCCACACTATAAAAGGCCGCCAGCGCGGCGGCCTTGTGTAGTGTGTTCCGGAGCAGGGAAAGAGAAGCATAGGCAGGGACAGTGTCATTTTTTTTCCTTTACTAATCCTGGATTCCTTGTGTTTAGGGACAAATAAGGATAGGTAGGGAGAGTGTCAGTGTGTTATTCTGTGCTAAACCTTGTTTGTAGGGACAGAGAGGTACAGTGAGGGAAAGTGTCAGTGTGCTATTCTGTTCTAAACCAATCTTGCTGAACCATATTTGAAATCCTTGAGTTTAGGGACAGAGAGGTACAGTGAGGGAAAGTGTCAGTGTGCTATTCTGTGCTAAATCTTGTTTGTAGGGACAGAGTAGGACAGTGAGTGAAACTGACAGTGTGCTATTCTATTCTAAACCAATCTTGCTGAACCATATTTGAAATCCTTGAGTTTAGGGACAGAGAGGTACAGTGAGGGAAAGTGTCAGTGTGCTATTCTGTGCTAAATCTTGTTTGTAGGGACAGAGTAGGACAGTGAGTGAAACTGACAGTGTGCTATTCTGTTCTAAACCAATCTTGCTGAACCATATTTGAAATCCTTGAGTTTAAGGACAGAGAGGTACAGTGAGGGAAAGTGTCAGTGTGCTATTATGTGCTAAATCTTGTTTGTAGGGACAGAGTAGGACAGTGAAAAAAACTGACAGTGTGCTATTCTGTTCTAAACCAATCTTGCTGAACCATATTTGAAATCCTTGAGTTTAGGGACAGAGAGGTACAGTGAGGGAAAGTGTCAGTGTGCTATTCTGTGCTAAATCTTGTTTGTAGGGACAGAGTAGGACAGTGAGTGAAACTGACAGTGTGCTATTCTGTTCTAAACCAATCTTGCTGAACCATATTTGAAATCCTTGAGTTTAGGGACAGAGAGGTACAGTGAGGGAAAGTGTCAGTGTGCTAAATCTTGTTTGTAGGGACAGAGTAGGACAGTGAGTGAAACTGACAGTGTGCTATTCTGTTCTAAACCAATCTTGCTAAACCATATTTGAAATCCTTGAGTTTAGGGACAGAGAGGTACAGTGAGGGAAAGTGTCAGTGTGCTATTCTGTGCTAAATCTTGTTTGTAGGGACAGAGTAGGACAGTGAGTGAAACTGACAGTGTGCTATTCTGTTCTAAACCAATCTTGCTGAACCATATTTGAAATCCTTGAGTTTAGGGACAGAGAGGTACAGTGAGGGAAAGTGTCAGTGTGCTATTCTGTTCTAAACCAATCTTGCTGAAGCATATTGCAAATCCTTGTGTTTAGGGACAGAGAAGGATAGGCAGGGGACAGTGTCAGTGTCATTGTTGCTAAGCCTCCTGCACAGTATACACCTGAAGGTAGCCCTTATTGCTGTTTTTCCCATCTCCCTGCAGGCCATCCATTAAAATGTCTGGAAGGCAAACAAGGAGAGGCAGACAGTCAGGAGGCAAAAAAAGAGGGCAAGCAGGCTCTGTGTCTGGGGGCAACAGTGCTGGTCGTGGACGCGGTGCATTGTCATCAGCACATGGCCATGGGACACGCTTGTCCTTCTTTTCGGCAGCTGGACATGTTGAGCCACATCATGCCGAAGACTTGGTAGAGTGGATGACCAAGCCCACCTCATCCTCCTCATCCTCTCTCACCCAGGCTCAGGGTACTGGCAAAGCAGCTGCCAAAGCGTCCTCTTCTCTGGTATCATTATCTTCATTAGTCAATCCTTCCCTAGACCCACCATGTCCTCCTCCTGAGGAGTCCCCCGAACTGTTTAAGCACAGTGTTGGGTACATGCTCCAGGAGGATGCCCAGCGTTTCGAAGGATCTGATGATGATACCCAGCTAGAGGAAGGCAGTAGCGTGAGAGCAGAGAGAGGGGATGCTCAAGAAGGACACCAATCTGGCAGTCATGCTCCAGCAGCTGCAGCATACTGCCAGATTGGCTCCAGTGATGAGGAGGGAGGGGATGATGAGGTCACTGACTCCACGTGGGTGCCTAATAGGAGAGAGGAGGAGGAGGAGGATGAGGAGGAGGCACATCTCCAACGAGGCAGGATGCCCTTGAGTGGCCAGCGTATGGGCAGCACACCGACGGAATCACACCGCAGAGCTCCGCCTGTGCAGGGCGCTGCCTCTGCCCGTCATTCAAAAAGTTCTCAAGCATATCTCATATGTCTCAAGCATATATCGCGTGGCCAAAACATCAGCCGCTTGGGCACCACATGCTTGATCAGACATATGTTGACCTGCCATGCAGCTCGTTGGCAAGCCTACCTTAAAGACCCACACCAAAGAACAAAGCGGACCTCTCCTTGCACCGCATCAGCTGGGATCTCAAAACCCACTATACCTTCAGTCCTCTCTGAAACCTGCAATGAGAGGAATGAAGGTGTAGAATTAGGTGTGTCACAGCCCAGTACTTGCGGCCACTCTGCTAGCAGTACACCGACGTCCGATTCTAGCAGGCAAATTTCCCTGCCCCAGCTGCTGGACCGTCAAAAGAAGTTCACTCCCAGCCATCCACATGCCCAGCGGTTGAATGCTAGCTTGGCTAAATTGCTAGCGCTTCAACTGCTGCCTTTTCAGTTGGTAGACTCGGCCCCCTTCCGTGAGTTTGTGCAATGTGCGGTTCCTCAGTGGCAGGTTCCCAAACGCCACTTTTTCTCACGGAAGGTGATTCCGGCTCTCTACAGGCATGTGGAAGGCAATGTCTTGGCCTCGCTGGACAGGGCGGTCAGCGGTAAGGTGCATATTACCGCTGACTCATGGTCCAGCAGGCATGGACAGGGACGTTACCTTTCTTTCACGGCCCATTGGGTCACTCTTTTGGCAGCTGGGAAGGATGCAGGACAAGGTGCAGTAGTGTTGGAGGTTGTTCCACCGCCACGCCTCCAAAATGCTACTACTGATTGTGACACACCTCTCTCCTCCACCCCCTCCTCTTCTTCTTCCTCCATGGCCTCTTCCTGTGGTTTGTCCTCGGAACCAGCGGTGCTCCGTAGGCGTTCAAGGGGCTACGCAAGTACGCAGGCAAAAAGATGCCATGCCGTGCTTGCGCTGGTGTGTTTGGGGGACAGGAGCCACACTGGGGCAGAGGTCCTGTCTGCTCTGCAGGGGCAGACCGAGAGGTGGTTGACGCCACGCCAGCTTAAGCCAGGAATGGTGGTTTGCGACAATGGCACCAACCTCCTCTCCGCCCTCCGACAGGGACAACTGACCCATGTGCCCTGTATGGCTCACGTCCTTAACCTGGTGGTGCAGCGGTTCTTGGGCAGGTACCCGGGCTTACAGGATGTCCTGAGGCAGGCCAGGAAAGTCTGTGTTCATTTCCGCAGATTTTATAATGCCAGTGCTCGCCTGGCTGAGCTGCAAAAGGAGTTGAACCTGCCCAAGAACCGCCTTATATGTGACATGCCCACCAGGTGGAACTCAACGTTGGCCATTATGCAGCGGCTGCACACGCAGCAGAGGGCTATAAATGAGTACCTGTGTGACTACGGCACCAGGACAGGGTCAGGGGAGCTCAGGTTTTTTTCACCACGCCAGTGGGGCATGATCAGGGATGCATGCACTGTCCTGGCACCATTTGAGGAGGCCACGAGGATGGTGAGCAGTGACAGTGCATGCATCAGTGACACTGTACCTCTTGTCCACCTGTTGGAGCACACGCTGCGTGGAATAATGGACAGGGCACTTGAGGCAGAACAGAGGCAGGAAGAGGAGGACTTCCTTGCCTCTCAAGGCCCCCTTTACCCTGACAGTGTTCCTTCTGTCCCACCCATCGCACAGGAAGAGGAGGAGGAGGAGGAGGAGGAGGAGGATTGTGTCAGCATGGAGGTGGAGGCTGGCACTCAGCATCATCAGCAGCAGTCTTTTAAGGATGATTTACAGTCCCAAGAAACCAGTGGACTTGTACGTGGCTGGGAGGAGGTGGCTGCGGATCATGTCGTCCTTAGTGACCCAGAGGACTCTGGACTGAATGCCTCAGCTAACCTACGCTGCATGGCCTCCCTGATCCTGCAAAGTCTGCGGAAGGATCCTCGTATTCTTCGGATCAAGGAGAGGGACCATTACTGGCTGGCCACTCTCCTTGATCCACGGTACAAGGGTAAGGTTGCGGACCTTATGTTACCGTCGCAGAGGGAGCAGAGGATGAGACAACTCCGGGAGGCCTTGCAGAAAGGTCTGTGCAACGCGTTCCCAGAGACTGGGAGGTTACAAACTCCTGGTCCTGGACAACGAGTTGCTGAGGCTTCGGGCAGTCAAAGAAGGAGCGGTGGGGAAGGTGGCCGTCTGACCGATGCCTTCAGACAATTCTTTAGTCCGCAGCCCCAAAGTATGATCGTTTCCAGCAACCATCGCCAGCGTCTGATATACATGGTGCAGGAATACCTAGGGGCAAGGTCAGACTTGGACACCTTCCCCACCGAAAATCCTCTGGCTTACTGGGTCTTGAGGATGGATCACTGGCCAGAGCTTGCACAGTATGCAATTGAGCTACTGGCCTGTCCTGCATCCAGCGTTCTTTCAGAACGCACATTCAGTGCTGCTGGAGGATTTGTCACGGATCACAGGGTGCGCCTGTCCACCGACTCGGTTGATCGACTGACTTTCATCAAGATGAACCAGTCTTGGATCACCACCAGCTACCACAAACCTGATGCTGATATAACAGACTAATTGATTTTAAAATGTCACATCCCTTCAAGACTGATGCTGATGCTGAGTTCCTGTGCTGTTATGTTGACTAGCTATCCTCCTCCTCCTCCTCAATGATCCGATTAATGATGATAGCTTGGAAGATCATTTTGGTTTATGGGTGCCGCCACCAGTGGCTAAGGCCCAATTTTTCAGCCCCTGTTTAACAGGGGCGTGTAATTACAATTTTTGATGCAATACTTTGCAACAGGCCTCATTGCTGTGCTCCAAGTACAGTATCTGTGAGGGGTTGCAGTGTTGTGCCACCAGTGCCTAAGGCCCAATTTTTCAGCCCCTGTTCAACAGGGGCATGCAATTATAATTATTGATCTAATAATTCACAGCAGGGCCCATTGCTGCGCCCACCAAGAGTAACTGTCAGGCCTTACAGTGTTGTGTCAACACCACCATCACCACCACCAAAGGCCCAATTTTTCAGCCCCTGTTCAACAGGGGCATGCAATTATAATTATTGATCTAATAATTCACAGCAGGGCCCATTGCTGCGCCCACCAAGAGTAACTGTCAGGCCTTACAGTGTTGTGGCACCAGCACCACCATCAAAGGCCCAATTTTTACTACCACTGTTCAACAATTATATGTTATTACAATTCCTGATATAATAGTTGACAGCAGGGCGTTCCAGCACCCACCAAGAGTAACTGTGAGTGCTTACAGTGTTGTGCCAACACCAACACCTAAGGGGCCAATTTCTACAGAGTATATACGGCAGGTCCCTACTTTCAAACATCCAACTTACAAACGACTACTACTTGCAAACGGAAGAAGACAACAGGAAGTGAGAGGAAATCTACCCCTTGGAAGGAAAATTCTCTCCTGTAAGAATTAATATGGAAGAAAGGTGTCTCCTCTCTACTTATGCTTTATCACCAATCCTTGTTTTAATAAAAACACCACATTTCAAAATCAGTTGTCATTGGGACGCAAAGTGAGGTGAAATGTTCTGAACAGGGGCACAGACAGCAAAACAAATGTTACAGGGGTGATAACCCTTCCCTATGTTTGCCAAAAAGCTTAAAAATAGGTATTTGGGCTGGAGCTACACTTAAACAATGTAGCTGTTCAAAATTACAAACAGATTCTACATAAGAACAAACCTACAGTCCCTGTCTTGTATGCACCGCCTGTATACGGCTGTTCAGAGTATATAGGACCTTTTTTATTTTGTGTGCAGGGTTCCCCTTAATATCCATACAAGACCCAAAGGGGCTGGTAATGGGCTGGGGTAGGGGGGGGGGGGGATGATGGGGTAGCTATGCCATTTTTCTTAAAGATTTTCATCCATATTACCGGGACCAGACATTACATTAAAGCCGCAAGCAGTTTTAAATGGCTTTTTTTTCCTTTAGAAATGTAATTTTGTGCAGGGACAGTTCTAAACACGGGAAACACGTGGCACTTCACAGGCATACTTTAGACACCCCCCAGGTACAATATTTAAAGGAATATTTGACTTTTTTTTTTCACTTTATGCATCATTAAAATGACTGCTCCCGGAAAACGTCCGTTTTTAAAACTTATTTTTGCATTGATACATGTCCCCTGGTGCAGAACCCGGGTTCCCAAACTCTGTTTAGGACAATAACATGGATAATAGTCGTTATAATTAGCACTTTAGAATCCGAACGTTCGCATCCATTGTATTTAATAGGGTTCTAATGTTCGTGCGAACTTTCGGTCCGTTCGCGGGTTCTGGTGCGAACCGAACCCGGGGGTGTTCGGCTCATCACTAGTGCTAAATTTTGTTTGTAGGGACAGAGTAGGACAGTGAGTGAAACTGACAGTGTGCTCTTCTGTTCTAAACCAATCTTGCTGAACCATATTTGAAATCCTTGAGTTTAGGGACAGAGAAGGACACTCGTGGAAACTATCAGTGTGCTATTCTGTGCTAAATCTTGTTTGTAGGGACAGAGTAGGACAGTGAGTGAAACTGACAGTGTGCTATTCTGTTCTAAACCAATCTTGCTGAACCATATTTGAAATCCTTGAGTTTAGGGACAGAGAAGGACACTCGTGGAAACTATCAGTGTGCTATTCTGTGCTAAATCTTGTTTGTAGGGACAGAGAGGTACAGTGAGTGAAACTGACAGTGTGCTATTCTGTTCTAAACCAATCTTGCTGAACCATATTTGAAATCCTTGAGTTTAGGGACAGAGAGGTACAGTGAGGGAAAGTGTCAGTGTGCTATTCTGTTCTAAACCAATCTTGCTGAACCATATTTGAAATCCTTGAGTTTAGGGACAGAGAAGGACACTCGTGGAAACTATCAGTGTGCTATTCTGTGCTAAATCTTGTTTGTAGGGACAGAGTAGGACAGTGAGTGAAACTGACAGTGTGCTATTCTGTTCTAAACCAATCTTGCTGAACCATATTTGAAATCCTTGAGTTTAGGGACAGAGAAGGACACTCGTGGAAACTATCAGTGTGCTATTCTGTGCTAAATCTTGTTTGTAGGGACAGAGAGGTACAGTGAGTGAAACTGACAGTGTGCTATTCTGTTCTAAACCAATCTTGCTGAACCATATGTGAGGGGGTTAGCTCGGCAGCGGGTGTGTGTGACCCCCGAGATGGGCTCCCCACACAAAACAGGCCCAGCAAACGGAGGTTGTGGTTTTCAAAATCAAAAAGGTGCGGTTTATTTTCTATTTACAGTGACAAAACACAGCAAAGCAAAAGAAACATAAACAAAATAAGTCCTGGTCAACTTGACCTCTGCCTAAACATACAGGTTTCCTAACTAACAACTGGGATCAGCCTAGTGCTGTCCTAGTCCCTAAGTCCCTGGTTTTAAATGTCCAAGCAAATAGCCACACAGGCTTTGTCTCACCGCACAGGGGTTCACTCTCCCTAGACAGTCCACACAGGTCTGGTTCCAGGCATGAGCTAACATCTAATGAAGCTGGGAGTTCTTATAGAGGCCTAAATGAGCTGACAAGCTTCAGCTGGTCTCATCAACTCCCTGTCTGCACGACGCCCCACACTCTCCCTAGAGGTATGAGTCATCCATGAGCCCACTAGCCTTAGCTGGGCTTATACAACTCTCCACCTAGTTGTATAAGTCGGCGTAAAGCCTGAATCTGGGCGAAATATATCTACCCCCCTGGATGCAACCAGGTGACTTTACCTTCCTGCTGTCACATACCCCCCCCTCTTGTTTTAACCTCGGGGTTGGAACACCAGCAATCAGGCATTCATGTACTCGAGACAAAGCATCCACATTCCCCATTTGAACGCCAGGGCGATGCTTTACTGTGAAGTTGAATTCCTGGAGGGCCAGGAACCACCTATTCACTCTTCTATTTGTTTCCTTGTTTTGAGCCATCCACTTTAACGGAGCGTGATCCGTAACCATGTCAAAGTGCCTACCTAGCAGGTAGTACCGAAGGGAATCTAGAGCCCACTTCACCGCTAAACACTCCTTTTCAACGGTGGCGTAATTTACCTCATGGGACTTCAACTTCCTGCTGAGGTAAATGACTGGGTGCTCTTCCCCGTTCCAGACCTGGGACAATACTGCTCCTAACCCCACATCTGACGCATCACTTTGTACGACAAAGTCTTTAGAGAAGTCGGGTGAGTACAACACTGGCTGGCTACATAAGGCTTGTTTCAAGAATTGGAATGCTGCCTCAGCCTCGGGGGTCCATTTAATCATGACCGACCCTTTCCCCTTCGTCAGGTTGGTTAGGGGCACAGCCTTAGAAGCAAAGTGGGGAATGAATCGCCGATAATACCCAGCGATTCCCAGAAAGGCTCGTACCTGCTTCTTGCTGTTGGGACGTGGCCAACTCTGGATGGCCTCGACTTTGTTGAGTTGGGGTTTTATTACTCCCCTCCCAATGGTGTACCCAAGATATTTGGCCTCCTCCTGCCCAATGGTACACTTCTTGGGGTTAGCCGTAAACCCCGCTTCCCGAACAGAGTCCAAGACTGCTTGCACTTTTGGCAGATGTGAGGCCCAATCTGTGCTATGGACAATTATGTCATCCAGGTAAGCCGCAGCATACTTCCGATGGGGCCTCAGCATCTGGTCCATTTTCCGCTGGAATGTGGTCGGCGCATTCTGTAACCCGAACGGCATTCTTTTATATTGGAACGCCCCGTCTGGGGTTACAAATGCGGTTTTCTCTTTGGCCGACTTGGCCAGGGGGATTTGCCAATACCCTTTTGTGAGGTCAAGAGTCGTCATGTATCGGGCTGTTCCCAGCCGGTCGATCAACTCATCTATACGTGGCATGGGGTAGGTGTCAAATTTTGTAACTTTGTTCAACTGTCGAAAATCGTTACAAAATCGCCAGCTCCCATCCGGTTTAGGCACCAACACAATGGGACTAGACCAATCACTTTGGGACTCCTCTATCACCCCTAAGTTCAGCATTTTCTGTACTTCCTCCCGTATTGCCTCCCGTCGGGCCTCTGGGATCCGATAGGGTTTTAACTTCACCCTTTCACCGGGCGGGGTAATGATGTCATGCTCTACCCCAGATGTTTGTCCCGGCAGCTCAGAGAATACCTCCTTGTTGCGAAGCACAAACTCCTTAACCTCCTGTTGTTGGGGTTGTGACAAGGTGGCTGCTATTCCAACCTCCGGAATCACGCAACCAGTTTGAGCTGGTGACCAAGTGTCTGCGACTAGGGACTCTCTATCCCTCCAGGCTTTCAACAGATTAACGTGATAGATCTGTTCGGGCTTTCGCCTTCCTGGTTGTCTGACCTTGTAATTCACTTCGCTCACTTTTTCCATTATCTCGTAGGGGCCTTGCCATTTGGCAAGGAATTTACTTTCAACCGTAGGGACAAGTACCAGTATCCTATCCCCCGGGGAAAAGGTACGGGTCTTGGCTCCACGGTTGTACACTCTCTGCTGTGCTAACTGCGCTTGGGCCAAATGTTCCTTCACGATGGGCATTACCTGTGCAATTCGGTCTTGCATCAGGGCGACATGCTCAATCACACTCCTGTGGGGAGAACTCTCACTTTCCCAAGTTTCCTTGGCAATATCCAACAGCCCTCTTGGGTGTCTCCCATACAGTAACTCAAAGGGGGAGAATCCCGTAGAGGATTGGGGCACCTCCCTAATAGCAAACATCAGATAAGGAAGTAGACAGTCCCAATCCTTTCCATCTCTATCCACCACTTTCTTCAACATTTGTTTTAGGGTTTTGTTGAACCTTTCAACCAGCCTATCGGTTTGGGGGTGATACACAGATGTACGTAATTGCGTCACTTTGAACAATTTACACAGCTCCTTCATAACCCGGGACATAAAGGGTGTACCTTGGTCCGTAAGCAGTTCTTTACAAATACCCACCCGGCTAAACACAAGAGATAGCTCTTTGGCTATGGTTTTGGCCGAGGTATTTCGGAGAGGGATCGCTTCTGGATAACGGGTGGCATAGTCCATTATAACTAATATGTACTGGTGCCCCCTAGCGGACTTGATTATAGGACCTACCAAATCCATGGCGATCCTCTCAAACGGGACCTCAATGATGGGTAGAGGGACCAGCGGGCTACGGAAATGTGGCATCGGGGCCGACCTCTGACACACAGGGCAGGAGGAACAATAATTTTCTATGTCCTTCATCACCCCCGGCCAATAGAATCTCTGTAATACCCTCTCTCGGGTTTTCTCTGTCCCCAGATGACCTCCGAGAATGTGCCCATGGGCCAACTCCAACACCAACTTCCTGTAAGGTTTGGGCACCACAAGCTGCTCAACGGTTTCTTCTGCCCTTTTTGCCACCCGATACAGTAGGTCCTTCTCTACGCTGAAGTATGGGTAAGTGCAGGTATTATCTGGGTTCACTAACTCGCCATCTATTTTCACTACGTTTTCCCGTGCCTTTACTAGGGCGGGGTCTTTCAACTGTTCTGTGGCAAAGTTTTCCCTGTGAACCTCAAGATCAGAAAACTCCACAGACGGTAGGTTTTCGTCTGAGGAGGTGGGCTCCTCTCCAGTTTCTTGAGTCTCCCCTGCCAATACTGATAAGGGAAATTCCGGAGAGTCCTCACCACTCTCAGGGGAGTTCTGGCTATCACATTCCTGGTACATAGGGGCACCAGTGGGGGGCTCAGGATCATCCCACAGTTCCCAGAACTTCGGAAAATCCCTTCCCACAATGGCGTCATGCGGTAACTGAGATACTAAGCCCACTGGATGAGAGAGGGTACCTTTGGGGGTCTCGAAACACACTGTAGTCACTGGATACTCTCGGGTGTCCCCATGCACACAAATAACAGCTACCTTGCTATTCCCTGAGACCTCTGTTTTAACTAACTCAGCCTTTATCAGGGTCACAAGGCTACCTGAATCCAGTAATACCACAACATTTCTACCATTAACACACATTTTGCATAAATGTTTCTCAGTTCCTCGAATGGCAGTGCATGCGACTGTCGCACACAGCGACTGACGTCTGCCCATCAGAAAGTCACACTGCATGGGTTCCTCCACAACCGGGCAATTGGCTGCAATATGTCCCGCTTGCCGGCAGCGGTAGCAAACGATCCTTCTTGCCGCCTCTTGAGCCGCTGATTTCCCAGGCTGTTCTCGCCAAACTTGGGGTAGAGCTCCCACCCTCTCACTCTCTCCACCCTCACCCCTTGGAATCCTCTTATCCGCCCCTGGGGATGGTCTGGTCTTAGGGTGGAAAGTCCGAGTGTCTCTGGAAGAGGCCGTCAGGTTCTCTGTAGCCAAGTATTTCTCCACACGATCCACAAGACCATCGGCCGTCTCTGGGTCTCCATGGCTTACCCACTTTTGGATGGCAGTAGGAAGAGCTCTCAAAAACCGATCCATTACAACACGTTCCACAATCTTTGGTGCGGACAAAGTCTCTGGCTGTAGCCACTTTCTGCTCAGGTGAATGAGATCATACATTTGAGACCTGGGGGGTTTTCCAAGCTGGAAAGTCCAGTTATGCACACGCTGAGCCCGGACAGCCTGGGTGACACCCAGCCTTGCCAATATTTCAGCTTTTAGCATCACATAGTCTTTTGCTTGGTTAGGCTCTAGGTCATAGTAAGCTTTCTGCGATTCCCCAGTTAACAGAGGAGCCACCAGTCCAGCCCACTGCTCCTCAGGCCACTTTTCTCTTTCAGCGGTCCTTTCAAATGTGGTCAAAAATACCTCTGGATCATCCTCTCCAGTCATTTTTGTCAATAAACGACTCACCCCAAAGGACGCGGTATTAGTGGGACGGCTTTCCTCACTGGTCTGCGGACGTTGCTGCATTGCTGCTTCCATCTGTTGTTGTAGTCTCTGCTCTTGTTTCTGTAACAGGTCTATGAAGCGGGCCTCAGATTGCTGCTGGGCTTGTTGCTGAGCCTCCAGACTCTGTTGCAAAGTTGCGTTTGTCTGCTGCTGGGCTGCAAGGCTCTGTTGATGAGCTTGCTGCTGGGCTGCAAGGCTCTGTTGATGAGCTTGCTGCTGGGCTGCAAAGTTCTGTTGTTGAGCTGCAAGGCTCTTTTGCAAACCTGCATTTGTCTGCTGTTGATTGGCATTTGCTAGAGCCAGCTGCTTCAGTATCTCCTCCATGCTGGCTTAAAAAAAAACTGCCCGCATTCTCCACCAACTGTGAGGGGGTTAGCTCGGCAGCGGGTGTGTGTGACCCCCGAGATGGGCTCCCCACACAAAACAGGCCCAGCAAACGGAGGTTGTGGTTTTCAAAATCAAAAAGGTGCGGTTTATTTTCTATTTACAGTGACAAAACACAGCAAAGCAAAAGAAACATAAACAAAATAAGTCCTGGTCAACTTGACCTCTGCCTAAACATACAGGTTTCCTAACTAACAACTGGGATCAGCCTAGTGCTGTCCTAGTCCCTAAGTCCCTGGTTTTAAATGTCCAAGCAAATAGCCACACAGGCTTTGTCTCACCGCACAGGGGTTCACTCTCCCTAGACAGTCCACACAGGTCTGGTTCCAGGCATGAGCTAACATCTAATGAAGCTGGGAGTTCTTATAGAGGCCTAAATGAGCTGACAAGCTTCAGCTGGTCTCATCAACTCCCTGTCTGCACGACGCCCCACACTCTCCCTAGAGGTATGAGTCATCCATGAGCCCACTAGCCTTAGCTGGGCTTATACAACTCTCCACCTAGTTGTATAAGTCGGCGTAAAGCCTGAATCTGGGCGAAATATATCTACCCCCCTGGATGCAACCAGGTGACTTTACCTTCCTGCTGTCACACATATTTGAAATCCTTGAGTTTAGGGACAGAGAGGTACAGTGAGGGAAAGTGTCAGTGTGCTATTCTGTGCTAAATCTTGTTTGTAGGGACAGAGAGGTACAGTGAGTGAAACTGACAGTGTGCTATTCTGTTCTAAACCAATCTTGCTGAACCATATTTGAAATCCTTGAGTTTAGGGACAGAGAAGGACACTCGTGGAAACTATCAGTGTGCTATTCTGTGCTAAATCTTGTTTGTAGGGACAGAGTAGGACAGTGAGTGAAACTGACAGTGTGCTATTCTGTTCTAAACCAATCTTGCTGAACCATATTTGAAATCCTTGAGTTTAGGGACAGAGAAGGACACTCGTGGAAACTATCAGTGTGCTATTCTGTGCTAAATCTTGTTTGTAGGGACAGAGAGGTACAGTGAGTGAAACTGACAGTGTGCTATTCTGTTCTAAACCAATCTTGCTGAACCATATTTGAAATCCTTGAGTTTAGGGACAGAGAAGGACACTCGTGGAAACTATCAGTGTGCTATTCTGTGCTAAATCTTGTTTGTAGGGACAGAGAGGTACAGTGAGTGAAACTGACAGTGTGCTATTCTGTTCTAAACCAATCTTGCTGAACCATATTTGAAATCCTTGAGTTTAGGGACAGAGAAGGACACTCGTGGAAACTATCAGTGTGCTATTCTGTGCTAAATCTTGTTTGTAGGGACAGAGTAGGACAGTGAGTGAAACTGACAGTGTGCTATTCTGTTCTAAACCAATCTTGCTGAACCATATTTGAAATCCTTGAGTTTAGGGACAGAGAGGTACAGTGAGGGAAAGTGTCAGTGTGCTATTCTGTTCTAAACCAATCTTGCTGAACCATATTTGAAATCCTTGAGTTTAGGGACAGAGAAGGACACTCGTGGAAACTATCAGTGTGCTATTCTGTGCTAAATCTTGTTTGTAGGGACAGAGTAGGACAGTGAGTGAAACTGACAGTGTGCTATTCTGTTCTAAACCAATCTTGCTGAACCATATTTGAAATCCTTGAGTTTAGGGACAGAGAAGGACACTCGTGGAAACTATCAGTGTGCTAATCTGTGCTAAATCTTGTTTGTAGGGACAGAGTAGGACAGTGAGTGAAACTGACAGTGTGCTATTCTGTTCTAAACCAATCTTGCTGAACCATATTTGAAATCCTTGAGTTTAGGGACAGAGAGGTACAGTGAGGGAAAGTGTCAGTGTGCTATTCTGTGCTAAATCTTGTTTGTAGGGACAGAGTAGGACAGTGAGTGAAACTGACAGTGTGCTATTCTGTTCTAAACCAATCTTGCTGAACCATATTTGAAATCCTTGAGTTTAGGGACAGAGAGGTACAGTGAGGGAAAGTGTCAGTGTGCTATTCTGTTCTAAACCAATCTTGCTGAACCATATTTGAAATCCTTGAGTTTAGGGACAGAGAAGGACACTCATGGAAACTATCAGTGTGCTATTCTGTGCTAAATCTTGTTTGTAGGGACAGAGTAGGACAGTGAGTGAAACTGACAGTGTGCTATTCTGTTCTAAACCAATCTTGCTGAACCATATTTGAAATCCTTGAGTTTAGGGACAGAGAAGGCCAGTCGTGGAAACTATCAGTGTGCTATTCTGTGCTAAATCTTGTTTGTAGGGACAGAGTAGGACAGTGAGTGAAACTGACAGTGTGCTATTCTGTTCTAAACCAATCTTGCTGAACCATATTTGAAATCCTTGAGTTTAGGGACAGAGAAGGACACTCATGGAAACTATCAGTGTGCTATTCTGTGCTAAATCTTGTTTGTAGGGACAGAGAAGGACAGTGAGGGAAACTGTCAGTGTGCTATTCTGTGCTAAACCAATCTTGCTGAAGCATATTGCAAATCCTTGTGTTTAGGGACAGAGAAGGATAGGCAGGGGACAGTGTCAGTGTCATTGTTGCTAAGCCTCCTGCACAGTATACACCTGAAGGTAGCCCTTATTGCTGTTTTTCCCATCTCCCTGCAGGCCATCCATTAAAATGTCTGGAAGGCAAACAAGGAGAGGCAGACAGTCAGGAGGCAAAAAAAGAGGGCAAGCAGGCTCTGTGTCTGGGGGCAACAGTGCTGGTCGTGGACGCGGTGCATTGTCATCAGCACATGGCCATGGGACACGCTTGTCCTTCTTTTCGACAGCTGGACATGTTGAGCCACATCATGCCGAAGACTTGGTAGAGTGGATGACCAAGCCCACCTCATCCTCCTCATCCTCTCTCACCCAGGCTCAGGGTACTGGCAAAGCAGCTGCCAAAGCGTCCTCTTCTCTGGTATCATTATCCTCATTAGTCAATCCTTCCCTAGACCCACCATGTCCTCCTCCTGAGGAGTCCCCCGAACTGTTTGAGCACAGTGTTGGGTACATGCTCCAGGAGGATGCCCAGCGTTTCGAAGGATCTGATGATGATACCCAGCTAGAGGAAGGCAGTAGCGTGAGAGCAGAGAGAGGGGATGCTCAAGAAGGACACCAATCTGGCAGTCATGCTCCAGCAGCTGCAGCATACTGCCAGATTGGCTCCAGTGATGAGGAGGGAGGGGATGATGAGGTCACTGACTCCACGTGGGTGCCTAATAGGAGAGAGGAGGAGGAGGAGGATGAGAAGGAGGCACATCTCCAACGAGGCAGGATGCCCTTGAGTGGCCAGCGTATGGGCAGCACACCGACGGAATCACACCGCAGAGCTCCGCCTGTGCAGGGCGCTGCCTCTGCCCGTCATTCAAAAAGTTCTTTGGTGTGGGCCTTTTTTGAGGCGAGTGCATCAGATCGCACAGCTGCTGTTTGCAACATATGTCTCAAGCATATATCGCGTGGCCAAAACATCAGCCGCTTGGGCACCACATGCTTGATCAGACATATGTTGACCTGCCATGCAGCTCGTTGGCAAGCCTACCTTAAAGACCCACACCAAAGAACAAAGCGGACCTCTCCTTGCACCGCATCAGCTGGGATCTCAAAACCCACTATACCTTCAGTCCTCTCTGAAACCTGCACTGAGAGGAATGAAGGTGTAGAATTAGGTGTGTCACAGCCCAGTACTTGCGGCCACTCTGCTAGCAGTACACCGACGTCCGATTCTAGCAGGCAAATTTCCCTGCCCCAGCTGCTGGACCGTCGAAAGAAGTTCACTCCCAGCCATCCACATGCCCAGCAGTTGAATGCTAGCTTGGCTAAATTGCTAGCGCTTCAACTGCTGCCTTTTCAGTTGGTAGACTCGGCCCCCTTCCGTGAGTTTGTGCAATGTGCGGTTCCTCAGTGGCAGGTTCCCAAACGCCACTTTTTCTCACGGAAGGCGATTCCGGCTCTCTACAGGCATGTGGAAGGCAATGTCTTGGCCTCGCTGGACAGGGCGGTCAGCGGTAAGGTGCATATTACCGCTGACTCATGGTCCAGCAGGCATGGACAGGGACGTTACCTTTCTTTCACGGCCCATTGGGTCACTCTTTTGGCAGCTGGGAAGGATGCAGGACAAGGTGCAGTAGTGTTGGAGGTTGTTCCACCGCCACGCCTCCAAAATGCTACTACTGGTTGTGACACACCTCTCTCCTCCACCCCCTCCTCTTCTTCTTCCTCCATGGCCTCTTCCTGTGGTTTGTCCTCGGAACCAGCGGTGCTCCGTAGGCGTTCAAGGGGCTACGCAAGTACGCAGGCAAAAAGATGCCATGCCGTGCTTGCGCTGGTGTGTTTGGGGGACAGGAGCCACACTGGGGCAGAGGTCCTGTCTGCTCTGCAGGGGCAGGCCGAGAGGTGGTTGACGCCACGCCAGCTTAAGCCAGGAATGGTGGTTTGCGACAATGGCACCAACCTCCTCTCCGCCCTCCGACAGGGACAACTGACCCATGTGCCCTGTATGGCTACGTCCTTAACCTGGTGGTGCAGCGGTTCTTGGGCAGGTACCCGGGCTTACAGGATGTCCTGAGGCAGGCCAGGAAAGTCTGTGTTCATTTCCGCAGATCTTATAATGCCAGTGCTCGCCTGGCTGAGCTGCAAAAGGAGTTGAACCTGCCCAAGAACCGCCTTATATGTGACATGCCCACCAGGTGGAACTCAACGTTGGCCATGCTGCAGTGGCTGCACACGCAGCAGAGGGCCATCAATGAGTACCTGTGCGACTACGGCACCAGGACAGGGTCAGGGGAGCTCGGTTTTTTTTCACCACGCCAGTGGGGCATGATCAGGGATGCATGCACTGTCCTGGCACCATTTGAGGAGGCCACGAGGATGGTGAGCAGTGACAGTGCATGCATCAGTGACACTGTACCTCTTGTCCACCTGTTGGAGCACACGCTGTGTGGAATAATGGACAGGGCACTTGAGGCAGAACAGAGGCAGGAAGAGGAGGACTTCCTTGCCTCTCAAGGCCCCCTTTACCCTGACAGTGTTCCTTCTGTCCCACCCATCGCACAGGAAGAGGAGGAGGAGGAGGAGGAGGAGGAGGAGGATTGTGTCAGCATGGAGGTGGAGGCTGGCACTCAGCATCATCAGCAGCAGTCTTTTAGGGATGATTTACAGTCCCAAGAAACCAGTGGACTTGTACGTGGCTGGGAGGAGGTGGCTGCGGATCATGTCGTCCTTAGTGACCCAGAGGACTCCGGACTGAATGCCTCAGCTAACCTACGCTGCATGGCCTCCCTGATCCTGCAAAGTCTGCGGAAGGATCCTCGTATTCTTCGGATCAAGGAGAGGGACCATTACTGGCTGGCCACTCTCCTTGATCCACGGTACAAGGGTAAGGTTGCGGACCTTATGTTACCGTCGCAGAGGGAGCAGAGGATGAGACAACTCCGGGAGGCCTTGCAGAAAGGTCTGTGCAACGCGTTCCCAGAGACTGGGAGGTTACAAACTCCTGGTCCTGGACAACGAGTTGCTGAGGCTTCGGGCAGTCAAAGAAGGAGCGGTGGGGAAGGTGGCCGTCTGACCGATGCGTTCAGACAATTCTTTAGTCCGCAGCCCCAAAGTATGATCGTTTCCAGCAACCATCGCCAGCGTCTGATATACATGGTGCAGGAATACCTAGGGGCAAGGTCAGACTTGGACACCTTCCCCACCGAAAATCTTCTGGCTTACTGGGTCTTGAGGATGGATCACTGGCCAGAGCTTGCACAGTATGCAATTGAGCTACTGGCCTGTCCTGCATCCAGCGTTCTTTCAGAACGCACATTCAGTGCTGCTGGAGGATTTGTCACGGATCACAGGGTGCGCCTGTCCACCGACTCGGTTGATCGACTGACTTTCATCAAGATGAACCAGTCTTGGATCACCACCAGCTACCACACACCTGATGCTGATATAACAGACTAATTGATTTTAAAATGTCACATCCCTTCAAGACTGATGCTGAGTTCCTGTGCTGTTATGTTGACTAGCTATCCTCCTCCTCCTCCTCAATGATCCGATTAATGATGATAGCTTGGAAGATCATTTTGGTTTATGGGTGCCGCCACCAGTGGCTAAGGCCCAATTTTTCAGCCCCTGTTTAACAGGGGCGTGTAATTACAATTTTTGATGCAATACTTTGCAACAGGCCTCATTGCTGTGCTCCAAGTACAGTATCTGTGAGGGGTTGCAGTGTTGTGCCACCAGTGCCTAAGGCCCAATTTTTCAGCCCCTGTTCAACAGGGGCATGCAATTATAATTATTGATCTAATAATTCACAGCAGGGCCCATTGCTGCGCCCACCAAGAGTAACTGTCCGGCCTTACAGTGTTGTGTCAACACCACCACCACCACCACCAAAGGCCCAATTTTTCAGCCCCTGTTCAACAGGGGCATGCAATTATAATTATTGATCTAATAATTCACAGCAGGGCCCATTGCTGCGCCCACCAAGAGTAACTGTCAGGCCTTACAGTGTTGTGGCACCAGCACCACCATCAAAGGCCCAATTTTTACTACCACTGTTCAACAATTATATGTTATTACAATTCCTGATATAATAGTTGACAGCAGGGCGTTCCAGCACCCACCAAGAGTAACTGTGAGTGCTTACAGTGTTGTGCCAACACCAACACCTAAGGGGCCAATTTCTACAGAGTATATACGGCAGGTCCCTACTTTCAAACATCCAACTTACAAACGACTACTACTTGCAAACGGAAGAAGACAACAGGAAGTGAGAGGAAATCTACCCCTTGGAAGGAAAATTCTCTCTTGTAAGAATTAATATGGGAGAAAGGTGTCTCCTCTCTACTGATGCTTTATCACCAATCCTTGTTTCAATAAAAACACCACATTTCAAAATCAGTTGTCATTGGGACGCAAAGTGAGGTGAAATGTTCTGAACAGGGGCACAGACAGCAAAACAAATGTTACAGGGGTGATAACCCTTCCCTATGTTTTCCAAAAAGCTTAAAAATAGGTATTTGGGCTGGAGCTACACTTAAACAATGTAGCTGTTCAAAATTACAAACAGATTCTACATAAGAACAAACCTACAGTCCCTGTCTTGTATGCACCGCCTGTATACGGCTGTTCAGAGTATATAGGGCCTTTTTTATTTTGTGTGCGGGGTTCCCCTTAATATCCATACAAGACCCAAAGGGGCTGGTAATGGGCTGGGGTAGGGGGGGGGGGGTGATGGGGTAGCTATGCCATTTTTCTTAAAGATTTTCATCCATATTACCGGGACCAGACATTACATTAAAGCCGCAAGCAGTTTTAAATGGCTTTTTTTTTCCTTTAGAAATGTAATTTTGTGCAGGGACAGTTCTAAACACGGGAAACACGTGGCACTTCACAGGCATACTTTAGACACCCCCCAGGTACAATATTTAAAGGAATATTTGACTTTTTTTTTTTCACTTTATGCATCATTAAAATGACTGCTCCCGGAAAACGTCCGTTTTTAAAACTTCTTTTTGCATTGATACATGTCCCCTGGTGCAGAACCGGGTTCCCAAACTCTGTTTAGGACAATAACATGGATAATAGTCGTTATAATTAGCACTTTAGAATCCGAACGTTCGCATCCATTGTATTTAATAGGGTTCTAATGTTCGTGCGAACTTTCGGTCCGTTCGCGGGTTCTGGTGCGAACCGAACCCGGGGGTGTTCGGCTCATCACTAGTGTCAGGCACAGGTAATTATTCAAATATTATATCACTCTTAGAACACACCACATATATGTGAAAAATACACAGTATAGTAGTCTAGTCAATAAACTGATTTGAGCGTAACACAAATATTTATTTGGCACAGACACAGAAAAGTAACATGTAAAATAAAAATAATATTGTTGTAACGTGTATTAACTATACTGTATCTTTTTTTCATTTGCAGGTTTTATGATTGTCGGGCGTCAGTTAATAAAAAGATAGAGAAGCATCTTCTGGCCCAGTCTACTGGCGGAAAGGCTGTGGTCTTCAGACAGTGGGAGGCAGAGCTGAGAGATGGCCTGCTTGCAGATGAGGATGTCCCTGGAGTCAGCAGAAAGGGTCCAGCCGAGCATCAGAGAGCTGGTGAGTAAAATAAAATATATCATTATACATTGCAGTTATATAGTTGTTTCCAGCTCACTATTTTTTTTATGACTACGCATGTGAGACTTACGTTTTTTTTTACATTCATGTTTTCCAGATCGAGCAACGTCATCTGTGGAGGGAACAGCTCCAAGTTCCTGCCCTCAAGATTCTGGCAGTGGTGGTGGTGAGTACCTACCTAACATAAACACAAAGCAAACATAATAATAAACATAATAACAAACATCTATTAAACATTTAATGCAGACATCACTAAATGGCGGACTGTGGGCTAAATGCATACGAGACACTGTGCCATCCAGACCGCCACAGTCCAGCCATTTATGTGCCGTTCTGCACACAGAGCCAGAGACACAGCAGCTCTGAATATTGGGCAAGAACGGAGCTTCTGAAGATAACTTTCCAAGTTAACCAGCAGGTGATTGGTTGCTAGGCAGCCCTAGCAACCAATCACCTGCTGGTTAACTTCAGCACCTCCTGCTCCTGCCCACTATTCAGTGCTGCTGTGTCTCCCACTGTGTCTCCAGCTCTGTGAGCCCAAATAAGGTAGCAAGGGGCAGAGCTGTGGAGGCTGTATTCTGACGGGGGCAGAGCTGGGAGGTTAAGATGGGAAACTGGCAGAGATGCAGGGTGCTGTGTAATGTGAAGGGGCCCAGAGATGCAGGGGGCTGTGTAATGTGAAGGGGCCCAGAGTTGCAGGGGGCTGTGATGTGAAGGAGGGCAGTGGACATACTGTGAACAGGTGCTGTGAAGGTGGCGGAGAAGATTAACCACTTCCATACAGGGCACTTATACACCTTCCTGCCTAGACCAATTGTCAGCTTTCGGCTCTGTTGCACTTTGAATGACAATTGCGCGGTTGTGCTACACTGTACCCAAACTAAATGTTTATCATTTTGTTCCCACACATAGAGATTTCTTTTGGTGGTATTTGATCACCTCTGCGATTTTTATTTTCTGCTAAAATTTAAAAAAGACCGAAAATTTTGAAAAAAAACACATATTTTTTTGTTTCAGTTACAAAACTTTGTAAATAAGTAAGTTTTCTCCTTCACTGATGGGCACTGATGGGGCTGCACTGACGGGCACTGATAAGGCGGCACTGATGGGCACCGATGAGGCGGCGTGGATGGGCACCGATAGGCGGCGCGAATGGGCACCGTTAGGCGGCGCGGATGGGCACCGATAGGCGGCGCGGATGGGCACCGATATGTGGCACGGATGGGCACAGATGGGCACAGATAAGCGGCACGGATGGGCACAGATAGGCGGCACGGATGGGCACCGATAAGCGACACGGATGGGCACCGATAAGCGACACGGATGGGCACTGATAGATGGCATGGATGGGCACTGATAGGTGGCACGGAGGGGCATGGATGGGCACTGATAGGTGGCATGGATGGGCACTGATAGGTGGCACTGTAATGTGTTAATGGATGCCAATCAGTGCCAAACAATAATGCCTGCCAATCAGTGATGCCCATTGTGGGCACTGATTGGCATCCATTAGGGGCACTGATTGGCATCCCTGGTGGTCTAGGGAGGCATACCTGGTAATGGACATCCCTGGTGGTCCAGTGGCATCCCTGGTGGTCCAGTGTGGGCATCCTCGGGGGGGCTGTGCTGATAATTGATCAGCACAAACCCCCCCTGTCAGAGGAGCAGCCGATCGGCTCTCCTCTACTCATGTCTGACAGACGCGAGTGAGGAAAAGCCGATTACCGGCTTTTCCTGTTTACATGTGATCAGCCGTGATTGGACACAGCTGATCACGTGGTAAAGAGTCTCCGTCGGAGACTCTTTACCTAGATCGGTGTTGCGGGGTGTCAGACTGACACCCTGCAACAACGATCACCGCGATGCGCGCCCCCGGGGGCGCGCAGCGGCTTAAAATCCTGAGGACGTCATATGACGTCCAGTCAGGATTTTAAAACCACTTTGCCGCCGTCAATCCGCTATAGGGCGGGCGGCAAGTGGTTAAGATACCATTGTGAACGGAGGTTCAGAACACTACTGTAAACTGTGATGGGAAGGGGGATTGTGATATGCCAGGGGACTGAGGAAACTGATGTAAGAATGGGATGGAGAAATAAGAGGAGAGGCTGTCAAAGCACAAACCATTTAGCAATGATTTGTCCTCTTACCTGGGACTTGCTAGGGTCCTTTTTTGTTATGAAGTCAGATTTACGACATCTGGCTTCTGCTGTGCTGCCGAAGCCGGGTGACAATCCTCTGCCGTCCATTCTCTGGCTGAGAGATTAGCTGATTGTACTCGGCTAATAAATGGCACACTGTGCAAGGAAATAAAAAAAATTAAAGCTCAAATAAGTCCTGTAGCCTACCACTTCCCGCAAAACAATGTATCTGTACAGTTCTTTGAGGAAGTGGTTGTACTGGGGTGATAAGCAGCTGCAGCCGTCACTCCGGTACCGCTTTTTAGATCTGGTGGTCGGCTTTGTTATGATAACAACTGATGCGGCTCAGAAGCTGCTCAGCTGTCATCATAAGGAGTGGGAGAGGACACGACAAGCCCCCCGCCCGCCGCCTTACACCGCTTCGCCCGGGTCTCCAGTCCGGAGCGACCAGCCGGCACGTCCGCTGGCATGCCAGAGTCGCAAACAAAGCCGGAATCGGCTTCAATCGAGTCTCCAATGTAGTAACTCAGAAGTTACGTACTCGTTTACTTGGCTGCCAATGGCGCTGATATGAAAAAATGCACAGTATTCAATTATGCAGATTTTTGCTTTTTTAATACTTTTACATGCAAAGGAGGGATTTGGGGATTGGGATTTTTTTAAAAGTAAAACTGGAAAAAATAAACAAATAAGAACAAAAAAAATTATTTGAAAGTGCCCCGCATGCTCGCTTACCAAAGAAAACACATATGTGGCGGCCGCAAATGTAAATGGTGTTCAAATCACACGTGAGGTATCGCCACGATCCTCACATCGAGAGAAATAATTATAGCAAAAGATCTCCTCTGTAACTCTAAACTGGTAATCGTAAAAAAAAAATTACATGCTCATCTATAGTGATTCTTAAAGCGGAAGTTCCGCGGTACAACCTTTTTTTTTTCTTTCTGTGCAATCAATAATGTTTCAGATAACAACTTGGTACTCACTTTTTCCGCAATTAAAACCATCCCCCGTCCGTTTTAGTTTAAAAGATAAACTTTTAAAAAACAATTCTTGCATGTTCCATTTTGCTTGTGGGCATTGTGAAGCCCACAAGCACGGACTTCCGGGAATCGGTGAATGCTAGTCCCCCGGCATCTCGCGCATGAGCAGTGTTGACGGCGAGCAGCGCCGTCAACACTTCCTGGTTGCTATCTATTCACCTGTGTGCCCTGATTTAAGATGGCGGAATTGGATTCGCCCTCGTCACGTGACCAGCTTGATGAGTCACGCGACGAGTGAAATCTCGAGAGATTTCGATGGATAACGTTCATCATTGTCTCCTGGGAAGCATGACGCTGTGCTCCCAGGAGACATTGCAGAGACATCCCAGCGACGGGGAAAAGAGATACGCCTACTCCCGCGGGGGGAAAACCCGGAAGTCCACCTTTACAAAGCTTATTAAAGGTATTTAAATCATCACAAAAAAAAAACATTAGGCTTATGTATACGTATATGGTGCACTAATCAGGATAAGCTAATGTTAATATTTTGTGTGAACCTCCGCTTTAAGTACCGTAGTTTCTCGCCATTCCAAGAGCGTTTGCAATTTTAAACTATAACATGTTCGATATCTATTTACTTGGAGTAACATCGTCTATCGCAATATCCCCAAAAATTGGGCTAAATAAATTTAATGTAAATTTATTTTTTTAATTCAGTAAATTTTACCCCAAAAATTGCTTTTGAAAGGCCGCTGTGCAAATACATATATATATATATATATATATATATATATATATATATATATATATATAATATGTTTGTGGTTCTCAGTAATTTTCTAGCAAAAAAAAATGATTTTAAATTGTAAACAATAACTGTCAGAAATAGGCTTGGTCCAGAAGTGGTTACCTTAACTCTTTTATGCTATCTTTAACAGAAAGCCTGAGCCATATCCCGGACCCTCCAGCGTCAGCTTCTGTCAGGAAGCAGCGGCCCATTACTCCTCAATAGGGATGAGCTTCGTGTTTGAGTCGAACATACGTTCGACTCGAACATCGGCTGTTCGATCGTTCGACGAAGATCGAACGATTTGGGCCGTTCGCGCCAAATTCGAGTGACACGAACGGCCCACAATGCACTACACCATCGCAGTGTCATCCAGGCGCTGTGATTGGCCAAGCATGCACTGTGACCCCGCATGCTTGGCCAATCACAGCGCCGGCAGCGAGGAGAGCAATGATTGGCCACAGGTAGGATGCCTGTGGCCAATTATTGCTGAGGGTGTTTAGTACACGCCCCACACTATAAAAGGCCGCCAGCACGGCGGCCTAGTGTAGTGTGTTCCGGAGCAGGGAAAGAGAAGCATAGGCAGGGACAGTGACATTTATTTTTTCTTGCTTAACCTGGATTCCTTTAGTTTAGGGAAAGAGAAGGATAGGTAGGGAGAGTGTCAGTGTGTTTTACTGTGCTAAACCTTGTTTGTAGGGACAGGGAAGGACAGTGAGGGAATTCTCCTTGTGCTATAGTGTGCTTTAAAAAAACATTTTTTCTAGGGACAGAAAACTATAGGTAGGGAGAGTGTCAGTGTGTTTTACTGTGCGAATCCTTGTTTCTAGGGACAGGGAAGGACAGTGAGGGAAATTCTCCTTGTGCTATAGTGTGCTTTAAAAAAACATTTTTTCTAGGGACAGAAAACTATAGGTAGGGAGAGTGTCAGTGTGTTTTACTGTGCGAATCCTTGTTTCTAGGGACAGGGAAGGACAGTGAGGGAAATTCTCCTTGTGCTATAGTGTGCTTTAAAAAAACATTTTTCTAGGGACAGAAAACTATAGGTAGGGAGAGTGTCAGTGTGTTTTACTGTGCGAATCCTTGTTTCTAGGGACAGGGAAGGACAGTGAGGGAAATTCTCCTTGTGCTATAGTGTGCTTTAAAAAAACATTTTTCTAGGGACAGAAAACTATAGGTAGGGAGAGTGTCAGTGTGTTTTACTGTGCGAATCCTTGTTTCTAGGGACAGGGAAGGACAGTGAGGGAAATTCTCCTTGTGCTATAGTGTGCTTTAAAAAAACATTTTTCTAGGGACAGAAAACTATAGGTAGGGAGAGTGTCAGTGTGTTTTACTGTGCGAATCCTTGTTTCTAGGGACAGGGAAGGACAGTGAGGGAAATTCTCCTTGTGCTATAGTGTGCTTTAAAAAAACATTTTTCTAGGGACAGAAAACTATAGGTAGGGAGAGTGTCAGTGTGTTTTACTGTGCGAATCCTTGTTTCTAGGGACAGGGAAGGACAGTGAGGGAAATTCTCCTTGTGCTATAGTGTGCTTTAAAAAAACATTTTTCTAGGGACAGAAAACTATAGGTAGGGAGAGTGTCAGTGTGTTTTACTGTGCGAATCCTTGTTTCTAGGGACAGGGAAGGACAGTGAGGGAAATTCTCCTTGTGCTATAGTGTGCTTTAAAAAAACATTTTTCTAGGGACAGAAAACTATAGGTAGGGAGAGTGTCAGTGTGTTTTACTGTGCGAATCCTTGTTTCTAGGGACAGGGAAGGACAGTGAGGGAAATTCTCCTTGTGCTATAGTGTGCTTTAAAAAAACATTTTTCTAGGGACAGAAAACTATAGGTAGGGAGAGTGTCAGTGTGTTTTACTGTGCGAATCCTTGTTTCTAGGGACAGGGAAGGACAGTGAGGGAAATTCTCCTTGTGCTATAGTGTGCTTTAAAAAAACATTTTTCTAGGGACAGAAAACTATAGGTAGGGAGAGTGTCAGTGTGTTTTACTGTGCGAATCCTTGTTTCTAGGGACAGGGAAGGACAGTGAGGGAAATTCTCCTTGTGCTATAGTGTGCTTTAAAAAAACATTTTTCTAGGGACAGAAAACTATAGGTAGGGAGAGTGTCAGTGTGTTTTACTGTGCGAATCCTTGTTTCTAGGGACAGGGAAGGACAGTGAGGGAAATTCTCCTTGTGCTATAGTGTGCTTTAAAAAAACATTTTTTCTAGGGACAGAAAACTATAGGTAGGGAGTGTCAGTGTGTTTTACTGTGCGAATCCTTGTTTCTAGGGACAGGGAAGGACAGTGAGGGAAATTCTCCTTGTGCTATAGTGTGCTTTAAAAAAACATTTTTCTAGGGACAGAAAACTATAGGTAGGGAGAGTGTCAGTGTGTTTTACTGTGCGAATCCTTGTTTCTAGGGACAGGGAAGGACAGTGAGGGAAATTCTCCTTGTGCTATAGTGTGCTAAAGCATTCCTCATCAACCATCTTTGAAATCCTTGTTTTTTGGACAGTCAGGGAAATTGTCGTTGTGCTATTCTGTGCAAAAGCAATCATCCTCAACCATATTTAGAAATCCTTAAGTAAAGGGAGAGAAGGACACCTGAAGGTAGCCCTTATTGCTTTTTTCCCATCTCCCTGCAGGCCATCTATTAGAATGTCTGGAAGGCAAACAAGGAGAGGCAGACAGTCAGGAGGCAATAAAAGAGGGCAAGCAGGCTCTGTGTCTGGGGGCAACAGTGCTGGTCGTGGACGCGGTGCATTGTCATCAGCACATGGCCATGGGACACGCTTGTCCTTCTTTTCGGCAGCTGGACATGTTGAGCCACATCATGCCGAAGACTTGGTAGAGTGGATGACCAAGCCCTCCTCCTCCTCCTCATCCTCTCTCACCCAGGCTCAGGGTACTGGCAAAGCAGCTGCCAAAGCGTCCTCTTCCCTGGTATCAATGTCAGACTCATCATCAGTCACTCCTTCCCTAGACCCACCATGTCCTCCTCCTGAGGAGTCCCCCGAACTGTTTGAGCACAGTGTTGGGTACATGCTCCAGGAGGATGCCCAGCGTTTCGAAGGGTCTGATGATGAAACCCAGCTACAGGAAGGCAGTAGCGTGAGAGCAGACAGAGGGGATGCTCAAGAAGGACACCAATCTGGCAGTCATGTTCCAGCAGCTGCAGCATACTGCCAGATTGGCTCCAGTGATGAGGAGGGAGGGGATGATGAGGTCACTGACTCCACGTGGGTGCCTAATAGGAGAGAGGAGGAGGAGGAGGATGAGGAGGAGGCACATCTCCAACGAGGCAGGATGCCCTTTGGTGGCCAGCGTAAGGGCAGTACACCGACGGAATCACACCGCAGAGCTCCGCCTGTGCAGGGCGCTGCCTCTGCCCGTCATTCAAAAAGTTCTTTGGTGTGGGCCTTTTTTGAGGCTAGTGCATCAGATCGCACAGCTGCTGTTTGCAACATATGTCTCAAGCGTATATCGCGTGGCCAAAACATAAGCCGCTTGGGTACCGCATGCCTGACCAGACATATGTTGACCTGCCATGCAGCTCGTTGGCAAGCCTACCTCAAAGACCCACACCAAAGAACAAAGCGGACCTCTCCTTGCACCGCATCAGCTGGGATCTCCAACCCCACTATAACTTCAGTCCTCTCTGAAACATGCACTGAGAGGAATGAAGGTGTAGAATTAGGTGTGTCACAGCCAAGTACTTGCGGCCACTCTGCTAGCAGTACACCGACGTCCGATTCTAGCAGGCAAATTTCCCTGCCCCAGCTGCTGGACCGTCGAAAGAAGTTCACTCCCAGCCATCCACATGCCCAGCGGTTGAATGCTAGCTTGGCTAAATTGCTAGCGCTTCAACTGCTGCCTTTTCAGCTGGTAGACTCGGCCTCCTTCCGTGAGTTTGTGCAATGTGCGGTTCCTCAGTGGCAGGTTCCCAAACGCCACTTTTTCTCACGGAAGGCTATTCCGGCTCTCTACCGGCATGTGGAAGGCAATGTCTTGGCCTCGCTGGACAGGGCAGTCAGCGGTAAGGTGCATATTACCACTGACTCATGGTCCAGCAGGCATGGACAGGGACGTTACCTTTCTTTCACGGCCCATTGGGTCACTCTTTTGGCAGCTGGGAAGGATGCAGGACAAGGTGCAGTAGTGTTGGAGGTTGTTCCACCGCCACGCCTCCAAAATGCTACTACTGGTTGTGACACACCTCTCTCCTCCACCCCCTCCTCTTCTTCTTCCTCCATGGCCTCTTCCTGTGGTTTGTCCTATGAACCAGCGGTGCTCCGTAGCCGTTCAAGGGGCTACGCAAGTACGCAGGCAAAAAGATGCCATGCCGTGCTTGCGCTGGTGTGTTTGGGGGACAGAAGCCACACTGGGGCAGAGGTCCTGTCTGCTCTGCAGGGCCAGGCCGAGAGGTGGTTGACGCCACGCCAGCTTAAGCCAGGAATGGTGGCTTGCGACAATGGCAACAACCTCCTCTCCGCCCTCCGACAGGGACAACTGACCCATGTGCCCTGTGTGGCTCACGTCCTTAACCTGGTGGTGCAGCGGTTCTTGGGCAGGTACCCGGGCTTACAGGATGTCCTGAGGCAGGCCAGGAAAGTCTGTGTGCATTTCCGCAGATCTTATAATGCCAGTGCTCGCCTGGCTGAGCTGCAAAAGGAGTTGAACCTGCCCAAGAACCGCCTTATATGTGACATGCCCACCAGGTGGAACTCAACGTTGGCCATGCTGCAGCGGCTGCACACGCAGCAGAGGGCCATCAATGAGTACCTGTGCGACTACGGCACCAGGACAGGGTCAGGGGAGCTTGGTTTTTTTTCTCCACGCCAGTGGGGCATGATCAGGGATGCATGAACTGTCCTGGCACCATTTGAGGAGGCCACGAGGATGGTGAGCAGTGACAGTGCATGCATCAGTGACACTGTACCTCTTGTCCACCTGTTGGAGCACACGCTGCGTGGAATAATGGACAGGGCACTTGAGGCAGAACAGAGGCAGGAAGAGGAGGACTTCCTTGCCTCTCAAGGCCCCCTTTACCCAGACAGTGTTCCTTCTGTCCCACCCATCGTACAGGAAGAGGAGGAGGAGGAGGAGGAGGAGGAGGAGGATTGTGTCAGCATGGAGGTGGAGGCTGGCACTCAGCATCATCAGCAGCAGTCTTTTAGGGATGATTTACAGTCCCAAGAAACCAGTGGACTTGTACGTGGCTGGGAGGAGGTGGCTGCGGATCATGTCGTCCTTAGTGACCCAGAGGACTCCGGAGCGAATGCCTCAGCAAACCTACGCTGCATGGCCTCCCTGATCCTGCAAAGTCTGCGGAAGGATCCTCGTATTCTTCGGATCAAGGAGAGGGACCCTTACTGGCTGGCCACTTTCCTTGATCCACGGTACAAGGGTAAGGTTGCGGACCTTATGTTACCGTCGCAGAGGGAGCAGAGGATGAGACAACTCCGGGAGGCCTTGCAGAAAGGTCTGTGCAACGCGTTCCCAGAGACTGGGAGGTTACAAACTCCTGGTCCTGGACAACGAGTTGCTGAGGCTTCGGGCAGTCAAAGAAGGAGCGGTGGGGAAGGTGGCCGTCTGACCGATGCGTTCAGACAATTCTTTAGTCCGCAGCCCCAAAGTATGATCGGTTCCAGCAACCATCGCCAGCGTCTGATAAACATGGTGCAGGAATATCTAGGGGCAAGGTCAGACTTGGACACCTTCCCCACCGAAAATCCTCTGGCTTACTGGGTCTTGAGGATGGATCACTGGCCAGAGCTTGCACAGTATGCAATTGAGCTACTGGCCTGTCCTGCATCCAGCGTTCTTTCGGAACGCACATTCAGTGCTGCTGGAGGATTTGTCACGGATCACAGGGTGCGCCTGTCCACCGACTCGGTTGATCGACTGACTTTCATCAAGATGAACCAGTCTTGGATCACCACCAGCTACCACACACCTGATGCTGATATAACAGACTAATTGATTTTAACATGTCACATCCCTTCAAGACTGATGCTGATGCTGAGTGCCTGTGCTGTTATGTTGACTGGCTATCCTCCTCCTCCGAGTCCTCAATGATACGATTGATGATGATAGCTTGGAAGATCATTTTTGTTTATGGGTGCCACCACCAGTGGCTAAGGCCCAATTTTTCAGCCCCTGTTTTACAGGGGCGTGTAATTACAATTTTTTTAGCAATAATTTGCCATAGGGCTCATTGCTGTGCTCCAAGTACAGTATCTGTGAGGGGTTGGAGTGTTGTGGCACCAGTGCCTAAGGCCCAATTTTTCAGCCCCTGTTTAACAGGGGCGTGTCATTACAATTTTTGAAGCAATACTTTGCAACAGGGCTCATTGCTGTGCTCCAAGTACAGTATCTGTGAGGGGTTGTAGTGTTGTGCCACCAGTGCCTAAGGCCCAATTTTTCAGCCCCTGTTCAACAGGGGCATGCAATTACAATTCTTGATCTAATAATTCACAGCAGGGCCCATTGCTGCACCCACCAAGAGTAACTCTGAGGGCTTACAGTGTTGTGGCAACGCCACCACCACCACCACCACGAAAGGCCCAATTTTTCAGCCCCTGTTCAAAAGGGGCATGTAATTACAATTCTTGATCTAATAATTCACAGCAGGGCCCATTCCTGCACCCACCAAGAGTAACTCTGAGGGCTTACAGTGTTGTGGCAACGCCACCACCACCACGAAAGGCCCAATTTTTCAGCCCCTGTTCAAAAGGGGCATGTAATTACAATTCTTGATCTAATAATTCACAGCAGGGCCCATTCCTGCACCCACCAAGAGTAACTCTGAGGGCTTACAGTGTTGTGGCAACGCCACCACCACCACGAAAGGCCCAATTTTTCAGCCCCTGTTCAAAAGGGGCATGTAATTACAATTCTTGATCTAATAATTCACAGCAGGGCCCATTCCTGCACCCACCAAGAGTAACTCTGAGGGCTTACAGTGTTGTGGCAACGCCACCACCACCACCACCACGAAAGGCCCAATTTTTCAGCCCCTGTTCAAAAGGGGCATGTAATTACAATTCTTGATCTAATAATTCACAGCAGGGCCCATTCCTGCACCCACCAAGAGTAACTCTGAGGGCTTACAGTGTTGTGGCAACACCACCACCACCACCACCACGAAAGGCACAATTTTTCAGCCCCTGTTCAACAGGGGCATGCAATTACAATTCTTGATCTAATAATTCACAGCAGGGCCCATTGCTGCACCCACCAAGAGTAACTGTCAGGGCTTACAGTGTTGTGGCACCAGCACCACCATCAAAGGCCCAATTTTTACTACCACTGTTCAACAATTATATGTAATTACAATTCCTGATATAATAGTTGACAGCAGGGCGTTCCAGCACCAACCAAGAGTAACTGTGAGTGCTTACAGTGTTGTGCCAACACCAACAACTAAGGGGCCTATTTCTGCAGAGTATATACGGCAGGTCCCTACTTTCAAACATCCAACTTACAAACGACTCCTACTTGCAAACGCAAGAAGACAACAGGAAGTGAGAGGAAATCTACCCCTAGGAAGGAAAATTCTCTCCTGTAAGAATTAATATGGGAGAAAGGTGTCTCCTCTGTACTGATGCTTTATCAGCAATCCTTGTTTCAAGAAAAACACCACATTTCAAAAACAGTTGTCATTGGGACGGAAAGTGAGGTGAAATGTTCTGAACAGGGGCACAGACAGCAAAACAAATGTTACAGGGGTGATAACCCTTACCTATGTTTTCCAAAAAGTTTAAAAATAGATTTTTGGGCTGGAGCTACACTTAAACAATGTACCTGTTCAAAATTACAAACAGATTCTACATAAGAACAAACCTACAGTCCCTGTCTTGTATGCACCGCCTGTATACGGCTGTTCAGAGTATATAGGGCCTTTTTTATTTTATGTGCGGGGTTCCCCTTAATATCCATACAAGACCCAAAGGGACTGGTAATGGGCTGGGGTAGGGGGGGGCATGGGGTAGCTATGCCATTTTTCTTAAAGATTTTCATCCATATTACCGGGACCAGACATTACATTAAAGCCGCAAGCAGTTTTAAATGGCTTTTTTTTCCTTTAGAAGTGTCATTTTGTGCAGGGACAGTTCTAAACACGGGAAACACGTGGCACTTCACAGGCATACTTTAGACACCCCCCAGGTACGATATTTAAAGGAATATTTGACTTTTTTTTTTTCACTTTATGCATCATTAAAATGACTGCTCCTGGAAAAACGACCGTTTTTAAAACTTCTTTTTGCATTGATACATGTCCCCTGGTGCAGAACCCGGGTTCCCAAACCCTTTTTAGGACAATAACATGCATAATAGTTGTTATAATTAGCACTTTAGAATTCGAACGTTCGCATCCATTGTATTTAATAGGGTTCTAATGTTCGTACGAACTTTCGGTCCGTTCGCGGGTTCTGGTGCGAACCGAACCCAGGGGTGTTCGGCTCATCACTACTCCTCAACGTAAGTAGAATACGCAAGCTGCCAATATAAAGAAACAGGACACAAGGCACCATCATCATCCACACTTTACAAACAGGCATTATAAAACACATAAAAAGCTATTTAACAACCATTCATTTTTAAGTTCATACACACACACACCTCAAACTAGGGGTCGACTGATTATTGGTGGCCACTTTTTTGTAATAATCGTTATCGTTGACAAACTTACCAATATAGTGCTTCAAGGTGTTGTACTGGGGTGATGCTTGCAGCGGCAGACATCACCTGGTACCGTTTTTTAACAACCGATGTGGCGAAGCAGCCGCTTGTCTGTTATTACAAACAGCCGGAGGGCATGTCCTCCCCAAAAGTGCAGTCACTGCAAATCTGAGGAGAAACTCAGAAATGAAGGGAAGCTCTGCTGATTTTATCATCCAATCATGTACAAGCAAACATTCCGTTTTTTTATTTTCCTTGCATGTCCCCCTCAGATCTACAGCGACTGCACTTCAAAGTGCACTTGTAGTGGAAAGTGTATTTTCCTTTAGTAAATAGACCCCACTGTTGTAACCTATAATTGTTTAATGGGGCCGTATGCAGAACAATAACTATACCATTAATCAAATAATTAACACAAATACTTTATATAGTGGATTTAAATGGCCGCGGGCCTTTATTATTGTTTTTTTAATATTTACCAACAATAAAACATGTTCCAACTTATATTTAAAATAACACACACTTTTATTATTTCATACCAATAACTTTTAACTCAGCCTTTACAGCTCGAGCTAAACCAAAAAACATACTTTAAAAGTCTTTATAACTGTCCCTTTTCAATAGAAAATGACTATACCACATAATAAGGTCCGCGACAATGGGTGGGAGGGTGGAATGCTCCTTCTTCTTGCTGCTCCGCTGCTGACTGTATCTCCTGCGCACTTAAAATTCTTTATATATGGGCTAGCTTGTGTCAGTTTAACATGTGACATGCTTTTAGCCATTCATATTGCTCTTTACCTAACTGTCAACTTAACCCTTAGTCTGCCCCGGTCCCATAGGTGGGTGGAGCCAAATTCTTTGCTTCTCCCTTTTCATGGGGCCGTATGCAGAACAATAACTATACCATTAATCAAATAATTAACACAAATACTTTATATAGTGGATTTAAATGGCCGCGGGCCTTTATTATTGGTTTTTTAATATTTACCAACAATAAAACATGTTCCAACTTATATTTAATATAACACACACTTTTATTATTTCATACCAATAACTTTTAACTCAGCCTTTACAGCTCGAGCTAAACCAAAAAACATACTTTAAAAGTCTTTATAACTGTCCCATACGCCGGGCATATCATAGATAAGCCTGGCACCCCACCCGCACCGCGGCAAAATCAATACAGTTTTGAATACCCACATTAAAAATATCCAAAGCAATATCAGATAAATGTACTGCGTCAGGACGGTAAAAACCAACAAAACCGTCCTCCAAATCAATATGCCGGTAAGATATACCATTAATAGAAGGCATAAATTTTGAAATTGCTCTATTTATTTTTTTACGAATTTTTTCGCAATGACGAAGCTCAGGAAGAAGTAACCAATTTAATCGAGGAACAACCTCTGAAAATACAATCACCGAATTGGTTAAAACGGCGTGTAAATTAAGAAAATCAAGTTTTAATTGTGAAATAATGTCTAAAGTATGGCGTTCGCCTATATCATTACCAGCAATATGAAAAATGACCACTTGAGGAGGGGGGAATGAAGAATAAAGTGAAGATAATGTCTGACGCAGACCATTTAGCTTCATACCCCGCGAGGCACACCACCGCAAATTAAATTTATCCAAAGGAAAACCCAGATTGGTGCCATATATCCTAACTACCGACCTACGCCAAGCCCAAAAGATGTAAGAGTGTCCGATGATCCATACGTTACAATGGGTACCTGTAAATCAAACAGAAACATTAAAGGCGTATGTATGAACGATAGCAACTTGATTTCAATCTACCAATATCTTTTATAATAGAATCCGACAAACCTAATTTAGCAGCAGTGGTAGCCGCACCAATCCTGAACGAGTGAGAAGTAATGGGCAGGTGATCTAAACCCAAATGACTGAGACATTTTTTTAATACGGAACAAAATTGAAATCTAGTGAGGGGTAAGCCAGAACAGTGAATCAAAAGACAACCAGGACCACTAGGTCGAACCTGTAAATATTGTTGAAGCAACAAAATTGGGCAAATGGAAGGAGAGTCGAATCTGTTCAAAGTAATCCACCGTCCATGACCTAACTGATCAGTCTTGCTTCTACTTATCCTTATTTGAATAAAAGTGTCACTTAAAATTAAATCAGAAAGAGAAAGCCCAGTTACACCACGAACATTGGTAGGAAGCAGCTCAGAAATACGAAATGCTCCAAAAAAACAAAGACAAAAAGAAACCCGAAATAATAAAGATTCATAAACAGAAAAACAAACAAAATTAGTTGAAGGACAAATCTTTCTAAAAGATCAATAGAAATAGGCAAACGAGAATCGTGAGAAATAGTCGACTTGCGATAACCCTTCAAAGCTTGTTTCACAGAGAAGAAACTCATACAAGAAGGGAAACCCAATAATTTTCCAAAAAACGAAACTCCTGCTAGTTGTTTCAATACGTGAGAATAAGAATAATTTTTTAACATCAAAGCATCTAAAAATGACAATACTAATGGTTCAGAAATAAATGTGCCCACTTGACCTTTCGAGTCCAAGTGACCACACCAAGATAACCACGCGGCTTGATAGTCCGCCCACGTGGAAGGAGCTAAAGAATTACAGATGGATGAACCAACTTTCAATAAACCAGATCCCAGAGATGTGAAGGGCATTGCACTCCGCATTTGTCTGCTTCCGGAACCAAGGTTCGAAACCGATCCAGCTGCAAACGGGACAAAGAATCAGCTACTGAATTATCAATGCCTGGTACATATTTAGCTGTCAACCAAATGTTCAATTCCAAACATTTAAAAACTAAAAGACGAAGAACAGCTAGTACAGGCAAAGATCTGGACGATAGACAGTTAATAGCATACACCACAGCTTTGTTATCAGAATGCAACCGAATTCTACGATTCGCAAAGAAAGAACCCCAAATTTCGAGGGAAATCAATACCGGAAATAATTCCAAAAGGGTAATGTTAGTAGTCAAACCTGTTGAGATCCAAGAATCATGCCATTTACCAGCTGACCAATGACCATGCCAATAAGCGCTATAACCAGCAGAACCAGCAGCATCTGTGAACAAATCAAGGTCCACTGAACTACAAACTGGGTCCTGCCAAAACGAACAACCATTAAACGAAGACAATTTTTTTTTCCAAACCAACAAATCCTCACGTAAAGAAGCAGTAATCCGTACAAAATGATGTGGGGACTTAATGCCAGAAATAGCCATATATAATCGTTTAGAAAATACTCTTCCTATAGGAATGACTCTGGAAGCGAAGGCTAATAAACCCAGCAAGGACTGCAACGTTCTCAAAACCACTTTACGTTTAGAAAGAACAAAGTCAACTAAAAAAAGAAGTTTAACTATTTTTTGTGGAGGCAACCGAAACTGCATTAATTCGGTATCGATAGTCACTCCCAAAAATTCCAAACATGTAGAAGGAAGTACTGACTTTTCCATAGCAAGTGGGACACCAAAATTACAACAAATAACATTAAATTCAGTAAAAAGATACATGCAGTCTTCAGAATCAGCTGGACCTATAAATAGAAAGTCGTCTAAATAATGCAATATATTATTAGAACTGGATTGATAAGACACAACCCACTCTAAAAATGAAGAAAACATCTCAAAATAACGACAAGACAATGAGCAGCCCATTGGCAGGCATTTGTCAAAATAATAAGCACCATGAAAGTAAAACCCTAAAGAATTAAACGCACCAGGATGAATCGGCAAAAGCCTGAAAGCGGACTTAATATCAGCTTTAGCCAGTAATGCTCTATAACCCAACTTCTTGATCTTAAACAAGGCATCATCGAAAGAAGAATATGTTACACTGCATAATGCCGTGTCAATGTCATCATTCAGAGAAGAGCCAATAGGGTAAGAGAGGTGATGGACCATCCTAAATGAATTAGGCTCTTTTTTTGGAATAATACCCAACGGGGAAACTCTACGGAGGTAAATTAAAAGGACCAGCCACCCTGCCTTCGTTTACCTCTTTTAAGATTTTTTCAGCAACTATGGAATTATGACGATCAACAGAAGGTAAATTCTTATGAATAAAACAACCTGAACCTTTAAAACTAGGTAAAGGAAAACCATCACGGAAACCTTCAAATAGAAGGACCGCCATCCGCTGATTTGGCCAAATTTGAAGCCACGGAACCATGTTTATAAGATTCACTGGTGTGTCCGCTTTTGAGAAAGGTATCTCGATTAGTAGGCGTTGTAGAAGAAGAAACTTTTTTGAAACACCTAGAAGCTGGATGGTTACCAGTACAAAAAGCACATTCATGCTTATATTTACAGGAATGCGGCCATTTACAATGACCTTCATTAAAGCCAAAACACACGCCGCGACGGAAAGTAGAAGAAACTGGAGTTGTCGACTTCACAAATTGCTTCTGTGGTAACAACAAGTTCAACCACAAACCAACATCTTTAACCCCCCATTTCAAAGACTTATGTCCAGAAAGTTTTTGTCGAAAAGCCTCATCATAAAAGAACCATGCGAGGCCATTAAAGTTCCTATATGCCTCCAATATGATGTCAACATGTTGAAAAAGATTGCTGCACAGCTCAGGGCGTTTTTCACCTAAGACACTGGCATAAATGCAGAAAGCATGTAGCCAGTTAGAAAAATTACGTGGCATAGTTTTATATTTGTCATCCACAAATTTTTCTGAATCTTTCCGTTCAAATCTATAATCTTTAGATGAAGGAATCAAAGACATTATATCAACATATTCCCCGTTTTTTTTATTTTTTATTTAAGTACTAGAGGCAAATGAAAGCCTAGTGGTGACAATTCACAAGGCAGAACCTCACCAAATGTACTCTCAGGAATAACAATATTTTTGTTTTCTGACATCAAAGGAGTTGCAGGCAAAACTGGCGTCACATTAACAGAGGGCACTGCAGATGAAGAACTAGGATCGTTATGCAACCAAACCTGTTCCACACCTGAATCAATATTAGGCACATAAGAATGAGACTGACCCATTTTTTCTATCAAAGAACTAAAATTGCGGGCAAACTCACTCAAAATTTGATAGTTTTGCAACTCACCAGACGGACGTGGCGGGACAAACATTGAGGCAGGATTAACATTCTGCAGATCCGCAGCAACATCAGTGACGTCATCAATAATACTTGTAGCAATAGCAGCAGCAGCTGAAGATGATGGCTGAGCTTGAGAAAAGGAAGCAGTCTGCAAACATTCTGAAGGGGAAATGGTTAATTGAGAAGGAAGGAAAGAGGCAGAAAAGTCAGAATGTGAAGTCTTATTTGCAGAAACAGCTCTGGAATGAGAAATACCAGAATTCCTCGGCTTCTTAGCAGTATAGGGAGGTTGCTTACCACCTTGTCTGCGTGGAGGAGATGGGGAGTTGATCCGACAATTTTTTTGAACTCTGCCCCTTGAAGACACTGAAGGACGGAGTGAACTAGATTCAGCATGAGAAGGAAGAATTTGCTGACAAGCTGAGACCCTTTTATGTGCGTCATCAAGCTTTCCAGTGTTAGAGATAGGAATTCGTCTCCTGCTGTCCCCGGAGGCCGAAGCTGGAACTGCACTGACATCATTCTCGGAAGTCACAATCATTTGTTGTGGTATTGCAGGGACGTCAGATGAAGAGAGGTCAGAGGGAGGAGAGAAAACTAATGCTGAACTGGAAGAGGAAGTTTGAAAGTCACCAAGATGGGGGAACTGAAGTGAGACATGAGAGGAAGGAAGAACAGGATCAGAAAACGGAGGAGGAAAAATAGAAGCCATAGGGAGATGAGAAACAGAAGATGTATCTGATGAAGATAAGGTAAGGACAAGCATTGCTTCATCCACTCATCACCGTCGGGAGCGCTGGCTCTTTCCATCAGCTGACGAAGTAAAGTCTTCATGGTAAGCAACCTGAACCTCTGTCCTATGCTCCTTCTTCTTGCTGCTCCGCTGCTGACTGTATCTCCTGCGCACTTTAAATTCTTTATATATGGGCTAGCTCGTGTCAGTTTAACATGTGACATGCTTTTAGCCATTCATATTGCTCTTTACCTAACTGTCAACTTAACCCTTAGTCTGCCCCGGTCCCATAGGTGGGTGGAGCCAAATTCTTTGCTCCTCCCTTTTCTTCTATTACTACAATATTTGGAAATGCATCTGATCTTAGTATCCGACCGCCACTACAATCGGCCACCAGTAACTAGGGTGGAACTTAGAAAAGAGTAGCGAAAATAAAATATTTGCTATATAATGAAGAGAAAAACAAACTTATTTTTCTTTAAAGAGTTTGTCAACCTAAAAAAAAAAAACCTGTTCCCTTAACAACTTAAGGAAGGACCACCCGCCGCAGTTATACGTCGGCTGTTTGAAGAGGACCACCATTGTTATGGCAGCAGATAGCTGCCATAACCCCGGTATCTTCTTCAGTGGGCGGTCCTCTTTCAAATAAAACTGGTCACTGCGGTGGACTTCCCGCGAGTTCACTTTTATCAGGGGCAGGAGAGGCCCGCCATGCTCCGGTCGCCTCTGCCACTTACCAGTAGCGGTGGAGACGATTAGGTCCACTTCTGCCCTCCAGTCTTAAAGGGGCTTTTTTGGGGGGGGGGAATATGACATTTATTTTTATATAAATTTTTTATTGCATTTTTGTGTAAATATGAGATCTGAGGTCTTTTTGACCCCAGATTTCACATTAAAGAGGACCTGTCATTCTTTTTTTCTATTACAAGGGATGTTTACATTCCTTGTAATAGGAATATATGTGACACAAAATGTATTTATTTTTTAAAGGACAGTGTCCTATAAAAAATAAAAAGTTAAATAAATATTTTTATTCTAATCTCTAGAAATCTATTTCTTTGAATGCTATCATCAACATTGGCTATCTCATCTATTTCAGATCAACAAGACCAGTCAGAGGGGAGAGCGCAGTGCAGCCCGCCTCGCTCACCTGTCCTTATTTGCGAGGGCATTGAGCTCCAGAATGAGCCAGAGCTGACCCCTGTGATTACAGATACTCCGGACTTCTCCCCATGGCCAGAGGAGGAGGTCAGGGGCCATGTTTCCCGCATCCTGCCACCATCTGATGCTGCCCCTGGTGTGCCTCTACAGGAGCAGCCACAGCTGTTGCCTCCTCCTACCCAGATGGCACTGGCACCTACTGCTGTACCGCCTGGACCAGCAACTGTCCACAATGCAGAGCATCAGATGGTGCTCACAGAACTTCGGAGGCAGGCAAGTGACAATAGAAAGATGTCACGGCAGGACATCAGGAGCTTAACCCGGATCATTCACCTTGTAGCCAGGCAACAGACTGACCATATGGAGAGTATGTTGGCCCGGGTAAACCAACAGCAGAACCAGGCAATGGAGCATTTGAGACTCTCTTTGATGGAAGCAATTTCCAGGCACAATGCTCCATTGCCTAGGAGCTCGTCCGCTAGCACTCAGAGCAGCAGAGAACCCTCTCCTTCGGAAATCTGAGGGCTAGTTCTTCCTCTGCTCCAGGACCCAAGGCAGCTCAGCTCACCTTTTTGTTAATAGTTGAATATATGTATACGTGTTAACATACATGGGTTTTTTTCTACGTTTGTTTGTGCAAATAAATAAATGCAAATAATTTTTGCCTAATAAAAGCATACTTTAGTGCTTATATATTGATTATTATGTGACATTGTACACTTTATTACATATCTGGTTGCCTAATATAAAAACTCACATGCTATCACACATGGTAATCAACTTAAACAGTTAAAAGAACATCCTTGCCAGTTGTCACCAGACACCAACAACTTCATTTAGGTTTAGCTAGGTATTATACTGCCTCGCTAACCTTAGTATTCTCTTTCTTTTTAGTCATGATGACTAATACCATTTCCATTTCTGTTACTGCAACTTTGAATTACAACATATAATGATCTGGAAAAGTATATAAAGCCCTGTACACACGATCGGTTTAACCGATGAAAACCATCCGATGGATTGTTTTCATCAGACAAACCGATCGTGTATGGGACCCATCGGTCTTTTTTCCATCGGTTTTAAAAAATAGAACATGTTTTAAATTTTTCCGATGGATAAAAAACCGATCGAAAACTCTGATCGTCTATGGGCAAGTCCATCGGATAAAAAACCCACGCATGCTCAGAATCAAGTCGACGCATGCTCAGAAGCATTGAACTTAATTTTTCTCGGCTCGTCGGAGTGTTTTACGTTACTGCGTTTGGAACGGTTGGTTTTTTGACTGATGGTGTGTAGGCAAGACTGATGGAAGTCAGCTTCATCGGATTTCCGATGGACAAAACCATCGGATTAGAATCCATAGGATATCCGATCGTGTGTACGAGGCTTAAGTGTTCTATACAGCTGTCTTGATTTTATGTTTGAAAGGAACATGCATCATTTGAGATTCCCTCTACGTATGCATACGTCTGATACCGGTATTGAATGGATACGAGTAATCTTTTATCTGTACTCGTCAATACCAAATACCATTACCTGCGTCCAGGTGCCGCGAGGGAGCTTGGCGCTGGCTTCCCTGCCAATCAAGAATCCGGGAGGCCTGGCTTCCTGATAAGCTGTGAAGCCGGCGTCACGCTCTCTAACAGCACCTGGATGCACCTGAAAGGTCTTTGGTATTGACGACAAGTACAGATAAAAAATAACTCGTATCCAATACTGCTATCGTGCTCCCGACATACAAGTTTGCCATTATTCATACATCCGAAAAGATGTGTATGGTTAATACATACCTGTGAAGTCTTCGACTTGTATGTGTCTGTCATGAAGAAGCCTCATCCACTCATTCCAGTGGTACTTTCACTAAATTGGCAAATAAAACAAGAGTTACATAAATGAATGTAAATCAATGATGGATAGGGGAGTAAGTGGGCATGTGAGCAGGTACTCACCTATTTCTGACTCACGGCAACGCAATTACAGTCTTTCCTTCCTTGTCGTGGGTGATGACTTTCCAGAGTGCCAACTTACAAGTGCCATGTTGCCAACACTGTGGCCTGGAGAGTACATGAATATCTTGGTGGACTGGATATATTAGCAGCAAAATCTCCTTGCCACGATGTAGGTGCCATCAGAGGGTGGAAAGAAAAAACATTTTGGTGGTGGGAGTATAGGAGAATCGTAGTACCATTGTAGGCCTTAATTTTCCTGTGTCTGTATGTATATTAGCAGCAGACTCAGTATCACCACTATTTCCACCACCAGTACTACAAGTATAAGCAAGCAAACAGCCTGGATGGCAAGTTGCATAACAAAACGAAAACAACAACAGATTTTACTTATAAAATACAAATAATGGTTTAACTAACTACTAACTAGGAGAAAATCCAATGGTATTATATTATGTTTAAAGTGCACTGTTTCATTTATGAAAATGACTGGAATAATTTTATAACATTATTTCTTATAAGTACATACAGCAGCTTGAGACAGTTTTGACACCTGTCCAGGTAGTGAAACCCTGACAGGAGTCAATCCTCCAAGGTGCTGTTTGCACTCATGCGTGGTCTGTGCTTTCCTGATATATTGCATGACCATGTGCGCAGTCGCACTGACAAACGGTTTGCCTTTCACCTTCATGGTGCTGCTTATACCGAACTTAAAGGGACTGTGTTTGTATTCCAGTGTCCTAGGTATTCGAGATTTGAGAAGAAGGCAGGTGGAATGGAAACAGCAGGACTATTGCAGCAGGAAAGTTTCACAAACTGAATGGTTTAAAGTTTTAATGATACAGCTGTCCCATTTATTTATTATGCTAGTACTAAATGACACAGTTGTCTCAAAAGGACAACTATTTAAGTTATAATACCAGATCAGTAGCTAAAACCTTGGGCAGTAAAATAGCAGGGCAGGAGGTATGAGGTGGGACTTAGTAGGGGATCATTCCATGACACATCATCAAAAACCAAATGGAACTTTGTTTTCAACCTGACCATCTCAGATGTTCATTAAATTTGATAGGATGGTATAGGGTCAGACATGGAGTAACTACCATATCTGACATTTAAGCCCTCACGGAAATGGTCAGGATGGGACATGTGATGATTTCTGGCATTGAATGAGGGCCTTAGGGGAGACGTGGGACTGGGTCAGGTGGAGAATTGGAGATTATGTTATCATGGATGAGTATTATTTTTTTATGCAGCATCAATGTCAAGAGCAGGGTAACCAAGCTTTGGCAGGTTGATTTTTAAAAAAGCCATTTGCTCTAAGAGCTGGGGGAGCAATTGTGAGCGAGCGCTGAGGGCATAATATATTTCCTGTTACAGAAAACACCCGCTCACTCTGGACCGTGGTTGAGGGACAGGAAAGAAGCTCCTGGGCTACTGAGGACAAAGCAGGCCACACATCCTTCTTCTCATCCCAAAAAGTCAAGGGATCTGTACTGGGGGGCAAAGGAGGTTCCGCTAGGTAGGCCCTAACTATGTCACCAGCAGTTTTTTCTTTTCTAGGGGGCTGTTCAGTGGGTCCCACCAAACTGTCAAGTGCCTCAGCCCAAAAAGCTGATGCTCTGGTCGAGTGAGCACTGGCAGCAGTGCTGCTAGTACCAGCTAACAGAGTATCATCAGACATCTCCAGCTCCTCTTCTTCTCCCTCCTCTAAATGTATTCCCATTTGCCTTTCCCTCTCACGTACCCTCTCTATTAATCTATCCCTCCAGGTGGTGAGAGTATTTTTGCGGAGTGCTATCTTGCCTTTTATTCTGGGGTCACAAATTGTGGCTAACATGAACTCGGTGCGAGAGTCGATGAGCTCTTTTATGCGCCAACTGAGTTGCTCCTTCAGCCTCCTCAGAAGGGCATCAACTTCAGCAAGTATATTGCCACCAGGCAATCGTTCCCTATTGGAAAGGAACAAATCTATTTTATTTGTAAGGTGTGCAAAGAGGGGAACCACTTGTGCCAGGCTAGCACTCTCTTGGCTTAAATTGTCAGTGACATCCTCAAAAGGCCTGAGCACTGTGACAACTTGGTCAATCATGACTCAGTCCTCCCTGCCTAGTGGTCTGGCAATACCAATAAAATGTTCACATGCCATTGCGTGAATTGCCCTCTGTTGCTCAAGGATACGCTCTAGCATATGTAAAGTTGAGTTCCACCTTGTTCCCACATCCTGTTTAAGGCAGTGCTCCACGAGGCCTGCCTTTCTCTGTTCCTGCCTGAGAAGGTGGCTATCCTTCACACTACGGTGGAAGTGACCAGCAATTTTGCGGCACGACTCTAAAAGTGCTGTTAACCTTCCACTGTTAGTGTTATCATCGAGAGCAGACCTAACAACTAGATGAAGGATGTGTGCACAGCAGCACACACCAACAAATCTTCCATCACGGATAGCCTTTGTCATGTTCACTCCACCATCACTGACAACAAATCCCATTTTGACATTAGTGCCTGCCTGTTCCCCTAGCCACCTCCCTATCATTTTCTGTAGTGCATTTAAAATATTCTGTGATGTGTGCTGCTGATCCATCACCTCAGCATGGAGGAGGAAGGAGTGCAATCCTGTCTTGTGCACTGTGGCAGCGGCCACAGCACTTGAGGTTTTTCTTGACCTTGCAATTGTTTGTGGTGGTGGTTGTATATCTTGCGACTCATTGGGCTGCCACCAATGGGCAGTCAAGGACAGGAAGGCATGCTGGCCACTAGTAGCACTCCATAAATCAGTTGTAAAGTGAACTGATTGGCCAGCAGCCTTCCCCAGCAAATCCTTCAAAACCCCAACACATGACCGGTACAGCGAGGGCACTACAGTTCTACTGAATCTGGTGCGTGAAGGGAGCTGGTATTGTGGTGCCACAGCCTGCATCAGCTTCTTGAAGGGCTCCCCTTCCACAAAACTGAAAGAAGCCCCCCCCAACAGCTATAAGTTGTCCAATGAGGCGCGTAAGTTTACGGGACTGCTGTTTTGACATACCCCGGTAATGTACCCCTCCAAAATGTTCAATAGTGGGCTGTATGGATTTATTTAGCATTTTACGACCTGCAGCTCCAGAAGTGGCTGTGACTTTGACACTGCTGCTGGTAATAGTGGTGGTAGATGGGAGAGCCACACCCATTTCTTCCCTCAGCACCACTGGCCTATGGTGGCTAAGTATGTGTTGCTTCATCCCAGCGTTCGTGAGATGACCCAACAGTCTCCCACGGCTGACTTCTCTGCTGCATATTTTACATGTAGCTGTGCGGCCATCACCAACTGTCACGAAATGTTGCCAAATTTTAGAACGACGGGTGCTGCCACTGTGTGGTGAAGATTTTTTAGAGAGAGTTTCCTCTTCAGCCACAGATGCTAGAGCAAGTTGCTTAATTTTGGTTGTAGCCTGGCCTATGCTGCACTCTGCTATGCTGCAGTGTTTTTGTGATAAAATGGGAGGTGGCCTCATGTCAGGGATAGTGAAGGAGGTTACTTGATTAACAGTTGTGCTGGCGGCTCTAATGTTTATGGGAGACTCAACCAGAACAGGAGAGGCAGGTGCCACTGGTGCCGTTCTTTCAGGGGAATACAACAGTGGGGAATCAAATTTAATATGGGAAGGAGAATATTCTGTCTCATAAATATTTGGTTCCTGATCGAGATTAAAAGGTAAGGTATAATCTGAATCTTCCATGTTTGCGAAGGAGGATTTAGCACCATCAGATGTTGGGGGGTCCTGCTGAATTCCCTTTTCTCTCGGATGGCTAATGGGAAATGTGACTAAAAAATCTCCCTCATTACTTCTATGACCTGCAGATGTAATTTTTTCAGTGGTGATGGTGGTGCGAATGGGAGTAGCAATAGTGGTGGTGGTGGAACTATGAGCGCACAAAATGTCTTGCTCATATTCTAATATTTCACTTTTAGGCTGCTTAAATGGATGCTCAGAATCAAAAGCCTCTGTAGGTGGTAGTGTCAGGCCTTTCCTGTAAAAAATACTTGGTTTCACCACATTTCTCAAAGTGCCTATAGCAGAGGTGGTGGTGACACAACTGGCACTAGTAGTTATTGTGCAGGTTGTTCTTGGTGGAAGATCCTGAAAAAGGCGACGACATGCAATAGATGCCGACTGCTTCCTGGTCTCAGAGCAGGATCTCTCAGCCCTGCTAGTAGGGGATTTTGAACCAATAGTTTCCCTCTCTGACCTTTTCTGTTTGGAAGGTGGCCTTAGCAAAACACTACTACTGATAGTTAAAGTATCAGAGCTAGGCCTTTTGCAGCTAGATCTGCCTGAACGCTTTGGCTGAGGCACTGAAACAGGACAGGCAAGCTGCTTCTGCTGCTTCATTTGCCTCCCCTTTGAAAAGTCACTCCTTTTAGACTTAACACGACTACTGGAACGTTGTGTAGTACTGGTGGTGGAAGTATGACTGTCTGGGCCTGGCAATACAGATGCTGACATACATGACACAGACAATGGTGGTACAAACTCACAGGTGCCAAACTCACAGGTGCTGGTAGTGGTTGTTGTTGCTGTGTCACTGCTGCTGCTGGTACCAGGAGGAGGAACCTCATGTTGAGAGCTTGAATCCATCTTGACAAAAATTTTTACTAGACTGGACTCTCTTCTGCTACTTCTCAAATATTGTCTCCCCTCCTCTGCTCAAACTCCCTTTCTCACTCAGTTACCACTGGTGGAATGCACAATGCAGTGACCTTTTGCCCTTAATCCAACCTCCAGCACAAAATAAATCAACTGATTGGCATGTAAATTTCTCCATGCCAGTAATCCAGCCCCCAAGGAATCAACTGATTGGCTAAAAAAAACTGTAATTCTCTAATATCCGGAATAACGAATGCATTTGCATTGAAATTCGTCAGATTTTTGCAACTTTCGGACATTCGGATGCATTCAAATTTCCGTTCAAAGCAATTACGAATAAAACCGAATCCGACAAAAATGATCTCAAATAGCGAATGGCTTTGGTGTAATTTGTTGATGCTTTAACGCGGCCTAATGCAACACCAAGTCGACTCGTGGTTTTGCATAACGAATGATTTCATTTCACTATTCGTTAAATTTAGCGGACAATCATTCTGATGAATCAATTTCTTTCCAATTGTTAGTAGTTCACTAGGGAGTAAAACGAATCGATTCGAATATAATTAAATTATTTGTTATGCGATTACGATCACAAGTCGACTTGCATTAGGCCGTGTTAAACGCATTAACGAATTATGCCGAAGGCATTCGCTATTTATGATAATTTAGTTCGGATTCGGTTTTATTCGTAACTGCTTTGTTCGGAAATTCAAATGCTTCCGAATGTCCGAAAGTTGCTAAATTCGGACGAATTTCCATTCGTTACGAAACAAATTGCACAAGCCTACTTCAGACTCATCACACTCTCCATCAACCAGGTCCTCTTTCATGCTTGCTTTGAGATCACTTCTCACATAGAGACAGACCCCGCCACCTTTCCTTTTTACCCTGTCTCTCCGAAAGAGTGCATAGCCAGGAATATTAATAGCCCAGTCATGTAAGGATTGAAGCCAAGTTTCAGCAATACAGATTACATCATAGCTCTCCTCATGCACCAGAGATTCCAACTCACCTATTTTGCTTGGCAGACTTCTGATATTGGTGAATAAACACTTTAATGTATTATTACATTTTTCTCTGGTGTTTTTCATATCATTTTTAGTAGTAGAAATAGCACTATAGTTTCCAATGGCTGTTTGCAACATGGGAACTTTCTTGTCACCTGCCATAACCCCCCCCCCCCCCATCTATCCCCATTCCACCCTCCATTAATGTCTGACCCCTAACTGACCTGTCTCCCCGATGTAATTCTAGTTCACCCACCCCCCTCAATCCTAGTTTAAATACTCCTCCAGCCTTCCCATAAACCTCTCCCCCAGCACAGCAGACCCCCTTCCATTCAAGTGCAAACTGTCTTTAGCATATAGGTTGCACCCCAATGAAAAGTCAGCCCGATGCTCTAGAAACCCAAATCCCTCCTCCCTACACCAGGTCTTTAACCATGCATTCAGCTCTCTTATCTCCCCCTGCCTTTCCTGTGTTGCGCATGGCACAGGCAATATTTCAGAGAATATCACCTTGGAGGTCCTTCCCTTCAACTTGCAGCCTAGTTCTTTAAATTGATTCTTAAGGAGGCTCCACCTTCCATGTATACTGTCATTGGTTCCAACGTGGACCAAGACAGCTGGGTCATGCCCAGCCCCTCCCAGTAATTTATCCACCCGGTCCACCACATGCCGAACCCTGTCACCAGGGAGACAGCAAACCATTCGGTTGAGGCGATCCTGGCGACAAATTATTCTATCAGTCCTTCTGATTATAGAATCCCCTATTACCACCAACTGTCTAGGCCTACCTGCACTCCCCTCACCACCTCTACTAGATGGGCTGCTCTCCCAGCTGTTAGGGGTAGCAGTGACATCTAGGGCTGCCACCTCTGTGTTTGCCACCTCCACATCTTCACCCAACTTGGAAAATTTGTTTTGATGCACAAATACAGGACTGGCCTTCCTTTTCTGCGAGCCCATTCAACTCCCTCTAACTACATTAACCCATCTTCCTATCTGATAATCCTGACTTGCCTCTCCACCCTCCACATCAACCCTACTGACCATCTGCTCAGCAAGAAGAGGACCCCTTTCAAGGTTGTCCTTTCTGCCCAGTGTTGCAACTTGCTCCTCCAGATCTCTAATGTGAGCTTCCAGAAGTGCAACCCGCTCACATCTGTCACAGCGGTATCCATCCTGGAGCTGTTTCACCAATTTTGCATACATGTGGCACACTGTGCACTGAGCAAAACCTTCAACCCTGCTAGCACTCATTTCACAGTTACAATATAATTACTTGTAGGAAGTTTAAGATGTTACTCACAGGTTAGAAGACTCCTGTCCTAACTCCTGTTTTCAACTCCTGGTTCTTAACTCTCCACTTATGTTCAAAATCCACATGCAAGCCACCATCAGCAGGGAGCCAGCTCCTAGGGGAGTTTGTATAGACACTTATATACACACCTGTGAACAATTAACCACTCCCCTTAATTAGCAGGAAGAAAAAAAAGCTGTTTAAAAAGTGTCAGAAAAAGGAGGAAAAAACAAAAATATTTTAAAAACTGATAGCAAACATATCAAATAAAGGAGGAAAAAAATCCCAAAAACAACACTTGCAAGCAGAAGCAATCTGTCACGTACCTGGTTGGAGGCCGAAATGCCGATAGGGCTCCCCTTGCGGCTGAGTGCAGTACACCTCTGAGGTTGGGTACAGGTTGCCAGATGGGTCCAGGAGAGCAGAGCTGGTGGGATCCTGAAGAACACTGGAGGATGCAGGACACCGCTCAAGAAGTAGTAGTGGCAGCCAGGCTGAGGGTCAAACCCAGTAGATCCGGCAGGAAGAAGAGGCAGGTTGCAGGAACGGAGACAAGCCAAATGTCTGGTAACAGGAAACAGGCAGGAACAGGTAACTGTGGCAAAGTCCGTAGAACAAGCCGGGATCGGGTGGAGGAGAAGGCAACAAGTCGGTAAAGCAAGCCAGGGGGACAAACCAGGAGAGCAGATCAGACAGGTCAGGAACAAGCCGGGTCACAACGGGAGATCCAAACAGCAGTTAAACAGAGTCTCAGGAACACAGGAAGGCTGATGTCTATCAAGCAATGAGATGGGCTCAGTCTTATATAGGCCAGTAAGTGTTGCGCATGTGCATTGCGCATGTGCGCGTGCCTATTCGCGCTGCTTGCGTCAGTGCACACAGGGATGTGCTAGAAGCGGCCATTACTAGTACTGGCACTATTGCCAGTTCTCCTAAGGCCATTTCCATGACACAGTCAAAAGCACAACTCCTGAATGAATGAATGACTTGTATAGCGCTACACATGCGAACTGAATCGCCTCTAGGCGCTTTTGCAGCCAGTGTCTGCTTGGCTGGTGCGGTCATTTTACCCCGTAGGATCTCGACACGCTTGGTTCTTAACTCTACATTTTAGTTCAAAATCCACTTATGTTCAAAATCCACATGTAAGCCACCATCAGGAGGGAGCCAGCTCCTAGGGGAGTTTGTATAGACACTTATATACACACCTGTGAACAATTAACCACTCCCCTTAATTAGCAGGAAGAAAAAAAGCTGTTTAAAAAGTGTCAGAAAAAGGAGGAAAAAAAAAGTATTTTAAAAACTGATAGCAAACGTATCAAATAAAGGAGGAAAAAAAAACAAAAAAAAAACATTTGCAAGCAGAAGCAGTCAAAAGCACAACTCCTGGTTCTTAACTCTCCACTTTAGTTCAAAATCCACTTATGTTCAAAATCCACATGCCAGCTCCTAGGGGAGTTTGTATAGACACTTATATATTATTATTATTATTATACAGGATTTATATAGCGCCAACAGTTTGCGCAGCGCTTTACATCAGGGAAGACAGTACAGTCACAATACATTTTAATACAGGAGGGATCAGAGGGCCCTGCTTGTTAGAGCTTACAGTCTAGAAGGGAGGGTCACGTGGAACAAAGGGTAGTAGCTGTGGGGGATGATCAGATGGACAAAAATGAAAATACAGTTGCTAGGTGTGGGTAGGATAGGCTTCTCTGAAGAGGAGGGTTTTCAGGGATCCTCTAAAAGCTAATAGAGAAGGAGATAGACGGACAGATTGGGGTAAGGAGTTCCATAGGCTTGGAGAGGCTCTGGAAAAGTCCTGGAGATGAGCATGGGAGCAGGTGATGAGAGAGCTAGAGAGCAGGAGGTCTTGAGAAGAACGAAGAGAACGATTAGGTTGGTATTTAGAGACTAGGTCAGTGATGTAGCTGGGTGCAGATTTGTGGATGGCTTTGTAGGTAGTTGTTAGTATTTTGAATCTGATTAGTTGTGTGAGCGGAAGCCAGTAGAGGGATTGACAGAAAGGAGTAGCAGAGACAGAGCGGTTGGTAAGGTGGATGAGTCTGGCAGCAGCATTCATGATGGACTGAAGGGAGGATAGAGTATGCAGAGGTAAGCCAATGAGGAGGGAGTTGCAGTAATCGAGGCGAGAGATGACCAGGGAGTGAATTAGGAGATTTGTTGTTTCATTGGTTAGAAAGGGGCGTATTTTGGAGATGTTGCGGAGGTTGAGGGGGTAAGATTTGGACAGTGATTGGACATGAGGTTTAAAGGAGAGTTCAGAGTCCAGGACTACTCCTAGGACCTTGGCATGTGGGGATGGGCTGATAGTTGTGCCACCAATTTTGACAGAGAGATCAGGGGAAGAGGCATGTGGGGGAGGAAAAATTATAAGTTCAGTTTTGGATAGATTAAGTTTGAGGAAGTGGTGTGACATGCAAACTGATATATCTGATAGTAAATTAGTGATACGTGAGGAGAATGATGGAGTGAGTTGAGGGGTAGAGAAATAGATTTGAGTGTCGTCAGCGTAGAGATTGTATTGGAAGCCGTGGGAGGCTATCAGCTGACCCAGGGAGGAGGTGTAGATTGAAAATAGGAGAGGTCCAAGAACAGAACCTTGGGGGACCCCAACAGAGAAAGGAAGGGGAGAGGAGGAAGTAGAATTGTAAGTAACGCTAAAGGTGCAGTTGGATAAGTAGGTAGAGAAACAGCGAAGAGTACAGTCACAGAGACCAAAGGTGTGGAGTTTTTTGAGGAGGAGGGGGTGGTCAACCGTATCGAAGGCAGCAGAGAGGTCCAGGAGTAGGAGTACAGAATAGTGTCCCTTAGTTTTGGCCGTTAGTATATCGTTTGTTAGTTTTAGGAGAGCAGTTTCTGTGGAATGTTGAGGACGAAATCCAGACTGAAGGGGATCAAGAAGGTTATTATCAGCAAGGTGGACGCTCAGTCAGTTGTAGACTAGACGTTCAAGTAGGGATGAGCTTCGAATTCGAGTCGAACTCATGTTCGACTCGAACATTGCCTGTTCGCCCGTTCGCCGAACAGCGAACAAATTGGGGTGTTCGCGGCAAATTCGAAAAATCTATGTGAGAAATCTAAAGTGCTAATTATAAAGGCTTATATGCAAGTTATTGTCCTAAAAAGTGTTTGGGGACCCGGGTCCTGCCCCAGGGGACATGTATCAATGCAAAAATAAGTTTTAAAAATGGCTGTTTTTTCGGGAGCAGTGATTTTAATAATGCTTAAAATGAAAAAATAAAAGTGAAATATTCCTTTAAATTTCGTACCTGGGGGGTGTGTATGATATGCATGTAAAGTGGCGCATGTTTCCCGTGCTTAGAACTGTCCCTGCAAAAAATGTCATTTTTGAAAGAAAAAAAGTCATTTAAAACTCACTCGCGGCTATTAATGAATTGTCGGCTCCCGGCAATACATACAAAAGTCATTGATAAAAAAATAAAAAAAAGCGTGGGGGTTCCCCAGAATTCAATTACCAGGCCCTTCAGGTCTGGAATGGATATTAAGGGGAACCCCGCCGCAAATTTAAAAAAAAAATTGACGTGGGGTTCCCCCAAATATCCATACCACGCCCTTCAGATCTGGCATGGATTTTAAGGGGAACTCCACCCCAAATTTAAAAAAAAAATAATGTGGAGTCCCCCTAAAAATCCATACCAGACCCCTTATCCGAGCACGCAACCTGGCCGGCCGCAGGGGAAAAGGGGGGGGACGAGAGAGCGCCCCCCCTCCCTCCTGAACCATACCAGGCCACATGCCCTCAACATGGGGAGGATGTCCCCATGTTGATAGGGACAAGGGCCTCATCCCCACAACCCTTGCCCGGTGGTTGTGGGGGTCTGCGGGCGGGGGGCTTTTTGGAATCTGGAAGACCCCTTTAACAAAAGGGGACCCCCAGATCCCAGCCCCCCCCTATGTGAATTGGTAAGGGGTACATTGTACCCCTACCATTTCACGAAGAAAGCGTAAAAAAATGTTTAAAAAAACACACAAACACCTTGAAAAAGTCCTTTATTTAAAAAAAAAAGAAAAAAAAAAACATTCCAGCGGTGAAATCCAGTGTCCCGCGGCGATCCGATGTCCAGCGCTGTCCTTCATTGGTTGTGCCTGAGCGGACCTGATGGGGAACTCCCTCTCAGTATTTTAAATGTATAGACCCGCCCCTTCTAAAGTTCCCCATCAGGTCCGCTCAGCGGACCAGATGCGGAACATGAGAAGGGGCGGGTCTATACATGTATTACCAAAGTGAGAGCAGTTCCCCATCAGGTCCGCCCCCTTGGTATGTTGGATCCGCCTACGTCATTGGCTTGAGCGGGGAACTTCCTTCACTGTGTAATTTAAATTTACATAGTGAAGGAAGTTCCCCGCTCAAGCCAATGACGTAGGCGGGTCCGACATACCGAGGGGGCGGACCTGATGGGGAACTGCTCTCACTTTGGTAATACATGTATAGACCCGCCCCTTCTCATGTTCCGCATCTGGTCCGCTGAGCGGACCTGATGGGGAACTTTAGAAGGGGCGGGTCTATACATTTAAAACACTGAGAGGGAGTTCCCCATCAGGTCCGCTCAGGCACAACCAATGAAGGACAGCGCTGGACATCGGGATCGCCGCGGGACACTGGATTTCACCGCTTTTTTTTTTTTTTTTAAATAGAGGACTTTTTCAAGGTGTTTGTGTGTTTTTTTTTTTTAAACCTTTTTTTACGCTTTCTTCGTGAAATGGTAGGGGTACAATGTACCCCTTACCAATTCACATAGGGGGGGCGGGGATCTGGGGGTCCCCTTTGTTAAAGGGGTCTTCCAGATTCCGATAAGCCCCCGCCCGCAGACCCCCACAACCACCGGGCAAGGGTTGTGGGGATGAGGCCTCTGTCCCCATCAACATAGGGACATCCTCCCCATGTTGAGGGCATGTGGCCTGGTACGGTTCAGGAGGGAGGGGGGGCCGCTCTCTCGTCCCCCCCTTTTCCCCTGCGGCCGGCCAGGTTGCGTGCTCGGATAAGGGGTCTGGTATGGATTTTTAGGGGGACTCCACGCCATTTTTTTTAAAATTTGGGGTGGAGTTCCCCTTAAAATCCATGCCAGATCTGAAGGGCCTGGAATGGATATTTGGGGGAACCCCACGTCAATTTTTTTTTTAATTTGCGGCGGGGTTCCCCTTAATATCCATTCCAGACCTGAAGGGCCTGGTAATTGAATTCTGGGGAACCCCCACGCTTTTTATTTTTTTTATCAATGACTTTTGAATGTATTGCCGGGAGCCGACAATTCATTAATAGCCGCGAGTGAGTTTTAAATGACTTTTTTTCTTTCAAAAATGACATTTTTTGCAGGGACAGTTCTAAGCACGGGAAACATGCGCCACTTTACATGCATATCATACACACCCCCCAGGTACGAAATTTAAAGGAATATTTCACTTTTATTCTTTCATTTTAAGCATTATTAAAATCACTGCTCCCGAAAAAACGGCCGTTTTTAAAACTTTTTTTGCATTGATACATGTCCCCTGGGGCAGGACCCAGGTCCCCAAACACTTTTTAGGACAATAACTTGCATATTAGCCTTTATAATTAACACTTTAGATTTCGAACGTTCGAGTCCATTGTATTTAATAGGGTTCTAAAGTTCACACGAACATTTTGTTCGCAGGTTCTGGTGCGAACCGAACAGGGGAGTGTTCGGCTCATCCCTGCGTTCAAGGAGTTTGGATAAAAAGGGAGCAAGGAGATGGGGCATAGGTTGTCAAGATTGGATGGGTCCAGTGAGGGCTTTTTAAGTATGGGGCTGACTAGGGCATGTTTCAAAGAGTTAGGGAAGATGCCAGAAGAGAGGGAGAGATTGAAGATGTGGGTTAGAGAGTGTAGAATAGAGCCAGAGGGTGGACGTAGCATTTGCGAGAGAACAGGATCCAGAGAGCAGGTGGTAAGATGGACATTAGCAAGTAATTTAGCAACCTCGTCTATAGTGGTGCGGTTGAAAGAGGGAAATAATGATTGTACCTGTGGGCATGAGGTGTAAAGCGTGAAGGGTAGTTTAACAGTAGAGATCTCCTTGCGAATTGTATCAATCTTCTGTTTGAAATGATTGGCGATCTCCTGGGCGGTGAGTGAGTTAGTGGGTGGAGGCAGTGGAGGACGAAGGAGAGAGTTGAAGGTAGAGAAGAGTTGACAGGGACGGGATGATACGTTTTTAATGAGGGTGAGGAAATAGGTCTGCTTGGCAGTGAGGAGGCAGGAATTGTATTTTTGGAGGGCAGATTTATACTGGACGAAATCTTTCTGGGACTAAGTCTTACGCCACTGGCGCCCGAGAGCATGGCTGTGTTTTTTCAGACTTCTAGTATAATTTGTTTGCCTGGGTTGAAGGGGACAGGGCCTTATTCTGCGTGTAGTGAGGGGGGGCAGTCTGTCCAGTGATGCTAGAAGTGAAGTGTTATAGACAGAAGTGGCTAGGTCGGTGCAGGACAGGGGAGCGATTTTGTCATAGAGGTGGTCAGTCGCAGAGTATAGAAGAGAAGGGTTGATATGGCGAAGGTTTCTACGAGTAACCGTTAGGCGTTTGGAGGGAGAGGAGGCGGAGGAGAGGGAGAGAGTGAAATTAATAAGGTGATGATCAGAGAGGGGGTAAGGATAGTTGGAGAGGTTGCATGGAGTGCATAGGTGGGAAAAGACAAGGTCAAGGGTGGAGTGAGTAGGAGCATGTATCCATTGCTTCAGGTCAAAGGAGGAGGTTAGACTGAGAAGTTTGGAAGTTGCAGGAGTGTTAGTATTAGTAGGGATGTTGAAGTCGCCAAGAATGATTGTGGGGATTTCAGAAGAGAGAAAGTAGGGTAGCCAGGCAGAGAAGTCATCAAGAAAGGATGATACTGGACCGGGGGGCCGGTAGATCACAGCTATCCTTAGAGAAACTGGGAAGAAGAGACAAATGCAATGTGCCTCAAATGAGGAGAGTGACAGAGAGGGAGGTGGGTGAAGTACCTGAAAGGTTCTATGTGGAGCTAAAAGAATTCCAACACACCCTCCTTTGCATCCACTGGATCTGGGGGAGTGAGTCCACAAATGACCACCGTGGGATAGAGCAGCAGAAGATGCAGTGTTGGATTCGTGAAGCCAGGTTTCGGTAACGGCGAGTAGATTAAATGAGTTAGCGATAAAGCGATCGTGGAGGGCTGTCATGGATATGCATTAATGTCTGTCTGCCATCTTACCTTTCCTCCTCATGTGTTCATCTTAGAGACCAGACCTCCTTCACCTGGCTTCCTTTATAATCTCCTCCCAGCCAGACTCCACCCCAGGCCCTATCACAGAACACTATATTAACCTGTGCACTGCAAGCCTGCTTTGCTGATCAACGTGTTTGTTAGGCATTGTGTGTTTGGGTTCCTGCCTGCCGTGTGCTACGTCTGTCTCTCTGTTACATATTTGGCTTGTCCCCGACTATCCCTGTCTGCTTGTGACCCTTGACCTTCGGCTCGTTCTTTCGTTATCCTTGTCTGCTTGTGGCCCCTGACCTTCAGCTTGTTATTCGTTTCTCTCATATCTTGTGCTGCTGCTTCCCCTCTTTTCCCCTTATCCTACGGGGCGTGAGCTAGGAGACTCCAGGGGCCACGACCTGGACCCAGCCTGCAGCATAACATCCTCACCACTAGAGGCTCTGGAGAAGACCTGCTGGGTCTTAGACTCCGCGCCCTGGGGAATCTTGGCTCTAGCTTCCGTTAGGATCCCGGTTGTGCTCCTCTGGTCCCGCTTTCCACAACCACCCAGTTTCCTATCCGCAGAAGTCAGCCATAGGGTTCACTACCTTGCGGTGCACTCCTGTCCCCCTACGGTGTGCATCTGTCACCTGGCCACAGGTGACCTTGACAAGGGCGGTGAGTTTGTTACAGACAGAGCGAGCATTCCAAATGGCGCAAGAGAAAGGGAGTCTGGTCTTGGGAAGAAGAGAAATGGGAACTAGATTGTGTGCATTGTGGCTGCAGCCAGAGGGTGTAGGGTAATGGGTGCGTTGAGCACAGTGTAGCGGGGTGTCACTTTAAGGAGCCTAAAAGACTACCATACCCAGAGTACAGCGGGACACCCACAGTGCATTGCCGGGCGCAAGGTCTGCTGGGTAAGGCCTTTTTAAGGAGGAGCGGAGCAACATGCGGGTCTCTTTGGACGTCGCTCACCTAGCAAGTGGAGCCTGTGCTGGGTCTGCTGTTGGACTGGGCCTGAGAGTTGGGCCTAGTGATCCAAAGAGTCTCCGGTCTTCACGGGAGAACCCAAGAGTCACCTCATCCACCATCCTTCCAAGGACTGTCGGGAGGATCGGAGACTACGGGAGTCGTGAGACTGTGTACAGGAGTCCAGTGACGGGAGTCGGTTGTACGGACTGGTCCGGTCGGGTGAGAGAGCACTTGCTCAAGGATTAATTGACTAAACTTTAGGCTCAATGTCCCCCGTTCAGGGACCACAGTTTACCGAAGTGTTGCATTACACGTAAGAGGGACCGTATATTGTTCAGCAATAGTAGAATCCTTTATTGCATATCAAGTAGATGACTGTTCTTTTTTCCCTGTGGATTACAAATACCGTATATACTCGAGTATAAGCTGAGTTTTTCAGCTCTTTTTTTTGAGCTGAAAATGACCCCCTCGGCTTATACTCGAGTCAGTGTACCTGAGTCCATTGCCGCCTGACCTCACCGTGCCCATTGCAGAATCCGATCTGTGTACCCGAGTCCGTGACATATTCAGATGGCTGCCGTGCAGTTTTAAAAACTTGCGCTACTCCTTGTGCGGTTCTGTGATAGGCGGAACACTCGGTTTCCCAAAAAAACACTGTGTTCAGTGTTCCGCCTATCACGATCGTCCTCTCATTCGACGAGAGGGCGATCGTGATTGGCGGAACACTGAACACAGTGTTTTCTGGGAAACAGAGTGTTCCGCCTATCACAGAACAGCACAAGGAGGAGCGCAAGTTTTTAAAACTGCACGGCCGCCGTCTGAATATGTCACGGACTCGGGTACACACATCGGATTCTGCAATGGGCACGGTGAGGTCAGGCTGCAAAGGTAACAGGGCCTGCAGTAGAAAGAATGTAGGTGAGAGGATGGTCGAGTCAAAGAGCTGCAATGGGCACAGTGAGGTCAGGCTGAGAATGGGCACAGTGAGGTCAGGCTGCAAATAGCCATAGTGAGGTCAGGCTGCAAATGGGCACAGTGAGGTCAGGCTGCAAATAGGCACAGTGAGGTCAGGCTAAAAATGGGCACAGTGAAGCTGCAAATGGGCATTGTTGACCCTCTTTTCCGCTTACAGTAGCTGCTGCATTCTCACCCTAGGCTTATACTCGAGTCAATAAGTTTTCCCTTTTTTTGGGGTAAAATTAGGTGCCTCGGCTTATACTCGGGTTGGCTTATACTCGAGTATATACGGTACCCTTTTTTTTTTATATTAAACGTTTTTATTGAACACTGTACACATGAAGTATGGCATTACAGGTGTAGCGCTACCCCCAGTTAAGAGAGCCGCTGGTTTGTTTTCTCGGGCCCTGTATACAGCACCGCCAACCCCCGGCAATCTGACTCGACCCACTCTGGCACAGCTAGTCTAGGGTTAACTTCTTATCACTCTCTGGTGTATAATACTCAACAGTTTCTAAATAGGCAGACAACACTCTGAAGCAAGAGTATAAAATAGTAATAGCTTTACTGTAAAATGGTGGCATAAAACATGGCATGTAACACATACATGGGCCTGCAGAGCCCTGCATTAATCAGCGTATCAGAAGCAGCACTATAATATGGCGCCTCGCAGTATCCACCACGCGGAGCTATTATGGCGTGCACGCCCTACGGCAAAGTAACACAAACTTTATAACTTCCCCCCCCCCTCCTATGTCAGGCCTGACAGTGTATGAGATCGTCCCCTTTCCCTAAGGGAGTAAGGTTTTCTTCACCGGCCAGCTTTCGTTGGTGCACTTGGAGAAATGACCAAATTGTAATCCAAAGGGTGGTAACTTGTAACAACAGTATGCAAACGGGGGGGGGGGGGGTAGGCACTTCAGCTCTGTCCCAACTACCGGACCCCCTAAGGAAACACGGGTGAGCGAACAGTGGGCCTAGACAGTCTACAGGCCTGAATAAAGCTCAGTCTATGGATATGGGCAGGTGCCCGCTCACCGCTCCAGGCGCGATCCCAGCCTGGGTCTTCCACCACGTGTGTCCGTCTCACACGGCGTCTGCAACCGATTGGGTCCCCGATCCAACTGGAGTCCTACACCGACGATCCAGGATCCACCCAGGCTCCGCAGAATGGTGGAAGGCTCTTCAGACTTCAGGTAAGGCCTAAGGCTTCAGGCCTTACCCCGCAGCCGATCCGCGCAGGATGACTGGCTGCTTGAAGCGCGGCGTCCAAAGAGAGCGAGCTCCCCCTCGCCTCTCGCTTAAATAGGCCCTCCCATGAGTCTTTGCGGCGGAACTTCCGCCCTGGGGCTGAATGGGGTTCTGGGTAACGTAGTCCTGGGGCCTTAAAAGAGAGACCCCGCTACACACTCCCCCCACTTGAACTCTTTGGTCCCCAAAGATAACATAACTTAAATTACAGCTCTGACCACATCTACCAATTCTTCATATGATGTCGGCAGAGGAAATTCCCACCAAAAACAAGGCAGTGAACTCCCCTGCCCACAGGACACATTAACATCAGCATCCTGCCTAACTGTGCCAGAGAGTGAGCTGGGGTTGCCTCCCACCAAATGAACAGTGGGAGGATCATGGTCTTCCATACTTCTTCTGGCAGTAACAACAGTGTCTTCCGCACTTTCACCCATCTGTGGATAGGTTAATCTCCTGGGAGGTTTTATTGCCCTCCGCTTTCTCTGTCCTTTTGGGCTTTCTGTTGGAGCAGACTCTTCTTCTGATTCTAACTCAGGATTTCCCCCTTCCTCCGCAACATCCGGCTCCGGAGCAGGAAGATACATGGCTTCTCTTGGATCTTCCTCTACAGATGGTTCGCTGGCAATTTCCCAAGCATCCAACCAAGGACAGGAAGGGATAAACTCTGTCGCTTCCGCATTCAGTGTGTGATCCTCGGTGTCTTCGTCAGGCGGAAGATCAATAGCAGAAGTCGTTGGTTCCTGGGAAGGCCAAAGCCAGCCAATTTCCTCTCCCTCATCTTCACTTATTTCCGAACCTTCTGTATCCCCCTTTCGAGGGGTCTGAGACCGAGTGTTGGGTCTAGAGGTGTCCAGAATAGACATGGGTTCAGGGGAATCCATACTAGGAGGTAACCGAACCGCTTCAGCCAGAGGAAGTAGGTGGTTCCGATGCCAAGTCTTCAATGGCTCCAACTTTCCCTCAGGTTTAAGTCTGTAAACGGGGAGGCCCGGTAGTTTTTTGCAAATGACATAAGGTTCGGATCTCCATCTATCCGCAAGCTTATGTTTTCCAGGGACTCCCAGGTTCCGCAGCAACACTCTGTCTCCTGGTTGCAAGTCTTGGCTCCTAACCTTTAGGTCAAAATTTCTCTTATTGCGAGCCCCCCGTTGGTCCGAGGCTGCCTGAGCTTGCTCATAGGCCATCTTCAAATTGCGCCTAAGTCTATCCACATATCCCTTGTGGGAAGCAGCAGAACAATGGTCTATGGAAGTACCGAAGGCCAGATCCACTGGCAATCTAGCTTCCCTCCCGAACATAAGTCTGTAAGGGGAATACCCTGTAGCGTCGCTGACAGTGCTGTTGTAGGCATGCACAAGGGTCGCTATGTGATTACTCCAATGTTGCTTTCTTTCGCTACTTAAAGTTCCCAGCATGTTGAGCAGGGTTCGGTTGAACCTTTTCGGTTGAGCATCACCTTGTGGGTGATAAGGGGTAGTCCTGGTTTTCTTGATTCCCAAGGCATCCAGGAGCTTCCGTATAAGTTTACTCTCAAAGTCCCTGCCCTGGTCTGAATGAAGCCTTTTTGGCAATCCGTAATGGATAAAGTATTTCTCCACGAGTATTTTTGCCACAGTGGAGGCCTTCTGGTTTTTGGTAGGAAAGGCTTGTGCATATCGGGTGAAATGATCGGTTACCACCAGAACATTTCCCTGTCCGCTCAGGTCGGGTTCGAGGCAGAGGAAATCAATACATACCAGGTCAAGCGGACCTTCACTTTGTAAATGGCCCATTGGGGCCGCTTGATGGGGTAGTGTCTTTCTCTGTATGCACCGTGCACAGGAATGGCAGTATTCCTCAACTTCAGCCCTCATGCAAGGCCAATAGAAACGGTCTCTAACAAGTTGGAAAGTCCTTTCCACTCCTAGGTGTCCATGGTTGTCGTGTAGAGCAATCATGACAGTCTCTCTGTGTTTCTCCGGCAGGAACAACTGCCACTTGTCTTCTTGGTCATCAGAGGGGCCCCTTCGGTAGGCCACTCCTTGACGCACCAGCAGTCTGTCCCACTCTTTCTTAAGTAGGCAAGCTTCCTTTGAGGGATGACGTAGGAGTACGTTTGGATCCTGCCTCTCCAATGCTTCTATGACCAACCTCCCCACAGGGTCTTCCAGTTGGTCGGATCTCAACTCCTTCTTCGTTAGTCTGGGTAAGTTGTCTTCCCCCAGTTGGGCTACTTCGCAGTACTGCTTGGGGACTCCTACAATAGTGGCCCCTATTTCTTCCGCTCTTGAGCCTCCCCTGGCTTGGAGTTCAGCCCCTTGGCAGAGAGCCCGCACCCCGTCAGGTGCTACTTGGGTCCAGTCTTCGACACTGTGGGTAGGGGCATGAGACCTTCTGGACAGGGCGTCCGCATCTTGGTTTCCCACCCCAGGTCTATATTTCAGGCTGAAATTGAAAGCAGACAGTGCCGCCAACCACCTATGTCCCGTGGCGTCCAGCTTGGCTGTGGTGAACAGATAGGTGAGAGAATTGTTATCCGTCTTGACCGTGAAGTCTGCCCCATACAGGTAATCTCTAAGTTTGTCGACTACGGCCCACTTGAGGGCCAGGAACTCCAGCTTATGGGTGGGATAGTTCTTTTCGGAGGGGGTCAGGCTTCTGCTCACATATGCAACAGGTCTCTGCTGTCCTTCATGCTCCTGGTAGAGCACTCCTCCCAGACCATCATGGCTGGCATCCACATGGAGTTCGTAAGGCTTCTTCGGGTCCGCATAGGCCAGGACAGGAGCAGTGGTCAAACTCTTTTTCAGCATCTGGAAGGCACCTTCACACTTCTCGTTCCACTGGTCCTTGACTGACTCTCCCGGCCTCCTGGGGCCCGAGTCATCCTCTTCCCCCTCCGTCTTCAGCAACTCATTCAGGGGTTTTGCTATTCGAGCAAACCCCTCCACGAACCTTCTGTAGTAAGAACAGAACCCCAAGAAGGACCTAAGTTCTGTTACGGTGGTGGGTCTTGGCCAGGAGGTGACAGCCTCCAGTTTTTCAGGGTCCGTAGACACCCCATCTTCAGACACTATGTGTCCCAGATAGTTGACTGAGGATTGGTAAAATTGACATTTTTCAGGGGAGAGCTTGAGTCCTTCCTCACTCAGTCTCTTCAAGACCTTCTCCAGCCTCTCTTCATGTTCCTCCAAAGTTCTTCCGAATACTATGATGTCATCCAAGTATACAAGGACCTCGATGAGGTTCATGTCTCCCACAGTCTTCTCCATAAGTCTTTGGAAGGTGGCTGGGGCTCCAGACAGACCTTGAGGCATCCGGTTGAATTCAAAGAACCCCACTGGGGTTATGAAAGCCGTCTTTTCTTTGTCCTCTGGGTGCATCGGGATCTGATAGTACCCACTCTTCAGGTCCATAACGCTAAACCATTTGGCTCCGGACAAGCTCTGCAAGGCGTCTTCTATCCTTGGGGTGGTATACTGATCCGGAGTGGTTCTCCTGTTGAGGGTCCTATAGTCGATACACAACCTTAGCGACCCGTTCTTCTTCCGTACCACCACTATGGGGGAGGCATACAGACTTCTGGATTCTTGGATTACACCTGTTCACTTGAGCTCGGCAAGCTGTTCCCTTAAATCTTCGAGGTCTGCCAGTGGAACCCGCCTCACCCTTTCCCTGAAGGGCTTGTCTTCCTGGAGGCGGATTCGATGGGTGGCACTCCTAGCACACCCCACATCAAACTCATCATGGGAGAAGATCCTCTTCCACCGAGTCAACTGGTTCCAGGCTCTCTCTCTCCAAGCCCTGGGCAGGTTTGGGTTCTCCATAAAGAGCTTTTCCCACACAGTACCTTCTCCATCTGTCTTTTCTACATCTGAGGAGGTAACTGGTGTGGCTGAGCTCACTCGACCCAGCAACAGCCTGGCTGGGATTTCCATTGGACCATCCGTGGTATTTCTGACACTCGCTGGCACCCTGCAATGGGCCTTCTTCAGGGCCCTTACCGGGACCACTTCTGGGACTACTTCCAGGCCCGAGGGTTCTTCCCTTGGATCGGGTTCCAACATCACAAAGGGGCCCGGCTGCTCCCAAGTGAGTTTCACTGTGGCCTTCAAACAGGTTACTTCACCGGGTTGCAGTACTATCCCTTTTCTTCCCAGTCTCCAGACCTTCCCTATCCCCTCTTCCGGGGCTTTTTGTTCTAGGATCAACCGTTGGTAGGCAGTCTTCAACATTGGATGAATCTCATTGACTGTGGGGTTCTTCCTTCTCGTCAGTGTGACCAAAAGCCTTTGGACCAGATCCGTGCTGGTTCCTATTATCAAGGAACTCCTGTTAGCTCCAGGCGGTCGGGGGCACACCACAGCTAAGGTGTCGAATACTTCCCCCTTCCCAGCTATGGATGTGTCAAAAGTCAATTTGATGGGCAGATATCCATCATAAGGAAACTTTTCCATTCCGATTCCCCATATCTCCAAGTCTTCAAGCTTCCGGATGGGCAGGTGACTCAGGTGTCTGTCGTAAAAGTCTCGGTACAACAGGGTCACCTGTGCTCCAGTATCCAACAGGGCTCTTGTGTAGACTCCCTCCACTTGAATGGATACGATTAGAGAGGGACCCACCAGCTTCTCTGGGTGCTGCTTCGAAGGGGTCTGCTTCTTTTGATCTTTGCATTTCCCTCTCTGACTTTCCTTCTTCCATTTCTCCTTGGACCTAAGTCTCTCCTGGGCCTGGTATGCACTGATTTCCCTCCTCTGTCTGGGTGTAGCTACCCGCTGAGGGACATTACTATGTTTCTTTGGAGTGCGTTCCTTCTGAGGAACTCTTGATTTCCCCTGCGGGTCCTGGCTTCCTTCTTTCATGTGCTTCTCATTCAGTATGGAGCTCCGTAAGGATGATGGGCACCCGGTTGACTCCTTCACCGGGGCCCGCTGAAGTTTTCCGGCGGCTTATGGTTGTTCATCTTCCTCTTTTTGGGACTAGAACACACTCTGGCCGCGTGACCAACTCCTCCACAGTTGAAACAGATCATATCCCCCCTATCTTCCAGGGATGCGGGTGCTGAAGTATTTGGAAACAACTCCTTCCTTGGGCTGTTCCTCTCAGGCGCCCTTGACTCCTTTTCCATCAGGGATGTCAACATTCCCAGCACTTGGGACATCTGTGACTTTAAGGTATCCACCTCTGCATCTCTTTCTAAGGTCGTGGCGGCCCTGACCATCACTGGAGGGGGCTGCACCAGCTCGACGGGTTGCCTCTTTTTCTTCTCCTCCAGTATAGCTTCTTCTTCTCTGACTACTCGGATCAAGTCAGGGTACTCCAGGCTCTTCCCGTCCTGTCTTGTATGTAGCGCCAGTGCGATGGGATCCAGGGGTTGAGATCCTCTCAAGACCTGCTGGATCCGGGCCTCATCCACCTTCTTCGGGTCAATCCCCTTCTTTAGGATCATCTTGTGCAGTATTTTATCTAGGCGCATCATGAACTCTGATAGCTTCTCCCCTGCCTTCTGGTAGCAGTGCTCTAGTTGGTAGGTAAGCTCAGTGATCTTTTCTGTTCCTCCAAACACATTCTGCAGAATGTCCAGATAGTCCTGCGCAACACAGTCTTTCTTGCTCATCTTAAGGTTGCATATGGCCTCTAAAGCAGGTCCCTTTAAGCTCTCAGCAATCCTCTGCTTCTTTCTGTGGTCTGGGACTTCCCACTCCTCTAAGGCTTAAGTAGCGCCGTCTAACCATTCCTCAAACCCCTCTTCACCTGAGGGTACAGGCTTCCTTCCTGAAAACATCCTGAGTTTCCGGTATCCCGACATTTGGTAATCTGCAGGATCTTTCTTGCATTGCGCTATGATTTCCCCTAGAACCGTGCATAATTCTGTGCTGAGAGCGCCTTCTGGCGACCCAGGATTCATCTCTTTCTTGACATCTTTTAAGTCGGGTGGAGCGCGTATTAACTTAAAGATTTGTTTATCCGCCGTTTCTATGCTCGGCTTCTTGAAGTCTTCTGGGATTCCATCTTTCCATTTAAACAGTACATACGTCGAGGGAGGTTCTGTTCTGACATCCACTATGTATGCTTTTTGTTGCGGGGACAGCGACATCACTAACTGCTTCACTGCATCTTCTTGCCAGATCCCTGACAGTTCTATGATCACTACTTCACGCGGATTTGTTTTTACTGCTGCGCACCACTTTACTACTTCTAGTGGGTCCATGCTGGTATCTCTTGGCTGCTATTTGCTGCAACAGGATCCTGGACTCGAGAGCCCCCACGTGTAGCGCTACCCCCAGTTAAGAGAGCCGCTGGTTTGTTTTCTTGGGCCCTGTATACAGCACCGCCAACCCCCGGCAATCTGACTCGACCCACTCTGGCACAGCTAGTCTAGGGTTAACTTCTTATCACTCTCTGGTGTATAATACTCAACAGTTTCTAAATAGGCAGACAACACTCTGAAGCAAGAGTATAAAATAGTAATAGCTTTACTGTAAAATGGTGGCATAAAACATGGCATGTAACACATACATGGGCCTGCAGAGCCCTGCATTAATCAGTGTATCAGAAGCAGAATATGGCGCCGCGCAGTATCCACCACGCGGAGCTATTATGGCGTGCACGCCCTATGGCAAAGTAACACAAACTTTATAACTTTCCCCCCCCTCCTATGTCAGGCCTGACAGTGTATGAGATCGTCCCCTTTCCCTAAGGGAGTAAGGTTTTCTTCACCAGCCAGCTTTCGTTGGTGCACTTGGAGAAATGACCAAATTGTAATCCAAAGGGTGGTAACTTGTAACAACAGTATGCAAACGGGGGGGTAGGCACTTCAGCTCTGTCCCAACTACCGGACCCCCTAAGGAAACACGGGTGAGCGAACAGTGGGCCTAGGCAGTCTACAGGCCTGAATAAAGCTCAGTCTATGGATATGGGCAGGTGCCCGCTCACCGCTCCAGGCGCGATCCCAGCCTGGGTCTTCCACCGCGTGTGTCCGTCTCACACGGCGTCTGCAACCGATCGGGTCCCCGATCCAACTGGAGTCCTACACCGACGATCCAGGATCCACCCAGGCTCCGCAGAATGGTGGAAGGCTCTTCAGACTTCAGGTAAGGCCTAAGGCTTCAGGCCTTACCCCGCAGCCGATCCGCGCAGGATGACTGGCTGCTTGAAGCGCGGCGTCCAAAGAGAGCGAGCTCCCCCTCGCCTCTCGCTTAAATAGGCCCTCCCATGAGTCTTTGCGGCGGAACTTCCGCCCTGGGGCTGAATGGGGTTCTGGGTAACGTAGTCCTGGGGCCTTAAAAGAGAGACCCCGCTACACAGGGTATATGAAAAAAGGGGGGGAGAAAAAATAGGGACTGTTAGGAGCCAAAGCCTGGTAAGGCAATGTATGTCCATCCCTAGGGACTTTTGTAGAATCGTGTTCTGGTAGGAACACGCATTTCCATCCCAATTAAATGCTAAAGGGGGGAAAACAAGGAAAATGGGACTTTAATTGAAGCACCAGTTAGCAAAGGAATAAAGTTGGATCAACCATAGGAATTTATTAAAATGATCATATTACACATATAAACAGTAGTTACACAAAGATACATGTTAAGCATAGTAACAGTAGTGGACATAATAACATAGTAAGGCCACTACTGAGAGGGTACACAGTAGAATGGTTATAGCAGTAATACACAATTTTATGACATGGTTGTCACAAGGATAAGGCATAGATAATTCCAAAGGGTCATCACAATTAGGAAGGGTAAAATTGATAATAAGGGATAATGCCTGCGGGACCTATGGCCTGGGTATATGGCAATAATAGTAACAGAGATCAGATACAAGTACCAATACATTGACATTCACAGATCAGAAAGAGATAGAGTTGGAACCCAACCCAGAGCAGTATATTTTAGGGACTTTATACGTCAGGAACAACCCGTACAAGTATCAGATACTGAAAGCCACCTATCCCAAATCTTATTGTATTTATCTGGGCATCCTCTATTAAGATATATAATTTTCTTATAAGGCAAAGTGGCATTCACATCTGCTTTCCACTCAGAGAAACTAGGAGGTGTAGGTCTCATCCAGTGTCTAGCTATAATCTTTTTTAGCTGAAAAAAGTGTTTCATGAAGGAACGGTTTAGTGAATTTATCGGGTTCCGCACCGGGGAAAATAACCAGCAGACATATTTTTGGGTCAAGGGTTAGGGGGGACCCCATGTCATCATGAAGGAAATCTACTATTTGTTTCCACAAGCTCTGGAGTCGAGGACATGCCTAGATCAGGTGAAAAAACGTACCAGCCTCTCGTGTACACATTGCACATTCCGTACTAGTCCCGGGCTTAAAACGAGCCACTCGGAGAGGAGTAAGGTAAGCATGATGTATAATGTACAGTTGAGATAATCTGAGAGTCTAGGAGAAACGGTCTTGCAGGCATCAAGTGCCTCACTCCACTCCTCATCCTCCAGCGATCCCACATCCCTCTCCCACCTCGGTTTGAGATTGTATGCTAAGGCAGTAGCAGACGGGGTGAGAAGCATGTTATAAAAGTCAGAGATCAACCTGCGAGGGTCTGAGCTCTTGATCACCACCATCAGGGTGTTGGGGGTGGGCTGCAGGATGGAGGAGGGAAATTGGGCTCACATGGCATGACGGAGCTGTATGAATCTATAGTGCATGGATCGTGGAAGTGTGTATTGTTCCTGAAGATCTTCAAAGTTTCTAAGGGCCCCATCAGATAGTATGTGGTGTAAATAGAAAATCCCTCTCCTACTCCACACCTCCGTATCAGGAATCAGACACAGTTCAGGGAGATTTTTATTGTGCCAGAGGGGGGTGAAATCGTTAAAGGACAGGATCTTGACCTGTTTAGCAGCAATGTCCCAGATTCGTCTGTATTGGTATAGGAGCGACTTACAATCGCCGTTAGAGTCACTGCCACTCCTCCCCACAGCAATCGCCACCAAGGGATCTGAGGTGCACTGCACCCACGAAGGACACAGCAGGGCAAGGAATCGGAGTCTGTCAGTTTTGTCTATATGATAAAGCTGAGAAAGCTGGGCCGCAAGGTAATAGAAGTCTAGGTCCGGAAGGGCTGTTCCACCTAAGTCTGTAGGGTTTTTAAGTGCTTTCCAGGCCAGTTTATGTCTATTACCACCCCACACAAAAGACTTAAGCAGGGATTCCAGTAATTTAAAATATTTCAGGGGTATAAAGATAGGCGAGTGCCAAAGCATATAAAGCATTTTAGGTAAGAGAATCATTTTTACAATATTCACCCGGCCCCATACTCCCAAAGGTAGTCTGGCCCACACCTGAATTTTGGACTTCAGTAAAGTAAAGAGGGGTTCTATATTCAGGGCAATATAGTCGGCTGGAGACCTGGATACAGAGACTCCCAAGTACCTAATCAGGCTGACCCGCTGTACCTGCAGGTGATCCTGCAGGGCAGGGGGGGGACTGTCAATAGGCAAGATTTGGGACTTATCACAGTTTATTTTGAGGCCAGAAAAAGACCCAAAACGTTCTATGGTCTGTAACGCAGTATGTAAGGAAGTGTCGGAGTCTGCTAAATAAAGTAACATGTCGTCCGCATATAAACTAATTTTTTCTACCAGGGATCCCAAGCCAAGGCCACGTATCCTGGGGTCATTCCTAATGGAGATTGCCAAAGGCTCGGCTGCCAGAGCATAGAGCAAGGGGGACAAAGGACACCCTTGTCTAGTGCCCCTGGTCAGGTCGAATAGAGTAGACGTCCAACCATTGGCAACAACCTTGCCCCTCGGGGCTTGGTATAGGATCTGGACCCATCTGATGAAGCTCGGACCAAAGCCGAACCCCCGCAGACAGCCCCACAAGTACCTCCACTCCACTGAGTCGAAGGCCTTGGCTGTGTCCAAGGCCACCACCACCCGGGAGACAACCTCCGTATGCACCACCTGCAGATTGATATTGTCACAGTGGGGTCACTTTGGACACAGGGTGAATAAAAGAAACCCCCGATATGGTCTGTGATAGCCATATTCAAGGCTGTATATACATTGTATATAGATTGGATGTATACTGTATGTGGGGGTTAAGTAATCATTGCTGTGAGGAATTAAGTTGTTTTGCATTCTATTGTTCATTATGACTGGGGAAGGTCTGGTATGAATAGAGATTAAGTCCTTGTGTGTATTGTAAAGTGCCAGACAGACTGGCTGCCAACCCTTTGTGAGAAGATGTGTATTGGAGATCGTATATTCTATTGTGTTGGGATCTTTTGAAGCCTAGCAGACGTCAGGATGAGGTGTTGAGTCTTGGGATGTGTGGGTGGAGCTGGGCCCTTGTTCATGTCAAATCCTGTGTATGGAATTGTGTATAAAGTTACAATGTTTCTCAATAATAAAGGCATTCCTACTACAGAAGAAGACAGAGTGCGTCTCGTTTTCTTCCAGAGGGATCGGCCCCTATGGGAAAGGGTCGTTTAGCTGTGGATATTGGTAGCGAGTGGATGTGTGTCTAGGAGAGGGAACCTCGTAAACGGCGTTATACCCCTTTATATTGGGGGTGCCGTTACAGATATAAAGCCTTCTAAGGTTGAATGAAGTGTTGCGGCCTGGCATAAAGCCGGCCTGGTCTGTATGAATGAGACTCAGAATCACTTGATTCAAGCGTAGAGCCAAAATTTTGGCGAGGATTTTTATGTCAACCTGCAGGAGAGATATAGGCCTATATGACTCTGGCAAACCCAGGTCCTTTCCCGGTTTAGGTATAAGCACTATGGTAGCCTCTCTCATAGAGGGAGGGAGGACAGCAGTCTCAAAGAGGTAGTTATATAGCGCAAGGAGCCTAGGAACAAGGATTTCACTGTATTGTGAGTAGAATTCAATAGGCAGACCGTCGGAACGTGGGGCTTTAGAGTTGTGGAAGCTGGCAATTGCTGCAACCACTTCATCTGAGGTGAGGGGTGACTCTAGGGTGACTAACTGTTCGTCCGTTAGTTTCGGGAAGTCAATTCCTGCAAGTAATTCTGTCAACTGGTCATCTCAGCCGGACGACTGGGATGTGTATAGTCGGCTGAAAAAATCTCGGAATCGGTTATATACCGTTCGTGGGTCAGAGATCACACCGCTATCGGGGTCAGTGAGTGAAATAACAGTTGGGGGCCTATCTTCACTATGAACCATGTAAGCTAACAGTTTACCCGCTTTTTCCCCCTGTTCGAAGAACTTCTGTTTAGCAAAAAACTATTTATGTCTGGCAGCCTCATATTGGATCTGGTCTACCACCCTGGACTGAAGTTTAAGAAGGTCAGCATGCACCGGGGAGGGGTCAGCTATAAAGGATCTTTCAGTGGCCAACAGATCAGACAGAGCCCTGTCCAATGCAGCCGCTGAATCTGCCTTAAATCTATTAATGCTAGCGGATAGAACCATACGGGCATGTAACTTAATGGTTTCCCAGACCACATCTGGAGGAGCAGACGTGTCGTTATCTGCAAAAAAAACGGTCCAGGCACAGGTAAGTTCGTCATCCTCCGACAACAGAGATAGCCAAAACGGGTTCAATCTCCAAGAGGGCGGAGGTTTATCCAGTGGCATTGATAAAGTGACCCAGTACGGACTATGATCCGAGAGTAGCCTAGGGGAGAACCCCGCTTCTAGTAAGCGGGGTGCAAGTACAGTAGATACAAGAATCAAGTCAATATGGGACATGGTTTTATGAGAAGCTGAAAAGCATGAGTAAGCTCTGGCTTGGGGGAACTTATACCGCCAGGTGTCAATGAGGCTAAAGGCAGAGATAAGTCTGGAGAGCCTGGAGCTCGTCGGGGCAGTGCCACCTGGCGGTGCTGGCTGAGGCCTATCAAGGCTAGGATTCAGGGTAGCGTTGAAGTCCCCCAGCCAGATTGCCTGCGACGAAGGATGGCGAGACATAAACAACAGACCCTCAGAAATAATAACAGAATTAAATGGTGGGGGGGATATATCTAGCCAGAAGCAGGAATGGTTCACCATAAATTTTAACTGAAAGGAACACGTAGCGGCCCTGTGGATCAGAATGAACATCACACAACTCAAAGTGGACCGCCTTGGCGACCAACACCGAAACTCCGCGAGCCTGGGTAGAGTAGGTTGAATGGTATGCCCACCCCACCAAGGGGCTGCCGGAGCGCCATCTGAAACCGCCCGTCCACATGCGTCTCGACCAGCACTATTATGTCAGCTCTTTGTTTCTTGAGAAGTGCCTTTTTACCTTATCCCCCAGTCCCCGGACATTCCAGGTAAGTAGCTTTAGTGTGGCCATCTAAGAAACTGGGGGACAAGTAGTGCGCCAAGAGCAGTCCAGCCCACCCAACTCAAGCACACAGTGTATAACATATCCAACCCGTCAAGCTTTATACATATAGTGGTACATTGTAAATGAAAAATATGAAGGTGTCGCATCCAGTAAAAAAATAAAGTCCTCAAAAATATACATGTATTGCCGTGCAGAAAACCCATACAAACTAAACCCACCCCCCACCCCACCCTGCACCCACCCCAACTGGTGCGGGCATTACCCAAAACAAAACTTAGAGGAGCAACGAGATAAGTGCCAAAGTAACAAAAGGGGCCACAAGATGTTGAAGGCGTTTGAGAAGCCTGGGGCCATAGATCCAGGGGAGTCACTAGCCAATAACAGATGGCTGACCACAACCATCCCCAGACTCGGGGGAGGGCTGTTCAGATATGCAGACCCACCTGGATCCTTCCGACACAAGAATTATCGTCATTGCTGAGGGGGCGACTAATCGCTGCAAAGAACAGTCAAAAAGTGTAAGACCATAGGTGCTCCAAGTATATGTCCCTATCAATAGTAAGGATGAGGAATGTAGTCTATCAGACAAAAGGATAATTGGGACCAATTCGCCATAGTTGGGGAAGAGTAATTTCAGAGTGGAGAGGGGGGGGAGAGCCGGCCTTCTAAAGGGGTCCCGAGCAAAATATCCAAGGAAGGGGCGTATAGAGGGGGGGGCAGGGGAGAGGGCACACACCGAACAATCCAGGTAGAGGAGACACCACAGGGGTCTTTATGCAGGAGGGTTGCAGGATACAGGATACACGGTGGAGGACCATTTATTCAGCTGCACGTCTGGAGGGGTCCGGACTGTAAGGTACCTGTGATAGGTAGTGTCCGAAGTGGAACTTGTGTGCTGAGGATTCAGGCGAAAACGTAGTCAGGCAGATTAGGTTGGCAACAGATCAGGCAAAACGGTACACGATCGAAATCCAGAGAGTGGTCAGGCAGGCAAAGGTCATACACAAGCTGGCAGTGAAGTACAAAATCAGCAGGCTAGAGAGTAGTCAGGAATTCAGGCAGAAGTTCAACACGAAAATCAAGATCAAAAAGCAGTCACAACACCCAGGGAGCTATTCCACACAAACGGGCGCTGAGAGATAGCATCACTTCCTTTTTATGGGCTGCTTTGATAGAAAATTGTCCACAGCTGGCAGCAGGTGGGGATAGTGAGTCCAAGGCGATGCTTAATACTGAGAGGACATTGCCAAAAGTCTAGATCTGCTCTGTAGCACAACAGGTAAGGCTGCAGCTGTGGGACCAGGAAGATCCTGGTTCAAATACACCCAGGTACATGACACGGACACTCAAGCCACGCAATAACATCAGCTGGATCTTCAAAGAAAAAACACCCGGCTGTCCCTTTCCACTCTGAGGCGCGCCGGGAACAGCATGGAGTACTTGAGATGCTTGATCCTGAGCCTCTTCTGGGCCTCGGCGAAGCCCTGGCGGCGGCGCTGCACGTCCGCAGAGAAATCTGGGAAGATTGCAATCCTGGAGTTGCCCAGCTCAATGTTGCCCTTCTCTCTAGCCATTCATAGTACTGCATCCCGGTCCTTAAAGTTTAAAAACTTAGCAATAAACGTGCGGTGGGTAGCGCATAAGGGAAATATCTACCTTAACCTCCTCGATTTGGGAAGTGAGCGAGGTGCGGCAGAAGGTGATAGCTTCCAGGAGCTTCACAGTGTCTCTCCCTGGCGCGGCCTGGTCGGAGCATGAGGCGCCGCCATCTTCCCCAGGAGTGTCCTTGTACTGGTGGCGATATTGATCCAGCTTTGCGATTACGGTACCCTTTTTAAGTGCACCACCATTGCTAGCGAAGATCTCTCCCAACGGAGCATCGCATCTGAAATAGTCAGGCTTGACTTTAAAGTAATTAGACATTGTTTGGGCGCCATTTTTGCCCACGAGGGGGAAGCTCGCGAGCACAGTTGTATAACATTGAATGTGTGAAATACTGTTAGAATTTATTGCTTGATTATATGCTTAACAGTTATGCCTATGCAGGGCTCTGCATAGGCATATGTACTACTGTTTAACTTTATGCTTTACTCAGTAAAACTTATTTGTGGTTAAGCAAATACGCTGTGTGATTACATGTTTATTGCGGTATTGTGATTCCCATAGCTAACAGGTTCCACAATCCCATATTTACTGCTATCTGTGCCACGGGAGGTTAGAGCTAGTTACTGGGGATTGACAGCAGTGTGTTACAGGCCCAAAAATCTTATCAGCGGCCCTCTTAACTGGGGGTATTGCTACACGTGGGGGCTCAGAGTCTGGGATCCTGTACGCTGCAATCAAGCCTGCCAGAAGTACCGGCATGGATCTTTTAGCAGTGACCCAGTGGTGCGCATCAGCCGGCACTTTTCCAGACAAGGCTGTAGTCATTGAGCTTTCCGGGAAAGACTGGTCCGGAAGCGATGTAGAGCGGCTCATGGAGTTACTATCCCCGAGCCAGAGGGCATGGTTACTTGATCTCAGGCCAGATGAAGAGACCTCCTATACCTATGCATTGGTAGAATGGAGGGAGGAGATACCTGAGAGTTTCAGAGGCCAGAGTGTGCAGTCCATAGATCAGAAGATATACTGCTTAGCGCATGCAAAGCCTATAAAGAAAGAACCTCCTGAACCTACAACCAGAGGGAAGCAGACAAAAGAGACAACAACCTCCACGGCACCCCTGACCGCCATAGGCCCTGAGCTTCTCAATGCTTTAGGGGACCTTGTACCAAAATGTCAGAAGAGTAACACTGTGTGTGTGGAGACTGGGTACCAGAAGCTCAGAATGTTCTCGGGTAGGCAACCTGTGCCGTTCGGGGAAGAAGACTGATATGTGGATGGAACAAGCAATGCAGACTGTGGAAGGATGGGAAGTGACCGAAGCCCAGAAGAAACAGCGCATAAGCGAAAGTTTAAGGGGGGCTGCTGCTGAAGCGGTGAAGAATCTCAAATTCAGCAATACTTCCTGTACTGCTTATGACTACCTAACCATGTTGCAGGAAGAGATTGGCCAGTTGGAAAAGGTTACTGACTTAATTTACAAATTTGAGCATACTCTTCAACAGCCAGGGGAACAACTCTCTGAATATGTTCGCAGGTTGAACAAAATGCTCTGCCAGATAGTTCTGAAGAAGGGGATGGTACCACAGGCCATAGATGCAGCCAGGATTCGGCAGGTCATGAAGGGAGCACTGCGCTCTGATCAAGTCTGGCTCCATCTGAAGACCACCGGCGAAGTCATGTCCCTAAGCTATCCAGACCTCGTGCGAATAGTGAGAGACGAAGAGGCTTTGCTCAAAGACCAACAAGTGACTGAGAAACCCACCCCTTCTCCCTCAGCTGTGGTTGTATCTGTTGTGGCCACGGAACGGGACTATGAGGTGGCTGTCTTGAAGTCACAAATGACCCAAGTATTGAAAATGTTGACTTCCTTAATAGCTAAGAACCCAGGAGCCATTTACAAAGAAGAAGAGAAGAAAGAAGTGTTTCAAAATGTCTCAACACCAGTTTTACAACAAGCTGGAAGAGAAGAGATTTGTTTCAACTGTGGAGGGGTTGGGCATTACGGACGAGTGTGTCCCAGCCTGAGGAAGACCCAAGGCACCTACCGCAAGCCGGCGGAAAACTTCAGAGGGCCCCGGTGAAGGAGTCAACCGGGTGCCCGTCAGTTCCAGTAAACTCCAAAGGAATCAGAGAACAAGAGAAGCCAAGAAGAGAGGGGAACAATTCCTCATCCTACAAACTCAATACCCCTCACCTTAGGTTCAAACCCAAAACTTGGCAAGAGATCAATGCATACCAGGCCCAACAAGGACTCAGATCCAGGAAGAGAGTAAAAAGAAAAAAAAAATCACAGAAAAACAAACCCATGGAATCTAGAAAGGAAACCTCTCCGAGATAATTCCCTGTCAAATTGGTGGGACCCTCCCCTGTGGCCCCCATTCAAGTGGAAGGGATCTACACAAAGGCCATTCTCGACATAGGAGCTCAAGTGACCCTTCTGTACCGGGACTTTTACCAGAAACATCTGAGGCATTTGCCCCCGCAGAAGCTGGAAGACTTGCAAATATGGGGAATTGGAACCCAAAACTTCCCGTACGACGGATACCTCCCAATTAGATTGGCCTTCGACCCTTCAGTAGCTGGGGACACAGAAGTTTTTGATACATTGGCGGTGGTCTGCCCTCGCCCGCCAGGAGGCAACAAGAGTTCCCTCATAATAGGGTTGAACACTGACCTAGTCAGGAGATTATTGGCCCCTATAGTACAGGAACAGGATGCCCCAACAACCAGAATCCACCTTATGTTACAACAGGCCTATCAGCGTCTGGTATAGGAAAAGAAAGCCCCAGAAGAAGGAGTGGGAAAGATCTGGAAGTTGGATAAGAGGGAGAAGATACTACAACCCGGTAAAGTTGCCAGCCTGAAGGCCTCTGTAAAGCTTACATGGGAACAACCTGGTCCCTTCGTAGTTCTGGAATCAGATTCCCTAGACACCCATCCAGGGTTGGAAGTAATCCCTAAAGTAGTTCCATTAAGAGCCCTGAAGAAGGCCAGTGGCAGGGTATCAGTGAGCATCAGGAATACTACCGACACACCTGTGAAGATCCCAGCCCGGATGCTGTTGGGCCAAGTGAATTCTGCTACCCCAGTTGCCTTGTCAGACTTGGAGAAGGAAGAAGGGGGAGAGCTACTGTGGAGAACCTTTGCTTGGAGGAGACAGCCTTACCCCTAGCATGGAAGGAGAGGGCGAGAGCCCAGTTGACTAGATGGCAAAAGATCTTTTCAAGGGATGAGTTTGACGTGGGGTGTGCAAAAAGTGCTACCCACAGGATCCGCCTGCAGGAGGACAGGCCATTCAGGGAAAGAGTCCGGTGGGTCCCCTTGCCTGATTTGGAAGATCTGAGAGAACAATTGACAGAGCTAAAGAGAACCGGTGTCAAGGCTGGAAAAGGTCTTGAAGAGACTCAGTGATGAGGGACTCAAGCTTTCTTTGGAGAAGTGCCAATTTTATCAATCTTCAGTCCACTATCTGGGGCACATTGTGTCTGCCGAAGGAGTGTCCACAGATCCAGAAAAGTTGGAGGCTGTTACCTCCTGGCCCCGGCCCACTACAGTGACTGAGCTCAGATCATTCTTGGGGTTCTGCTCCTATTACCGAAGGTTTGTGGAGGGGTTTGCCAGGATCGCCAAGCCCTTGAATGAACTCTTGAAGACAGAAGGAGAGGAGGATGACTCAGGCCCTAGGAAGCCGGGGGAGTCTGTGGAAGATCAGTGGACGGAAAGATGTGAAGAAGCGTTCACAAGATTGAAGGAGAGTTTGACCACTGCCCCTGTCTTGGCTTATGCGGACACCAAGAAGCCGTATGAGTTACATGTGGATGCCAGTCATGATGGTCTGGGAGGAGTGCTGTATCAGGAGCATGATGATCAGCTGAGACCTGTTGCTTATGTGAGCAGAAGCTTGACCCCAGCTGAGAAGAATTACCCCACCCATAAGTTGGAATTCTTGGCCTTGAAGTGGGCTGTGGTGGATAAGCTGAGAGACTACCTGTATGGAGCCGAATTTGTAGTTAAAACAGACAATAACCCGCTCACTTACCTTCTGACCACAGCCAAGTTGGATGCCACCGGCCACCGTTGGCTGGCAGCCCTCTCAGGATTCACCTTCAGTTTGAAGTACAGACCTGGGACTGGAAACAGAGATGCAGATGCCTTATCCATACCCCCACCAATCCTACAGAAGACTGGACTCAACTAACCCCGGAGGGAGTGCGAGCCCTGTGTCAAGGAACGGAGTTCCAAGCTCGTGGAGGATCCAGGGCTGAAGAAATTGGGAAATTTTATATGGTGGGGTATGGCGCTGCTCGTTCCTAAAATACAGTAACTCAAAAATGTAGGAAGATAAAGGACTAATGAGCAAACAAATTATATATATAAATATATGTATACGTGCTGTGACACAAAATATATTGAATATACCCTTAGTAACAAGGGAGTTACATATAAAACTATACCTGTGAGTACACTATAGTGCAATGTGTTCACTAATAAATGTGCAAGAAAAAAAAATATATGTATATGTGCTAATCAAACCCTATACCATGGATATGCAATTAGCGGACCTCCAGCTGTTGCAAAACTACAAGTCCCATCATGCCTCTGCCTCTGGGTGTCATGCTTGCTGCTGTCAGAGTCTCGCTATGCCTCATGGGACTTGTAGTTTAGCAACAGCTGGAGGTCCGCTAATTGCATATCCCTGCCCTATACCATAAAAATTATATGGTGCAAACCATAAACCATAAATATAAATGATGTGTCAGTGATAGCAATAAAAAATATAAAAATAGTGAAAAAAGATGTGTGTGTATATATATATATATAATCATATATACATATATAAAAAAAGTCCACTCCTCAGTAATTGACAATGTTCAAAATGATAATTGACAGCAAATATTCCTCCAAACAGTCTTCCAGATATTCCAGATATTCCCCCACAAGGGTCCCCACTCACCAGCTCCTCACACCCCTACAGGGGTAGACAGCATGATACGATTAGCTTCCAATCAGGTCCAGGTGTCCCCACTGATTCCTCCAACTAGACCAGCTTGCAGCACAATCTCAGGGATTTCCACGGTGCAGCTTTTTCAAAAGATCCCGTATAGAAAACAATGGTAATGGATCACCTCAATGAGAAAGATGAAGGACTCCCATAGTGTAGTATGCCCGAAAATTTATTAAAAATATTGTGCAAATTAAAAATAAAAACGCCTGTGCGGCTAGTCCTAAAAGTAAAAAAGAAAATCACAGCGTCCTGTACTATGGTAAGCCGGATACAGCGTGCACTCCAGCTGCGTTCCAGCTCCAGGTACCCGGATCACTGACAGCGTAACGTAATATGCGTGGCGCTGCTTTACGTACGTTTCGTATGTGAACGTCTTTTGAAGTGGTGCCATGCTGACGCTACACTACGTATAAATAGGAGGTGAGCCACAAGCAGACCCGCCCCCCCCCCCCATGGTGGATCATCCTATCTGAATGGGGGGAGGATGAAGAGGGAGTCCCCGGGTCAAATTGTTAGTTATATTAAGACGTGTTGATGAGCCCACTAGTTTACAACAAAGGGATCTGTGGCTCCCCTCAGTGGTGGTTTAGTATACCGTATCAATGAAAAACCTATTTGATATATAACTAAATACTAAACATTAATATCAAAAAGCATTAAAATATAAAATATAAAACACACATTTCTTCATAAGAGTTACCACATAAACTGGCATTAGAGTCTATATCGAAAGTACTACATACTACATATTGAAAATTATATTAAAAGTATGTATATATATGTATAAGAAAATATATGATTATAAGACCTTTAAAAATTATATATTTAAATAGGAGGGTTTATATTACGCACAATATATTGTTATTAATAAGGTATGTATAGGTTGTAAATGAGGTTAATAGACCAATAAGGTAGGAAAAAAATAGGAAAAAATGGAAATGAAAACAAGGTGGGAGAGGTCCCTCATAACTAGAGGGATAATATGTTAGGCCATAACAGTGGCCTGGGTGTGATAACCCCACCACCCATTAGCCATCATATTTAAAAAATTCTCCAAGAAAATTCTTTAAACCAAAATTTGTATATAGGAGGCCTGATATTAAAGTGGGATGATGATTTTAAGGGTTGGCTAGAAAACAATTGAGGTCAATGTCTATGTTTAACCCCTTAGGGGCCAAAGACCCCAGCCGGTATATCCAGCTAGTTTCATTCTGCGATATAAAAATGTATTTGTTTCCTCCCCTCCAGTTGTCTTTAATAATGTCAATCCCATAGAATATAAGCCCAGTAGGGTCTCTATGATGGAATTCATCAAAATGTCGGGACAAATTATGTTTTGGGAAACCTTTTTTAATATTGTTAATATGTTCCCTAATATGAGTTCACGAATCTTGTATTCCCTATGGTCAGTTCGAGATTTGAACTGACCATAGGGAATACAAGATTCGTGAACTTATTACATGCAATAGTACTCACGTTATCTATGTCATAGAGTGCCCGTGCCATCTACAATATATAGGCCGCACTACACGCCCATTGTGCGTACGTATTAGGGAACATATTAACAATATTAAAAAAGGTTTCCCAAAACATAATTTGTCCCGACATTTTGATGAATTCCATCATAGAGACCCTACTGGGCTTATATTCTATGGGATTGACATTATTAAAGACAACTGGAGGGGAGGAAACAAAGAAATTTTAATATTGCAGAATGAAACTAGCTGGATATACTGGCTGGGGTCTTTGGCCCCTAAGGGGTTAAACATAGACATTGACCTCAATTGTTTTCTAGCCAACCCTTAAAATCATCATCCCACTTTAATATCAGGCCTCCTATATACAAATTTTGGTTTAAAGAATTTTCTTGGAGAATTTTTTAAATATGATGGCTAATGGGTGGTGGGGTTATCACACCCAGGCCACTGTTATGGCCTAACATATTATCCCTCTAGTTATAAGGGACCTCTCCCACCTTGTTTTCATTTCCATTTTTTCCTATTTTTTTCCTACCTTATTGGTCTATTAACCTCATTTACAACCTATACATACCTTATTAATAACAATATATCGTGCGTAATATAAACCCTCCTATTTAAATATATAATTTTTAAAGGTCTTATAATCATATATTTTCTTATACATATATATACATACTTTTAATATAATTTTCAATATGTAGTATGTAGTACTTTCGATATAGACTCTAATGCCAGTTTATGTGGTAACTCTTATGAAGAAATGTGTGTTTTATATTTTATATTTTAATGCTTTTTGATATTAATGTTTTTTCTTGCACATTTATTAGTGAACACATTGCACTATAGTGTACTCACAGGTATAGGTTTATATGTAACTCCCTTGTTACTAAGGGTATATTCAATATATTTTGTGTCACAGCACGTATACATATATTTATATATATAATTTGTTTGCTCATTAGTCCTTTATCTTCCTACATTTTTGAGTTATTTTAGGAACGAGCAGCGCCATACCCCACCATATAAATTTTCCAATCATTCAGATTATTTTTAGGATCCTATTAGGGGGGCTGCAGCTCATCATTTAATTGAGGTCCTAAGCGCAGGAACATACGCATTTTTTCCACTGAAGAAATTGGGGTCTCGGTTGTTGGAGTCCCCAAGTATTACTGTGATGTGGCCCAGATTGGAGAGGAGAAAATACCCAGACTTTCAAAGAGAGATCTAAGGAGAGATCAATTGGAAGACCCGCTGGGGAGGCTGGCTTAGGAAGCACTGGAGAACCAAACCCCAGACGTACTTCTGAAGGACTCCCTTAAAGGAGGCTTGCCTATTGAGAAGAGAATGGGACCGGTTACAGATGCATCAAGGGGTGGTCTACCGAAGGGGCCCCTCTGATGATCTGGAGGATAAGTGGCAACTGTTTCTGCCCGAGAAGTACCGAAAGACTGTTCTGACCGCTTTACATGACGATCATGGTCACCTAGGATCGGAAAGAACTTTTCAACTCATGAGGAACCGGTTTTACTGGCCCTGCATGCGGGCTGAAGTGGAGGAATATTGCCATTCATGTGCAAGTTGCATACAAAGAAAGACTTTGCCTCATCAAGCTGCCCCAATGGCCATCTACAAAGTCAAGGGCCCTTGGATCTGGTATGCATTGATTTTCTTTGCATAGAACCTGATTTGAGTGGACATGGGAATGTTCTGGTGATAACCGATCATTTCACCCGATATGCTCAGGCATTCCCAACCAAAGACCAGAAGGCCTCCACAGTGGCCAAGGTACTTGTCGAGAAGTTATTTGTACATTACGGACTACCTCAATGCCTCCACTCGGATCAGGGAAGGGACTTTGAAAGTAGACTGATACGGAAACTGCTGGATTCCCTGGGTATAAAGAAAACCCGAACCACCCCCTACCACCCACAAGGGGATGCTCAGCCCAAACGCTTTAATCGGACATTGCTAGATATGCTGGGAACTTTGAGTAATGAGAAGAAACAGCATTGGGGCAAGCATGTAGCTGCCATTGTGCATGCTTATAATAGTACCACTAGTGACGTCACTGGATACTCCCCATACAGGTTGATGTTCGGCCGGGAAGCAAGATTACCGGTAGACCTGGCTTTTGGCACTTCAAAAAATCATACATCCGCGGCTTCTCACAAAGGATATGTGGACTGGTTGCGACAGAGTTTAAGACTGGCATATGAGAAGGCCCAGGCGACTTCCGATCAAAGAGGAGCCAGGAATAAGCGTAGCTACGACCTCAAGGTTCAGATTCATGACCTACAGCCAGGAGACAGGGTGCTGTTGCGGAACTTAGGCATTCCAGGAAAACATAAGCTGGCCGACCGGTGGAGGTCTCAACCCTATGTGATCTGTAAACAACTGCCAGGCTTACCAGTATACCAACTCAAGCCAGAAGGAAGTGTGGGGCCATTGAAGACGTGGCACAGGAATCACTTACTGCCCCTCTCTGAAGCAGTCCGTTTGCCCCCTACCTCGGATCCTTCTGGGCCCCTTTCAGCCTCCAGTACCCCCAGACCTGTCACCAGGTCTCAAGCAGCCCATTTAGAAGAGATAGATGCCCAAGACCAGAGTGAAGAGGAAGAGTTGGAACTTGATTGGTTGTGGACACCGCCAATACCTGAATCCCTGTCCACGGCCACTCCATCATCAAAGATTACCACTAGAGACATTTTAAATGCTGAGGCTGCTGAATTCATACCACATGCTACTCTTACTGAGGAAGGGGAGGAATGGGAGGATGCCCAAGACTCTTTTCCAGAAGAAGATCCCAGGGATTCCTTGTACCTCTCTGCACCTGAAGTAGATGCCCCTGGACCATTGGAACCCAATATACCGGACTTAGTAGAAGGAGAATTGGGTGGATCCACTGCAGTAGAAACCCCAGCCCCTAGAGAACAAAGAGAGAAAAGGACCATCCACCCCCCAAGAAGACTAACGTATACTCAGATGGGAGAGTGCTCGGAAGAGACTATTGCCACTGCAAGAAGGACAGTATATAAGCCTGTCCCCTCTACTGTGAATTTAGTAAGGGCAAACCCTAGCTCACTCCCTGGCACAGTTAGACAGGTCACTTCCACTAATGTGACTTGTGGGCAAGACAACCTTTCACCCAAGGCTTGGTGGGAGGTTCCTCTGCCAGGCTCCTTTGTGGCCGTACGTTGTGTTGAATGTTCATATGCTAACAAGGTTCGTTAACTATTTATCTTTGGGGACCAAAGACTTTAAGCGAGGGGAGTGTGTAGCGGGGTGTCACTTTAAGGAGCCTAAAAGACTACCATACCCAGAGTACAGCGGGACACCCACAGTGCATTTCCCGGCGCAAGGTCTGCTGAGGAAGGCCTATTTAAGGAGGAGCGGAGCAACACGCGGGTCTCTTTGGACGTCGCTCACCTAGCAAGTGGAGCCTGCGCTGGGTCTGCCGTTGGACTGGGCCTGAGAGTTGGACCTAGTGATCCAAAGAGCCTCCGGTCTTCACGGGAGAACTCAAGAGTCACCTCATCCATCATCCTTCCAAGGACTGTCGGGAGGATCAGAGACTACGGGAGTCGTGAGACTGTGTACAGGAGTCCAGTGATGGGAGACGGTTGTATGGACTGGTCCGGTCAGGTGAGAGAGCACTTGCTTAGGGATTAATTGACTAAACTTTAGGCTCAGTGTCCCCCGTTCAGGGACCACAGTTTACCGGTGTGTTGCATTGCACGTAAGAGGGACCGTGTGTTGTGCAGCAATAGTAGAATCTTTTATTGCATATCAAGTAGATGACTGTTCTTTTTTCCCTGTGGATTACAAATACCCTTTTTAAGTGCACCACCATTGCTAGCGAAGATCTCTCCCAACGGAGCATTGCATCTGAAATAGTCAGGCCTGACTTTAAAGTAATTAGACATTGTTTGGGAGACATTTTTGCCCACGAGGGGGAAGCTCGCGAGCGCAGTTGATTAACATTGAATGTGTGAAATACTGTTCGAATTTATTTCTTGATTATATGCTTAACAGATATCATTGCAGGGCTCTGCATAGGCATATGTACTACTGTTTAACTTTATGCTTTACTCAGTAAAACTTATTTGTGGTAAAGCAAATATGCTGTGTGATTACATGTTTATTGCGGTATTGTGATTCCCATAGCTAACGGGTTCCACAATCCCATATTTACTGCTATCTGTGCCACGGGAGGTTAGAGACAGTTACTGGGGGTTGACAGCAGTGTGTTACAGGCCCAAAAATCTTATCAGTGGCCCTCTTAACTGGGGGTATTGCTACAACAGTTAGATGAAGGAGGCCCAGGGTTTGGGGATACATCACCAGAGGATAAGAGGAGCAGAAGGGTGAGGGAGGTAATGTGGGAATGTGATTTATATGGGGGGACATGCCGCAGTGGTTTGGAGTATTGGGCGTGTGAATTTAGAATTAGCCAGAGTTGGTGAGTGCAGTAATAGGGAGAGGACAGAAGTGAGGGTGATATATATAAGGTGTGAGGTAGAGAAGAGGGGTGTAGGAAAGACAGTTTAAGGATAGAAGACACAGCTGTCAGAAGGAGTGCATTTTAGAAGGGGGAGGAAGAGCTGAAACTGTGAAAAGTATACCTGTATTGTAAATTTCAAGGTGTTTTGTGTTCCCTCGCTTTGTGCATTTGCTGAATTGCAGAGTCAGAAGTGCTTCCACTTATAGAAATAGCCCCACTTGAAGAAATGGCCCCCTGCAAATGCTTCCCCCAAAGGAAGCTTATATTTATACTGATGGGGATAGGGGGTGGGTGCATTTCAATTATCTAATCAGGAGGTAATAAAGGTTTGCTTGTTAACAGGGCAACATTCTTACTTTAGAAACAGATCAGCAAGAGGGCACTAAAAGTTAATGAGCCATAATTTTGGGTAAGACAAGGGAGATAAAGCATTGTAATGTGGACAGGTCTACAGAGGGTTAAAGTGGAGTTCCACCCTTTTTTTATGTTTATTAAAAGTTAGCAGCTACAAAAAGTGTAGCTGCTGGCTTTTAATAAACATACACTTACCTGCTCCACTGTCCAGCGACGCGCCGCCTGGAGCTCCGCTCCTCTCCCCCTTCCTCCGCCGGCGCCTCCATTCACAGTATGGGCACCCGGCCGTGACAGCTTTCGGCTTCACGGCCGGGCACTCACTGCGCATGCGCGAATGGCGCAGCGCTCTGTGAGTGGACAGGCGATCGCCTGGGACCTGTCACGTCCCAGGTGATCTCCTACAGGGAGGAGCCGCCACAAGGCGATATGACGTATCGCCTAGGCGGCTCCAGGGCGGAAGGAGGAAGTGGGACAGGAAGTCCCACTCCTACTGAAGCCCCCACTCCCCCCCAAAAAAATTACATGCCAAATGTGGCATGTAAGGGGGCGAGGAGTGGAATAGAAAAAAGAAAAAAAATTGGGTGGAACTCCACTTTAAGCAAAAATAACATGCCAGTATTAGTAAATAGACATAAGCAAAGCAAATAGCACTGTTTCAGTTTTTGGGTGGAGAGGTTTCAACTGCAGACATACCATAGCAAATTAGACTAGAGAAAACACTTTTCAGTTTTCTATTCTGGGTGGATGGCAGACAGCAGAAACATACCATAGCAAATTAGACTAGAGAAAACACTTTTCAGTTTTCAATTCTGGGTGGATGGCAGAGAGCTGAAACATACCATAGCAAATTAGACTAGAAAAAACACTTTTCAGTTTTCAATTCTGGGTGGATGGCAGACAGCTAAAACATACCATAGCAAATTAGACTAGAGAAAACACTTTTAACACCTGTGAACAATTAACCACTCCCTTAATTAGCAGGAAGAAAAAAAAGCTGTTTATAAAGTGTCAGAAAAAAGAGAAAAAAAAAAAGTATTTTAAAAGCTGATAGCAAACGTATCAAATAAAGGGGGAAAAACCCCCCAAAAACAACACTTGCAAGCAGAAGCAGTCAAAAGCACAACTCCTGGTTCTTAAAGTGGTTGTAAACCCACTTATGCAACTTTCACCTACAGGCAGAGGCGGCTCTCTAATTAGGCAAAAAAGGCGGGGGCCTAAGGCCCCGCACTGCCAGGGGCCTTGCGCGGTCAGTGTCCCCAAGTTGGCGGGGTGAGCGGGACGGTTAAGGATCGACATCTTCCTTTTACTGCGCTGCGGTGTAGAGGAGGTGGAGGCGGAGCTGCAGGGCCGGCCGCTGCTGAACCCGCCAGGAGGTAGGGGGCGGGGTGGACTGAGTGGGGGGCAGGGGAGGTTAAAAATGCCGCTTGCTCTGAAGACAGACGTGACACCCGCCGGCCGCCGGTACACTGTCTGCAGCAGAGCGGTGCAAGTATGCTGTGAGTGAACCGACCGCCCGGCGCATTCACTTCCCTGTCAGGCAGAGTGATCTCCGCCCGACAGGAGCTTCCTAGTCCCGCCCGGCGTGATGTCATTCAGACTGGGAGGCGGGAAGAAAGAGGTGAACAGAGAGCTGCTGTGAAGACCTGCGAGGAGCCAGTGAAGCCCCATGCAAAAGTGCAAGTAAGTTTGCAGAAGCTAAAAAGGCAGTGTTGTCACAGTGGCTTAGCTGTGTCAACCTGCCTGAAGTATTTAACTCTTTGGGGGAGGGGGGTTTACATTAGTATTTGTAATATGCAGCATGGAGGGGGTTATTGCATTACTATACATTAGTGACCACTGGCGGTTAATTAACCCCCTTGTGCTGCATTTGTGGTACCGGTAACAGAGTCAATTAACCCCTATATGATGCAGCATCAAAGGGTTCACAAACTCTGATACTGGTGCCACTAATGCAGCACAAAGGGGTTATTTACTGCCACTGGTCACTAATGCATCAGTGGTCAGTGGTGTATTTGATACTACCCACCTATATACACTTCACACCCCCTACATACTACCCCCCACCATACACTCCGCACTCCTCTCATGTACATACTACCCCCCACCATACACTCCGCACCCCTCTCATGTACATACTACCCCCCACCATACACTCCGCACCCCTCTCATGTACATACTACCCCCCACCATACACTCCGCACCCCTCTCATGTACATACTACCCCCCACCATACACTCCGCACCCCTCTCATGTACATACTACCTCCCACCATACACTCTGCACCCCTCTCATGTACATACTTCCCACCTATATACACTCTGCACCCCTCTCATGTACATACTACCCCCACCATACACTCTGCACCCCTCTCATGTACATATTACCCACCTATATACACTCTGCACCCCTCTCATGTACATACTACCCACCTATATACACTCTGCACCCCACTCATTTACATACTACCCCCCACCATACACTCCACAACCCTCATGTACATACTACCGACCTATATACACTCTGCACCCCTCTCATGTACATACTACCCACCTATATACACTCTGCACCCCTCTCATGTACATATTACCCACCTATATACACTCTGCACCCCTCTCATGTACATACTACCCACCTATATACACTCTGCACCCCTCTCATGTACATACTACCCACCTATATACACTCTGCACCCCTCTCATGTACATACTACCCACCTATATACACTCCGCACCCCTCTCATGTACATACTACACTCCACACCGCTCTCATGTACATACTACCCCCCACCATATACTCCACACCGCTCTCGTGTACATACTACCCACCGCCATACACTCTGTAGCCCTCTCATGTACATACTACCCGCCGTCATACCCTCCACTTTCCTCTCCTACCTAAGTTTACAGCCATTGTACAGTAGGGGCCCCTACTAGGGAGAGGGTGACCCGTGCCATACAGAAACATTTGTATGTGTGGCTAAATTATGCTACCTATTGGGCATGGCTTTTTAGTTTGATTAGAAATTGTAGTCCTTTTTTTTTTTTTTACAATCTTTTTATTTATTTTTTTACGTTTTTTTTGGTGTGAGTTTTTTGGTTTCTTTGGTGAGATATCAGGGGTCTAAACAGACCCCTGAAGTCTCACTTTTGAGACAGAGAAAGAAAATGAGGAAACACATTCCCCAGTTCCTTTCTCTGTAGCCTCAGCTGCACTGCAGGTGAATGAACAGGAGACAGAAGCTCCTGTTTTTTCATAAACTAAAGCTTAGTAAACACAAATCAGTTCCAATCACTCACTGTGTTCTTTTAGAAAAGGGGCCTTTTTCCGGCCTCCATCCTGCAGATCCCCCACAGCTGGCACAGCAGTCAGCGGGAGGGAAGAGAAGGGAAGTCGGCAATGCTGTGGGGGAGCACACTGTTATTTTTTATCGCTTGAATTATTTTTCCCATTATGGGCGTGAGTGGGGCCTCATGTCTAAGTTTTGTCTAAGGCCTCACAAAGCCTAGAGCCGCCTCTGCCTACAGGTAAGCCTAGATTAAGGCTTACCTGTAGGTGTTTGCAATATCTCCTAAACCTACACGGTTTAGGAGATATTTTCCAAAAATAATGCACTGTTGTCTACGGCGCATGCGCGCCATAAACAAAGGCGCTGCTTCACTGTCAACGCCGGTTTTATCAATGAATAATGCCGGCTTTGATGGCTCCCGCGTGCATGTGTGGTGACGTCATCGCCGCTCAATCCAATCAGAGCGCCTATACCCGGACGTAACCTTCCGGAGCGATGTCTGCGGCCGGAGGGGGAGACGAGGACGGCTTCGATCTAAGGTAAGTACTGCATGATGAGCTAGTATGCTAGTCATACTAGCTCAGTATGCCTTTCTCTTGCAGCTTATTCTTTCGGTAAAAAAAAAAAGGGTTTACAACCACTTTAACTCTCCTGTTATAGGGGACAGATATCTTCAGTGGTGATAAACCCAGTAGGAAAAATGTTGGCCTGGTGGGGATCGGCCCATCGAGAAGCCAGGCCAGCAGCTGCTGGACCGAATTCCAGAAAGGAGCGATCAGTGGGCAGCTCCAGTAGATATGAAGGAGTGTTCCTCTAGCCTCCAGGCAGCACCAGCAGCGATTGGAGCTTGTAGGATAAATGGCACGGAGTACATCTGGGGTCATATACCAGAAGTAAAGGATTTTATATGTATTTTCCTTGTAAAGTGTACAGAGCGAGCTTTTCGCCGCCTGAGACCAGATCACCCGCGCCATTGTTCCATAGGGATCTCCTCGCCAAGCACCTTTTCCCATCTAATCATGAAGGCGTTTGCCCATCGTATCCGTGGGCCATGCGTTCATTATTTTGTATATATCTGAAAATAAGCCCTTCTGGGCAGAGCCCGCCAATATCAGATTTTCAAAGGGGATTGGAGGGGAAAATTGCAGGTTTGGCGCAAATGTCAAGGCATAAGAGATACCCATAGAACTCCTGGCGTGGCAGGTCAAACCTGGCCTGCAGCTCAGCAAAAGGGAGCAGTTTGCGAGTCCGGGTGTCATGTACCTGACGGTGACGAGCCCGGTTAGCAGAGGGAGGCCTCCCTTACGGCTCCAACCGGCGGCCCCTGGTGGTATAACAGGAAGCACGGAGGTGGAAGGGGTACGAGTGCCTGGCAGGATCAAGAACTACCGCAGGTGATCAGGAACCAGCAGGTGAGGAGGCAGGAACCAGGAACTACAGCAGGTGAGTGGACCGGAACCAGGAACTACAGCAGGTGAGTAGACAGGAACCAGGAACTCAGAAGATGACCCGGACCGGGAGGCACAGCAGGTAGACTGGAACCACTGGGCAGCAGCAGATGAACAGGAACCAGCAGATGAGCAGACAGGAACCAGCAGATGAGCAGACAGGAACCAGGAACTGCAGCAGGTGAGTAGACAGGAACCAGGAACTCAGCAGACGACCCGGACCGGGAGGCACAGCAGGTAGACTGGAACCACTGGGCAGCAGCAGGTGAACAGGAACCAGAAGATGAGCAGACAGGAACAAGCAGATGAGCAGACAGGAACCAGCAGATGAGCAGACAGGAACCAGGAACTCAGCAGATGACCCGGACCGGGAGGCACAGCAGGTAGACTGGAACCACTGGGCAGCAGCAGGTGAACAGGAACCAGCAGATGAGCAGACAGGAACCAGCAGATGAGCAGACAGGAACCAGCAGATGAGCAGACAGGAACCAGGAACTCAGCAGATGACCCGGACCGGGAGGCACAGCAGGTAAACTGGAACCACTAGGCAGCAGCAGGTGAACAAGAGCCAAGGTCAGGCAGGATCGTCAGACAAGCCAGGGTCGGGTAAACTGGCAGGCAGCGAGGCACAAAAGGATCAGGCAATACCGAAGTCAGAAAACAGGCCGATGGTCAGGTACAGGCAGATAGCAGGAGGGTCACAGGAAGCCGGGTCAGATACAGGTAAACAAGGCAGATCAGGTCACTTGGGATGAACGCTGTAGAGCAGACAGCAGGGACTGTCTGCAAGTGAGGAGTTTAAATAGCCCTTCGGGCGTCACCTGCGGGGGCGGGAACCAGGAAGTCCAGGGCGTCTGTTCCTGACAGGGTTTCCATGACATTGCCCCCCCCCAAGGGGCAGCCTCCGGATGCCCCTAGGAGCAAACTTCTCGGGGTGAGACCTCCTGAAGGCTTGTATCAGGTCTTTGGCGTGAATGTTCTCTTCGGGTTCCCAGGAGTTCTCCTCTGGTCCGTAACCCTTCCATTTTATTAAAAATTGACTCTGGCTATTTCTTCTTCGTGCGTCTAAAATAGCTTCTACCTCGAATTCCTGTTCCCCGTCTATGATGACGAGATCAGGGCGAGTCGGGGTCCGACCTGGGAATGGGTTGGAGACTGACGGTTTCAATAGAGAAACATGAAAAACAGGGTGGACCCTCAGGGAGTCGGGGAGCTCCAGCTCGTAGGCCACCTCATTGATTTTCCTTTTGATAGAAAAAGGCCCTAGAAACTTGGGGCCCAATTTCTTGGACGGGCAAGCCAATCTTAGATTGATGGTGGAAAGCCATACTTGGTCGCCCGGTGCCAGCGCTAATTCACCCCGTCTCCTCCTGTCGTAGACCGTCTTGTTATACTCCTGAGTTCTTGCCATGGCTTCACGTAGAAGCTGGTTGTTAGAGGAGAAGAAATTCACTTTTTCCAGAACTGCGGGCACTGAGCACTCAGGGAGAGAGTTGGGCAGAAATGTGGGGTGAAACCCGAAGTTCGCAAAAAATGGGGTCTGGTTAGTTGCGGAGTGGATGGAGTTATTGTAGGAGAACTCCGCTAGCGGAAGCAGGGAGAGCCAGTCATTCTGAGCAAAGGAGGAGAAACAACGCAAATATTGCTCGAGGGTCTGATTTGTTCTCTCAGTCTGTCCGTTGGTTTGAGGGTGGTAAGCCGAAGAGAATGATAGCTCTATTCCCAGAGTCTTGCAGAGGGACCTCCAGAACCGGGAGGTAAATTGTACCCCCCGATCGGAGACTATATTAGCAGGTACCCCGTGGAGCCTGACGACTTCTTTAATGAACATTTGTGCAGTTTCCGGGGCCGAGGGGGTCCCTTTCATAGGAACAAAATGTGCCATCTTGGACAGACGGTCCACAATCACAAAGATGGTGGTGTGATTCTCAGCCGGGGGGAGTTCAACTATGAAGTCGATAGAAAGCATTTTCCACGGTCTCTCTGGAACGGGTAAGGGCTTCAGTAGTCCCCAGGCTTTGGATCTGGACCCTTTATTCCAGGTACATGTAGTACAGGACTCCACGAACCTCCTGCAATCCTCGCGTAGTCGAGGCCACCAGAAGGTACGTTGTACCAACTCAGTGGTCTTAGCCACGCCAAAGTGCCCAGCAAGGGCATGATCGTGGCAGAGCTCTAGCACGGTTATCTTTAGTTCTTCTGGTATGAATATCCTGTCTTGGTGCCAGAGTAATCCATCCTTGGTTTGCAGATCCAGTTCAGGAGAGGGTTCCTGTCTAGTGGTGGCTTGTCTGATCCGGGAGAGTAGGTCCTCCTGAAGTAGGAGAAAATTCCCAGGAGCGAGGATTGTATCGGGTGAGGAGAGTTCTTTGGATCCATGAAACATTCGGGACAAGGCGTCAGGTTTAGTGTTCTTGGCACCGGGGCGGTATGTCACATGGAAGGAGAACCGGGAAAAAAACAGGGCCCATCTGGCTTGTCGTGGTTTTAGTCTTTTTGCAGTTTTCAGGTACTCTAAGTTCTTATGGTCGGTGAATACTAAGATCGGGTGAGCAGCACCTTCAAGTAAGTACCTCCATTCTTCCAGGGCGGACTTAATCGCCAAGAGTTCCCGGTCTCCCACGTCATAGTTCTTTTCTGCCGCAGATTATTTGCGAGAAAAGAAAGCCACCGGATGAAGCAAAGCCTTGGTTCCTTGCCTCTGTGACAATATTGCCCCTACTGCAACCTCAGAAGCATCTACCTCAAGTACAAATGGTAGGGAGGAATCTGGGTGTTTTAAGATGGATGCAGAGGTGAAGAGCCCTTTGAGATCCTCAAAGGCCTTTTGGGCCTCAGGGGACCAGTGGAAGCGGGTACCTTGCTTGGTTAGCTGAGTAATGGGTGCAATGATGGCGGAGAACCCCCGGATGAATTTACGATAAAAGTTGGCGAATCCAACGAACCGTTGGATTCCCTTCTTATCCACTGGCGCTGGCCAGTTCAAGATTGCGGTGATCTTCTGTGGGTCCATCCTGATGCCTTCGCCAGAGATGATTAATCCCAGAAATGCTATGCTCTCCCGCTCAAACTCGCATTTCTCAGCCTTCGCATATAGTTTATGCTGCCGAAGCCGGTCTAACACACTTCTGACATGCCTGCGATGAGAGTCAAGGGAGGAAGAGAAGATTAGTATGTCATCTAAATAAGCAATCACAAAGAGATCTAAAAAGTCCCGAAGAACATCATTAATTAAATACTGGAAGGTGGCAGGGGCATTGCACAGCCCGAAGGGCATCACTAAATATTCGAAATGTCCGAACCGGGAGGCGGAAGGCGGTTTTCCACTCATCGCCCTCCTTGATTCGGACCAGGTTATAGGCTCCCCGGAGGTCAAGCTTAGTAAAAATAACGGCAGCTCCCAATCTTTGGAACAACTCTGGTACCAGAGGAAGAGGATAACGATTTTTAATGGTGACCTTATTTAGTTCACGGTAGTCCACACATGGCCTGAGGGTATGGTCCTTCTTTTCTACAAAGAAAATGCCTGCGCCTGCTGGTGACGTAGAGGGGCGAATGAACCCCTTTAAAAGGTTCTCATCGATGTAGTCCTTCAGGGCCCCCTTTTCCACCTCCGTTAAAGGGAAAATCCTACTGAAAGGAATAGCTGCTCCGGGAAGTAGATCAATGGGGCAGTCGTAGGCTCGGTGGGGTGGTAGTGTCTCTGCCCCCTGTTTACTAAACACATTGAGAAAATCCAGGTAAGCGTCAGGGATGGCCTGACGTATTCCGGCCTCAGTGTCGGTACACATTAAGGTGGCAGGCCCAGGGGGTTTGTGTGAGCCACAGGACCGTTGGCAGTAGGAGGAAGGAAACGTGATCACCCCCGTGACCCAGTTAATGGTAGGATTATGGGCTTGTAGCCAGGGCATACCGAGAATTATGGGGAACAGTGGAGAGGAGATAATATCCAGCCGTAGATATTCTCGGTGCACCCCGGTAGAGGAGAAGACAGTGACAGGTAGGGGAGCCGTCTCTTCGACCACGGGCCCGACTTGATAAGGGACCCATCAGCCAGGTGAACCCGTAGTCCATGGGTCTTGGGAAGTAGAGGAATAAGTTGAGTACGGGCAAAAGTTGAGTCCATGAAGCAACTACAAGCCCCAGAGTCAATAATTGCGACGACTTGCAGGGTCCTTCCTGGGAGCTGCAGGGAGATAGAAAGAGCGAAGTGAGAGGAGGATTTAGTCTGAGGGTTGATCACAGCAGGGAATACTGACAAGCACTTACGGAACTTCAGGGGACAGTTCCTAACGAAGTGACCGGGCTCCCCGCAGTACAGGCACAGGTTGTGCGCGCGTCGGCGTTGGCGTTCCTCCGGAGTAAGGGAAGGGCGGAGGACCCCAAGCTGCATAGGTTCAGGAGCATCGTACGAGGGGGTCAAGGGTGCTGCAGAAGCTGGGTGCGGATGACTGGGGACCCGGGGAAGCATCCAGGTCGGCCGGGTGAAGCCCGTGGCCCTCTCAACCCTCCGTTCCCTCAGGCGTCGGTCGATCTGAATTGTCAGATCGATCAGTAGGTTCAAATTTTCTGGTATTCCTACCCTAGCCAGTTCGTCCTTCAGGGGGTCAGAAAGGCCTATACGAAACTGGTGACGGAGGGCAGCGTCATTCCAGCTGGTGTCTGCGCTCCAGCGCCTGAATTCAGCTACATAGTCTTTCGCCGCTCTGCGTCCCTGCTGAAGGGTCCGCAGGGCGTTCTCTGCAGTGACCGAGAGCTGAGGGTCCTCGTACAATTGGGCAATGGCGTAAAAAAAAGTGTAAGGCTGTCCAAGGACGCATCTTTGCGTTCTAGCAGGCGGTGGGCCCAGTTCTGTGGATCTCCGGAAAGCAGCGAAATTACAAAGCCCACCTTGGTAGCTTCTAAGGAAAAGGTGCGGGGCTGTAAGGCAAAGTACAACTCACAAGAGTTCCGGAAAGCCCTGAACTTGCTCCGGTCCCCGGAGAATCTTTTGGGTGTAGGGACCCTGGGTTCAGGGGGAAGCATGACCACCGTGGGCGCAGCTCCTGCCCCGGCGGAAGAAGTGGAGGCACGTGGACCCCCTTGAGCTCCATCGGGGTTGGTGAGGGCCCGCACTTGTCCTTCCAGGTGAGTGTAGCCTTGCTGGAGGCTCTTAACGGCCTCGGTCAGTCCCGCCAGGTGTCGGCATAGTTCCTCCATAGGTGAGGCTCCCTGCTCGGGCTCAGACATGGCTGTCTGCTACTGTCACGTACCTGACGGTGACGAGCCCGGTTAGCAGAGGGAGGCCTCCCTTACGGCTCCCACCGGCGGCCCCTGGTGGTATAACAGGAAGCACGGAGGTGGAAGGGGTACGAGTGCCTGGCAGGATCAAGAACTACCGCAGGTGATCAGGAACCAGCAGGTGAGGAGGCAGGAACCAGGAACTACAGCAGGTGAGTGGACCGGAACCAGGAACTACAGCAGGTGAGTAGACAGGAACCAGGAACTCAGAAGATGACCCGGACCGGGAGGCACAGCAGGTAGACTGGAACCACTGGGCAGCAGCAGATGAACAGGAACCAGCAGATGAGCAGACAGGAACCAGCAGATGAGCAGACAGGAACCAGGAACTGCAGCAGGTGAGTAGACAGGAACCAGGAACTCAGCAGATGACCCGGACCGGGAGGCACAGCAGGTAGACTGGAACCACTGGGCAGCAGCAGGTGAACAGGAACCAGCAGATGAGCAGACAGGAACCAGCAGATGAGCAGACAGGAACCAGCAGATGAGCAGACAGGAACCAGGAACTCAGCAGATGACCCGGACCGGGAGGCACAGCAGGTAGACTGGAACCACTGGGCAGCAGCAGGTGAACAGGAACCAGCAGATGAGCAGACAGGAACCAGCAGATGAGCAGACAGGAACCAGGAACTCAGCAGATGACCTGGACCGGGAGGCACAGCAGGTAAACTGGAACCACTAGGCAGCAGCAGGTGAACAAGAGCCAAGGTCAGGCAGGATCGTCAGACAAGCCGGGGTCGGGTAAACTGGCAGGCAGTGAGGCACAAAAGGATCAGGCAATACCGAAGTCAGAAAACAGGCCGATGGTCAGGTACAGGCAGATAGCAGGAGGGTCACAGGAAGCCGGGTCAGATACAGGTAAACAAGGCAGATCAGGTCACTTGGGATAAACGCTGTAGAGCAGACAGCAGGGACTGTCTGCAAGTGAGGAGTTTAAATAGCCCTTCGGGCGTCACCTGCGGGGGCGGGAACCAGGAAGTCCAGGGCGTCTGTTCCTGACAGGGTTTCCATGACACCGGGGATCCACTAGGTTCCCAAAGTAAAAAAGATTCTGCGTAGTCCATGGTGAGGACATTCGGTGAGTAAGGCTATCTGGCACTTTGGGATTGCAGGCAAATGAGGTCAGGAGCAAACTGGACAGCTTGTGTTGGCGTGCCAGCTTGCGCCACGTCCGCCGGAGCTGGGACATAGGGCCCAACCGGCGTTCGGGGTCTGGAAAAGTTTTTTTGACAAACTGGCTTATATGAGGAGGGAGAGCAAACCGATTGCCTGCTAGCTAAAATTGCCCAATCGCAACAGAAATCACCATCTATTAGTGCACTTAGGACCCAGGCGGGAGTAGTGACTAATGCTCCTGATCTTATTTTGTCCGAATTTGTCTCATATTATTCTACTTTATACCAGTCTAAACAGACTTATTCTGCGAGTTCCCTGCAGACTTACCTTGAGACAGCAGACCTCCCCACATTATCTGATGCTGCTAGGAATCAGCTGGATGCTCCTCTTAGTTTGGAAGAGCTTCAGTAGGCGATCGGGATGTTCCCTAACTCTAAAGCACCAGGGGAGGACGGTATTCCAATTGAGGTATACAAGCAATATGCTGGTGGTATGCTACCCAAACTACTGACAGTGTTTCAAGAGGCTAAGGAGAACAAAAGCCTCCCCTTGTCTATGACTAAAGCTATTATAGTGCTGCTATTGAAACCAGGCAAGGACCCATTTGACCTTGGTTCCTATAGACCCATATCCCTCCTACAGAACGATGTGAAGGTTCTAGCAAAGGTCCTGGCAGTGCTCTTGAATGGGGTAATATCCACTATTATACACTCTGATCAGGCAGGGTTTATGCCCCAAAAATCTTGCACAGACTTTTCCTTAACATGCAGTCAGAGGCCGATAATAAGGGGGACAGGGCGCTACTATCCTTGGATGCTCACAAGGCGTTCAACAATATTGAATGGACGTACTTGTGGGTAGGGATGAGCCGAACACCCCCCCGGTTCGGTTCGCACCAGAAACTGCGAATGGACCGAAAGTTCGCGCAAACTTTAGAACCCTATTAAATACAATGGACTGGAACGTTCAAAATCAAAAGTGCTAATTATCAAGGCTAATATGCAAGTTATTGTCCTAAAAAGGTTTAGGGGACCCGGGTCCTGCCCCAGGGGACATGTATCAATGCCGTTTTTTCGGGAGCAGTGATTTTAATGATGCTTAAAGTGGCATGTGTTTCCCGTGTTTAGAACTGTCCCTGCATAAAATGACATTTCTAAAGGAAAAAAAGTCATTTAAAACTGCTTGCGGCTTTAATGTAATGTCTGTTCCCGGCAATATGGATTTAAAATCATTGAGAAAAATGGCATGGGTACCCCCCCACCCTCCCCAGCCCACTACCAGCCCCTTTGGGTGTTGAATGGATATTAAGGGGAACCCCGCACCCAAATTATTTAAAAAAGGCCCTATATACTCTGAACAGCAGTATACAGGCAGTGTAAACAAGACAGGGACTGTAGGTTTGTTCTTAAGTAGAATCTGTTTGTATCTTGGAACAGGTACATTTTTTAAGTGTAGCTCCAGCCCAAAAATCTATTTTTAAGCTTTTCGAAAACATAGGGAAGGGTTATCACCCCTGTAACATTTGTTTTGCTGTCTGTGCAGTGTGCACCTGTTCAGAACATTTCACCTCACTTTCCGTCCCAATGACAAATGTTTTTTTGAAAATTTGCGGTTTTTATTGAAACAAGGATTGGTGACAAAGCATCAGTAGAGAGGAGACATTTTTTTTCTCATATTAACAATTACAGGAGAGAATTTTCCTTCCTAGGGGTATATTTCCTCTCACTTCCTGTTGTCTCCTTCCGTTTGCAAGTAGGAGTCGTTTGTAAGTTGGATGTTTGAAAGTAGGGGCCTGCTGTATATACTCTGCAGAAATTTGGCCCTTAGGTGTTGGTGTTGCCACAACACTGTAAGCCCTCACAGTTACTCTTGGTGGGCGCTGGAACGCCCTGCTGTGAACTATTATATCAAGAATTGTAATTACATGCCATTGTTGAACAGTGGTAGGAAAAATTGGGCCTTTGGTGGTGGTGCTGGTGCCACAACACTGTAAGTCCTCACAGTTCCTCTTGGTGGGCGCAGGAATGGGCCCAGCTGTGAAATATTAGATCAAGAATTGTAATTACATGCCCCTGTTGAACAGGGGCAGAAAAATTGGGCCTTTGGTGGTGGTGGTGTTGCCACAACACTGTAAGCCCTCACAGTTACTCTTGGTGGGCGCAGGAATGGGCCCTGCTGTGAATTATTAGATCAAAAATTGTAATTACATGCCCCTGTTATACAGGGGCATACAAATTGGGCCTTAGGCACTGGTGCCACAACACTGCAACCCCTCACAGATACTGTTCTTGGAGTGCAGCAATGAGCCCTGCTGCAAAGTATTGCATCATAAATTGTAATAACATGCCCCTGTTAAACAGGGGCTGAAAAATTGGGCCTTAGGCACTGGTGCTGGTGCCACAACACTGCAACCCCTCACACATACTCTATTAGGAGTGCAGGAAAGAGCCCTGCTGCAAAGTATTGCATCAAAATTTTTATTTACATGCCCCTGTTAAACAGGGGCTGAAAAATCGGGCCTTATGTCTCCTTAACCCAACTTACGATTTTTGAATCTACATGCATGAAAGATCCTCACTTAAGAGGCATTATATCTTCTATATACTCCCACATTTCCACTTATCCCGGTTTAGATAAACCACCTTATGCACGTAAATGGGAGGAGGACCTGAGGAGAACATTCAATATGAATGATTGGTCCAAAATATGGTCTGTAACAAAATCTTCTTCACCACATATCCTGGCGGTTGAAACCAATTACAAAGTTTTGTCTCGTTGGTACCTCGTTCCCTCCAGATTGGCCAAATTCACACCAAACCAAACAGGCCTATGCTTCCGGGGTTGCCCAGATCCGGGCACCCACTTACACATTTGGTGGTCCTGCCCGTTGGTGCAATTATTTTGGGAACGGATATTTGAAACTGCCTCCAAGATATTTGGTTTCACTGTGCAACCAGACCCAGCCACAGCCTTGCTCAATCTAAAACCTGATCTCATTACACATAAACAATTCAAACTCCTCATTCAATTTCTTACAGCAGCAAAGCAAACAATAGCAAAGGCATGGAGGACCCCTAAATTGGAGATATCCAAGACCATAAATAGAGTAAATGACTTTATGTCTCACGCTAAAATGTTAGCTATAGAAAGAAATCAAATTCCAATCTTTGAAAAGATCTGGGATCCTTGGATTAAATTTCACCTACCTTCTATTAGTGACAACTTGATTCTCATGCCATGGTAGCCGGAGGACTCAATCAGTTAAACTAACTACTAAACCAAATTTCTGAAGCTTGGGAGCTACCCTGCTCAATATAGTGAACACTGTGTTTTACTTAAACCCTCAAGCCGCGGACCGATTCATTCATGCCATTCAGGTGGACTCCTACACTCCCCCCCTCTGGTTTCCTACTATTCTATCCCATCTATTTTATTTAATATTATCTATCTAATTTTATTTTACCCTATTTTATTTTGATATCTTTACTTCTTTTTCTCTTTTCTTTTCTCTATTATTCTTACTTCATAACGCACCTTGTTGAAGCTACAACAAAGTATTACTCTACATTACTTTTTTCGAAGATACAGATCAATTTATAATTAATATGTTAAATATTTCTTTAAACTACAGTCTTGAATATATTAGTACAAGGATTTATTTACTTTCTATCTCATTTAAGTCCTTATCATTTTCATTAGGATATATTCTGTAGACCCTATTATTTGTTATTTTTCTATATTTGTAATAATTGGACAAATATCAACAACATGTATTACATATGATCTGTATGTGACTAATATATATGTCCAATAAAACACTTTGACAAGGAAAAATCAGGCCTTAGGCACTGGTGCTACAACACTGCAACCCCTCACAGATACTGTAGTTGGAGCGCAGCAATGAGCCCTGCTGCAAAGTATTGCATCAAAAATTGTAAATACACGCCCCTGTTAAACAGGGGCTGAAAAATTGGGCCTTAGCCACTGGTGGCGGTGCCCAGAACCAAAAATGTTCTTACAAGCTATCAGCATGATCATTGAGGAGGAAGAGGATAGTCACTCAGCATAACAGGATAGTCACTCAGCATCAGCATAGGCAATCTTGAAGGTATCTGACAATTAAAAAAAAAATATTTGGTTACATCTGCATCAGGTGCTTGGTAGCTGGTGGTGATCCAAGACTGATTCATTTTTATGAAGGTCAGTCGATCGACCGAGTCGGTGGACAGGCATACCCTGTGATCGGTTACAAAGCCTCCAGCAGCACTGAATGTGTGTTCCGAAAGAATGCTGGATGCAGGACAGGCCAGTAGCTCAATTGCATACTGTGCAAACTCTGGCCAGTGATCCATCCTCAAGACCCAGTAACCCAGAGGATTTTCGGTGGGAAAGGTGTCCAAGTCTGATCTTGCCCCTAGGTATTCCTGCACCATGTAAACCAGACGCTGGCGATGGTTGCTGGAACCGATCATACCTTGGGCTGCGTACTAAAAAATTGTCTGAACGCATCAGTCAGACGGCCATCTTCTCCACCGCTCCTTCTTTTTGTTAAATCAAAAAGGGTTTTTATTGAACAACCAAAATTACGAGAACAAAACATTGAATAACTGCAGTACAGTACACCCAAACATTGTGTTTGTCAAACTCAGTCTTACATCATCATACCATTGATACAGAGCAGAAACTTCACTCAGCACCACATAACATTGTACTCCATGAGAGAGGCTCTCGTGGCCAAACCACATCTGTGAAATCTATCACACCACATTAAAAATTAGATCGTCTTCTCCACCACCAGACCATTACAGGGAATTGATACCATCCTTGCCCCACTCCACCCCTTTTCCTCCTCTCGCTCCCTAGAATAGCAGTCAGTCCATAATTAAATCAACCGGGGCCAACCCCGGAACACTCAACCAGCCCGCCCAGATTGTCTCTTCACACTCCCCCAATCTGATATTATCCCCCATTTGGCGTATCCATTCCTTACTCGTAGGGGGTTCTTCCACTTTCCAGTGTCTCAAGATAAGTTTCCAAGCCTGGAAGAGAGCCCTGGATATTGCTATCCTAGCAGACTCCTCCTCCGAGACTGTGTCTATAATACCCAGTAAGCAAAGTTTAGGGTGTGCCTTAAGTTGAACCTGGAACACTCTGTTAATAGTATCCAGCACCTCCCTCCAGTACAGATGCAGTTTGGGACACCGCCACAACATGTGGATCAGGTCTCCATGGTCCCTCTTGCATGTGGTACAGGACGGATCAGCTCGCACCCCCATAGCCGGCGTGTAGTGTACGCGTAGAAGAATATACATGTAAGGGTATGTACTTACCGAGGCCGAGATGCTGAGAGTGGTTCACCTTTGCGACTTGACGCACTCCACCCCCTGGAGTTGAGACAGGGAGTGGATGGCGAGAAGCGGCACCGGCTACCGGCAGGTGGTGGGTACTTGTAGACGGTCGGTAGTGCTGAGTAGACTGAAGAACAGGTTTCAAGCAGGAACTAGCCGGATTGGTAAAGTTCAAACAGCAGGAGACAATTGAAGCCGGTGCAGGTTGAGTCCGGGTTGCAATTGCAAAGGTAACAGTCCCGGCTGGGGGTCTAGCACAGCAAAAGGTAACAAGTCCAGAGAATACCGGGAACCAGGCAGGAGTTCAAAGGAAACGCGGAAGTCCAAAGTTACAAGCAGGAGGTCAAGGATTGTAGATAGGCAGCAGATCCAGGTCACAGGCCGAGGGTCAACACACAGGAGAAGGCAGAAGTCCGTATAACAAGCCGCGGGTCAGGTCCAGGAGAGAGATCAGAGGAATCAAGCCAGTCCGGGTCACAAGGAGATTTTCAAGGTAGTTTTCCAGAGTCTTGGGTATACAGGAAAGCTGACAAACCAGCAACTTGTCAGTGCAACTGGGTCTCTTTAAATAGGCCCGCCTGGATTCCTATTGGTGCGCCGCCGCGCGCGCCACTGCGTCGGCGCGCGCACCCGAGAACGTAGAAGCGCCGTGCACGTGCATGCGCCGAAGCATCATTCCGCTGCGCGTGCGCATTGGGCGCTGATTGGACGGATTTCCCTGACAATACAGCTGGGACAATCTTTGGACCACGTTCAGGGAGCTTATGGGTACTGCTGAGAGCGCCTCCTTCCACTGTTCTTCCTCAAATTCACCTATGTCTTCCTCCCACCTAGCTATGATCCCTACAGTGTTATCAGGAAGGAACCTATTGAGGAGCATGGAATAACTACATGATATGAATCCCTTGTATGTGGTAACTTCCCGCATGTAGTTGAAGATGGGTGTGGGGTTCTGAATCCATGCGTCTCCATCCGATTGGGCTCTCACCGCATGTTGGAGCTGGAAATAGTAAAAGTGCAAAAAAAAACAGGTAAACTAAATTCCTCTTGTAGCGCCGAAAAGGGGCGCAATTTACCATCCCTAAATATTTGTGGCATATGTATAATACCGTACTTCTGCCATCTCGTGCCACATTGTAATTTTTCCAGCTCCAAATAGCGCCTGTTTCCCCAAATTGGGCTATATCTAGAAAAGCCCTCGACCTGTTGTAACGCCCTAACCTTATTCCACACTTTCTGCATCAGGTTGTACGTCGGGAACAACTTGTTGGATTTGGCAAATCTCAGTGCCTCCAGGCCCTCCTCCACCTCTCCTCTTGTTGCTACCTGAAGCAGTTGCGCTACATCAAGTTGGCTCAATACTCCCACTATGTGTTGGAGTTGGGAGGCCAAATAGTACAGCCACGGATTCGGGAGGGGAAGCCCACCTGCCTCCTTTGGACGCTGCAACTGCTCGAGTTTTACCCTCGCTGTAGAATTTAGCCAGATAAGCGATCAAAAAATGGAGTTGATAATTCTAAACTGTTTTAAGGGAACCACCATGGGGGAGTTATGGAGTATGTAAAGAAGTTGGGGCATCAAGATCATCTTGATCAGATTTACCCTACCCACAGGGGATAGTTTTACCATACCTTCACCTGATCCCTGAAACGATTCAATAGAGGGGACAGATTCCACCGCTCCTTCTTTGACTGACCGAAGCCTCAGCACCACGTTGTCCAGGACCAGGAATTTGTAACCTCCCAGTCTCTGGGAACGCGTTGCACAGACCTTTCTGCAAGGTCTCCCGAAGTTGCTTCATCCTCTGCTCCCTCTGCGATGGCAAGATAAGGTCCGCAACCTTACCCTTGTAACGTGGATCAAGGAGGGTTGCCAGCCAGTAATGATCCCTCTCCTTGATCGCACAAATACGAGGATCCCTCCGCAGGCTTTGCAGGATCAGGGAGGCCATGCAGCGTAGGTTTGCTAAGGCATTTGGTCCAGAGTCCTCTGGGTCACTCAGGACGACATGATCCGTAGCCATCTCCTCCCAGCCACGTACAAGTCCATGGGTATCTTGGGACTGTAATTGATCCCTTGAAGACTGCTGTTGATGCTGAGTGCTAGGCTCCACCTCCATGCTGACACAATCTCCCTCCTCCTCTTCCTGTGTGATAGCCGGGCCAGCAGGAACACTGTCTGGATAAAGGGGGCCTTGAGAGGTAAGGAAGTCCTCCTCCTCCTGCCTCTGTTCTGCCTCAAGTGCCCTGTCCATTATTCCACGCAGCGTGTGCTCCAACAGGTGGACAAGAGGGACAGTGTCACTGATGCATGCACTGTCACTGCTCACCGTCCTCGTGGCCTCCTCAAATGGTGCCAGGACAGTGCATGCATCCCTGATCATGGCCCACTGGCGTGGGGAAAATAATCCAAGCTCCCCTGACCCTGTCCTGATGCCATATTGCAACAGATACTCATTGATGGCCCTCTGATGCGTGTGCAGCCGCTGCAGCATGTCCAACGTAGAGTTCCACCTGGTGGTCATGTCACAGATTAGGCGGTTCTTGGGCAGGTTGGATTCCTTTTGCAGGTCAGCCAGCCAAGCACTGCCATTATATGAAATGCCCACAGAGTTTCCTGGCCTGCTTCAGGACCTCCTGTAAGCCCGGGTACCTGCCCAAGAACCGCTGCACCACCATGTTAAGGACGTGAGCCAAACAGGGCACATGGGTCAGTTGTCCCTGTCGGAGGGCGGAGAGGAGGTTGGTGCCATTGTCACAAACCACCTTTCCTGGCTTAAGCTGGCATGGCATCAACCACCTCTGAGCCTGCCCCTGCAGAGCTGATAGAATCTCTGCCCCAGTGTGGCTCCTGTCCCCCAAGCACACCAGCTCAAGCACCGCATTGGCATCTTTTTGCCTGCGTACTTGCTTAGCCCATTGATCGCCTACGGAGCACCGCTGGTTCCGAGGACAAAGCACAGGTAGAGGCCACGGAGGAAGAAGAAGAGGAGGAGGAGAGAGGTGTGTCAGAATCAACAGTAGTAACATTTTGGAGGCGTGGTGGCGGAACAACCTCCAACAATACTGCACCTTGTCCTGCATCCTTCCCAGCTGCCAGCAGAGTCACCCAATGCGCCGTGAAAGATAGGTAACGTCCCTGTCCATGCCTGCTGGACCATGAGTCAGCGGTAATATGCACCTTACCGCTGACCGCCCTGTCAAGCGAGGCCAAGACATTGCCTTCCACATGCCGGTAGAGAGCCGGAATCGCCATCCGTGAGAAAAAGTGGCGTTTGGGAACCTGCCAATGAGGAACCGCACAAACTCACGGAAGGGGGCAGAGTATACCAACTGAAAAGGCAGCAGTTGAAGTGCTAGCAATTTAGCCAAGCTAGCATTCAACCGCTGGGCATGTGGATGGCTGGGAGCGAACTTATTTTGGTGGTGCAGCAGCTGGGGCAGGGAAATTTGCCTGGTACAATCTGGCGTCGGTGTACCAATAGCAGATTGCCCACAAGTACTTGGCTGTGACACACCTAATTCTACACCTTCATTCCTCTCAGTGCAGGTTTCAGAGAGGACTGAAGGTATAGTGGGGTTGGATGTCCCAGCTGATGAGGAGCAAGGAGAGGTCCGCTTTGTTCTTTGGTGTGGGTCTTTCAGGTAGGCTTGCCAGCGAACTGCATGGCAGGTCGACATATGTCTGGTCAAGCACGTGGTGCCCAAGCGGCTGATGTTTTGGCCATGCGACATACTCCTGAGACATATGTTGCAAATGGCAACAGTGCAAAATGCTGCACACGTCTGAAAAAAGGCCCACACCAAAAAACTTTTGGAATAATGCACAGAGACAGCAGCGCCCTGCACATGCGGAACTCTGCGGTGTGATGCATTCGGTGTGCTGCCCTTAAGCTGGCCCCTGGAGGGCATCCTGCCTTGTTGGAGATGTGCCTCCTCCTCCTCCTCTCTCCTATCAGGCACCCACGTGGAGTCAGTAACCTCATCGTCCCCTCCCTCCTCATCACTGGAGCAAATCTGGCAGTATGCTGCAGCTGGGGGAACATGACTGCCAGATAGCTGTCATTGTTGGGCACCCCCTCTCTCTGGGCTCACGTTACTACCCCCTCTCTCTGGGCTCACGTTACTGCCTTCCTCTAGCTGGGTTCATCGGAGCCTTCAAAACGATGGGCATCCTCCTGCAGCATGTACCCAACACTGTGGTCAAACAGTTCGGGGGACTCCTCAGGAGGACATGGTGGGGCTAGGGAAGGAGTGACTGATGCCATTGAGCCGAGGGAAGAGGCCGCTTTGGCAGCTGCTTTGCCAGACAAAGTACCCTGAGCCTGGGTGAGAGAAGATGAGGAGGATGAGGGCGGCTTGGTTATCCACTCTACCAAGTCTTGGGCATGTTGTGGCTCAACATGGCCAGCTGCCGAAAAGAAGGACAAGCGTGTCCCACGGCCACGTGCTGATGAGGATGCACCGTGTCCCAGAGGCGGCTCTAGGCTTTGTGAGGCCTTAGACAAAACTTAGACATGAGGCCCCACTCACGCCCATAATGGGAAAAATAATTCAAGCGATAAAAAATAACAGTGTGCTCCCCCACAGCGCTGCCGACTTCCCTTCTCTTCCCTCCCGCTGACTGCTGTGCCAGCTGTGGGGGATCTGCAGGATGAAGGCCGGAAAAAGGCCCCTTTTCTAAAAGAACACAGTGAGTGATTGGAACTGATTTGTGTTTACTAAGCTTTAGTTTATGAATAAACAGGAGCTTCTGTCTCCTGTTCATTCACCTGCAGTGCAGCTGAGGCTACAGAGAAAGGAACTGGGGAATGCGTTTCCTCATTTTCTTTCTCTGTCTCAAAAGTGAGACTTCAGGGGTCTGTTTAGACCCCTGATATCTCACCAAAGAAACCAAAAAACTCACACCAAAAAAAACCACAAAAAAATAAATAAAAAGATTGTAAAAAAAAAAAAAAGGACTACAATTTCTAATCAAACTAAAAAGCCATGCCCAATAGGTAGCATAATTTAGCCACACATACAAATGTTTCTGTATGGCACGGGTCACCCTCTCCCTAGTAGGGGCCCCTACTGTACAATGGCTGTAAACTTAGGTAGGAGAGGAAAGTGGAGGGTATGACGGCGGGTAGTATGTACATGAGAGGGCTGCAGAGTGTATGGCGGTGGGTAGTATGTACACGAGAGCGGTGTGGAGTATATGGTGGGGGGTAGTATGTACATGAGAGCGGTGCGGAGTGTAGTATGTACATGAGAGGGGTGCGGAGTGTATATAGGTGGGTAGTATGTACATAAGAGGGGTGCAGAGTGTATATAGGTGGGTAGTATGTACATGAGAGGGGTGCAGAGTGTATATAGGTGGGTAGTATGTACATGAGAGGGGTGCAGAGTGTATATAGGTGGGTAATATGTACATGAGAGGGGTGCAGAGTGTATATAGGTGGGTAGTATGTACATGAGAGGGGTGCAGAGTGTATATAGGTCGGTAGTATGTACATGAGGGTTGTGGAGTATATGGTGGGGGGTAGTATGTAAATGAGTGGGGTGCAGAGTGTATATAGGTGGGTAGTATGTACATGAGAGGGGTGCAGAGTGTATATAGGTGGGTAATATGTACATGAGAGGGGTGCAGAGTGTATGGTGGGGGTAGTATGTACATGAGAGGGGTGCAGAGTGTATATAGGTGGTAAGTATGTACATGAGAGGGGTGCAGAGTGTATGGTGGGGGGTAGTATGTACATGAGAGGGGTGCAGAGTGTATGGTGGGGGGTAGTATGTACATGAGAGGGGTGCGGAGTGTATGGTGGGGGTAGTATGTACATGAGAGGGGTGCGGAGTGTATGGTGGGGGGTAGTATGTACATGAGAGGGGTGCGGAGTGTATGGTGGGGGGTAGTATGTACATGAGAGGGGTGCGGAGTGTATGGTGGGGGGTAGTATGTACATGAGAGGAGTGCGGAGTGTATGGTGGGGGGTAGTATGTAGGGGGTGTGAAGTGTATATAGGTGGGTAGTATCAAATACACCACTGACCACTGATGCATTAGTGACCAGTGGCAGTAAATAACCCCTTTGTGCTGCATTAGTGGCACCAGTATCAGAGTTTGTGAACCCTTTGATGCTGCACCATATAGGGGTTAATTGACTCTGTTACCGGTACCACAAATGCAGCACAAGGGGGTTAATTAACCGCCAGTGGTCACTAATGTATAGTAATGCAATAACCCCCTCCATGCTGCATATTACAAATACTAATGTAAACCCCCCTCCCCCCAAAGAGTTAAATACTTCAGGCAGGTTGACACAGCTAAGCCACTGTGACAACACTGCCTTTTTAGCTTCTGCAAACTTACTTGCACTTTTGCACGGGGCTTCACTGGCTCCTCGCAGGTCTTCACAGCAGCTCTCTGTTCACCTCTTTCTTCCCGCCTCCCGGTCTGAATGACATCACGCCGGGCGGGACTAGGAAGCTCCTGTCGGGCGGAGATCACTCTGCCTGACAGGGAAGTGAATGCGCCGGGCGGTCGGTTCACTCACAGCATACTTGCACCGCTCTGCTGCAGACAGTGTACAAAAATATCTTTACATATTTCCTTACTTTTCCTTTTCCCTATTTCCCTCCCTGTGTTCTCCCCCCCCCCTATTCCCCTGATCTGTCCCCCTCCTATCCTATTCTTTTCCTATCATTCCCTGAACGTATTTATCTGATTGTTTAAATATTCTCCATTTTTCCCATGTTGTCCTGTAATTTTCCCCCTTTCCCTGCTCTCCCTGGCTCAGGTATTCCATTTCTGAGATATACTCTACCCGTTGAATCCATTCTTTAATAGTCGGTTTCTTTATAGCTATCCAGTTTCTTGGAATTAGTCCTTTTGCTGCGTTAAGTAATGGTGGGACTAATGTTTTCTGGTATTGCTTTTTTGTTTTATTTGTACCATGAAATAGGCATGTCCACGTGTTTTGTATTATTTTTTCCCCCGTGACAACTTCAATGTAATCCAAAATCTCTGTCCAATACTCCTCTATTATTGGGCATTCCCACCACATATGCATCGTTGTTCCCACTTGCTTACAACCCCTCACACAGAGTGGGGAGTTGTTAGGATGTATTTTATTCATTCTTTCTGGCGTCCAGTGCCAGCGTACCATACTTTTATAATTTGCTTCTATTGTGGTTACATCCGATGCATAGCTGTGTACTGCCTCAATAATTTGCCTCTCGTCTAATTTTCTGCCCAGATCTTGCTCCCATTTTTCTATAAAGGGTAATGGTCCTTCTGTTTCTAGTTCTGTTAATATTTTATACACCTGAGATATACCATGTCTCAAAGGCTTTTTACTACATATCTTTTCCAGTGGGGTTAGTGCATTTTCATCTCTAATTGGTTGTGGAATACTGCTTACTGAGTGCGTTAATTGGAGGTATTCCCAGTCACTCAACTGACTCCATCCCTGACTCGTAATTAAATCTTGTTTTGTTTTTATTTTACCTACTGTAATTATATCTTTTAATTTAATTGTGCAGTTCCCATTAGCTTCCCTAATCGTGTCCCGTTACCTGGTGTAAAAAACGTTGTGCCTGCTAACGCTATTAATGGAGAATTATATTTCAATTTTTCGTGTCGATGTAGTGTGTCCCATGTTTTAAATACCTTCTTTGTTATACTATGTGAGTCTGTGCCTAATACTCTAAATTTTGGTGGTATCCATATATTATTTTGTAAATGTGTCATACTTAGCGCATTTTCTATTTGTGCCCATTTCTTTTTTGTTTGTGGATTTGCCCATTCTACTAATCTTGCCAGGATTATTGCTTTATGGTATCTTTCTATATCTGGTACAGCCATGCCCCCTTCTTTTTTTCCACGGGTTAGTAATATATATTTTATTCTAGCCTTTTTGCCCTGCCATATATATTTCAAGATCATAGATCTTATCGACTTAAAGAATGGTTTGGGTATATCTATTGGCAGCATCTGCAACCTATATGTTACTTTTGGGAGGATCATCATTTTTAAGATGTTGATCCTTCCTGTCCATCCAACGGGTCTCCTTGAAATATCCTTTAATTCTGCTTTAATTTCGTTTAGTAATGGGATAAAGTTGACCGGATATAGTTCTTCTTCAGTTGTAGTTATTTTAATACCTAGATATGTTAAGGTTTTTGTCTCCCAAGTGAACGGAAATTCTTTCTGTAACAGTTTTTCTTCTTTTTTATCTATTCCTAAGTTCAGAATTACTGTCTTTACTGGGTTGATCTTGAAGTTAGCGAGTTCCCCGTATTTTTTTATTTCCTTTTCTACATTAGGGAGCGACAGCCTTGGTTTTGTCAGATATAAAAGTATGTCGTCAGCGTATGCCGCCACTTTATGTTCCTCCCTGCCCATCCTCACCCCTCCTATGTCCTGATTATTCCGTATGTTCTGTAACAAAGGCTCCATTGCCAACACATACAGGAGGGGTGAAAGCGGGCATCCCTGTCTCGTTCCATTACGCATCTCGAACGTCAACGACACACTCCCATTTATTTTTACCCTGGCTGTCGGGTAAGTATATAGGTTTTTGACCAATTTCATATATTTGGGTCCAATCCCGACATACCGGAGTGTGTCCATCATAAACCCCCAGTCGACTCGGTCAAACGCTTTTTCTGCGTCTATCGACATGAGTATGACTGGGGGTTTCTTCTCCTTCCTTTTCTGGATTAATAAAAGGGTTCTGATGGTATTATCTCTTCCTTCTCTCCCCATTACAAAGCCAGTTTGATCAGCGTTTATTAGTTCCGGCATTAAAGTTTTTAATCTCGTTGCCAATATTTTTGCATATAACTTAATGTCTGAATTCAATAACGCTATGGGACGGTAGTTAGAACATATTGTTCCATCTTTTCCTGTTTTGGGTATAATGGTAATATTGGCAAGGAGAGATTCTTTTCTTATTTCTTCATCGCCCCCCAATCTATTAAAATACTTACATAGCTCTGGGACTAACTGATCTTTGAACTTCTTATAGTACTTAATCTGAAACCCGTCCGGTCCTGGGCTTTTCCCCCCTGGTGTTTCTTGGAGAGCTTTGTTTATTTCATCCTGCGTAATTGGTTTTTCTAGGAGCTCTGCACTTTCCGATGTTATCCTTGGAAGGATCGTTTTTTCTAAGTATTCCTGTATTTTGCCTTTCCTGTTTTCTTCTTCCTGTGCTGTCTCGTTCCCTCTAATATCATACAGTGCACTATAGTATGTCTTAAATGCTTCTGTGATTTCTGATGTTTTAAATTTCATCTCTCCACTCTGATTCTTTATTTTTTCTATGTAATTTAAAGTTTTTTTCCTTTTTGCTATTCTTGCAAGGTGCTTCCCGGGTTTATTCCCCCATTTGTATCTTTCTTTTACTACATTCTTGAATATTTTTCTGGTTTCCTGTTCCATCAAGTCTCTGAGTTGACCCCTCTTAATTAGTATTTGTTGGTATGTTTCTTTATCTTGTTGTCTTTTATCTTTTTGCTCTAGGTCATATAATTCCTTTAACAGGTTTTCCCTCTTTTGGTCCCTCTCCTTCTTTTTTCGTGCCCCTATGGCGATCAATTTACCTCTTATACATGCCTTATGCGCTTCCCAGATTGTTGCTACACTCACTTCTGGTGTATTATTTATTCTAAAGTATTCTTCGATTTCTCTCGATATTATCTCTCCTACTTCTTTGTTATCTAGTAAGTCTTCATTTAAGCTCCACATACCCTTTCTTTGTTCTATATTATTGAATCTTATTTTTACAATAACTGGGGCATGGTCTGAGATTGATTTTACTCCTATCGAGGTGTCTACCACATATTCCAGGAGCCCGTGGTCCACCAGGATGTAATCCAATTTTGAATGTGTGTCGTGCACCGCAGAGTAGTACGTATAATCCTTTTTACTTGGATGCGCCGCTCTCCAAGTATCTGTTAATTGATGATCGAACATTTTTTTTTGACCAGTTTTAATTGTTTATTATCTCGTGTCGGTGCACCAGATGTATTGTCTAATTTTGGGTCCATTGGGAAATTGAAATCGCCGGCAAGAATTATATAGCCCTGTTTGAAACCCATCAGGTTATTTAAGATTCTATTCAAATATCTTTTGGGGTGGGTGTTTGGACAATAGACGTTAGCCAGTGTGTATTTTTTCCCCTGAAGATTCCCTTTTAAGAACAAGTACCTACCCTCTGGGTCAACTCTTCTATCCTCTACTATAAAGTTTATGTTCTTTCCAATCCCTATAGCTACTCCTTTAGCTCTCTTGTTTGGGGAGTCTCCATAGTACCAAGTGGGAATCGCACGCGAATAAATTTTTGTGTTAGAATCTAGTTCTAGATGTGTCTCCTGAAGAAATACAATTTCTGCGGCATACCTTTCAAGCTCCCTTAATGTCATATACCTTTTTTCTGGGGAATTCAGCCCTCTTATGTTATATGTGATGAGATTTATGTCAGTCATATGTTTTTTTTTTTTTTCCCTCTCTCACTCTTCCTTGGGTGGACAGATCCTGGTTCCCCCCTCCCTCCCGCCCCGCCTCCCCTCATCCCCCCCTCCCTCCCGCCCACCTCCCCTCATCCCCCCCTCCCTCTCCCCCCTCCCTCCCCTCTCTCCCCCCAATAGAACTTTGACCTCATGGTCTTAGTGCAGGATTTCTCTTTCACCTCTGCACTCTTTGGCCCGAGGTGGAGTTCTGTTTGGCACCGTCGGTCCCCTTTCCCCTTCTATTTGGGAACTGGTGCCGGAGCGTCCAGATGAGTCCCGGGCTCCCCCCACTGCCCCCTCTCCTTCTATACCTATTTCGTTCACTCCCTTAACCCCCATCCCCTCCCCCCGCCCCCTCCGTGTGTCAGGCGAGAAAATCACCGGTCATACAGAACAAACAATTAACAGACATAGGAAGCGCCATAAACCCAGGGAAAAAGGGGGGGGAGGAGAAGGAAGAAGGGGGAGGGGGAGGAGAGAGAGGAGAAAAAAACCCCCTCCTTCCTACCCCCTCCCCACTCCCCCACCTAATCCCCCATCTGGCATTGGAATTTCCAGTTTTTTACAGAATTCCGGTATTTCCTCTATGAATCTCAGTCTAGCCGTGATACCATTTTTCCTTCCTATCAGGCAGGCTGAGAAACCCCAGTTGTACTGGATTTCGTGTTCCTGGAGTGTCTTAAGTAATGGTCTTAGGTTTCTTCTTCTTTGTAGCGTTTCTTGGGATAGGTCTTGAAAAATCAGAATTTGGCTCTCTTCCCATTTTATTGGTGACTTCCCTCTCAAGTTTCTCCATAGTTGATTTTTTTCCTCCCAGCTTTCAAATCGGACAATGATGTCTCTCGGTTTATCCTGAGCTATTTCTCTTGGTCTTCTTATTCTGTGTGCTCTCTCTATTTTTAGTGGGGTTGTTATTTCTCTATCCAGAAGTGGGTTACAAATTTTCATTATTAGTTCTGATAGATTCTCTAATTGGGGTATCTCCGGTACCCCCCGGATTCTTATATTCTTTCTTCTGTCTCTATTTTCCTGGTCCTCTCGCTTGTATGCCAGTTCCTGTTGTTCTTTCCTTATTGACTTTATCTCTCCCTCTAGTCTTCCTATGGCTGTTTCATTATGGCCTGATTTCCTTTCCACTTCCTCCACTCTTTCGCGCAAGTACCCCATATTTTCTTGTATCACCTCCATTTGTGTCTTTAACGATTTTTCCAGGGCGGCGAACATCCCCTCGATTTCTATTTTTGTTGGTAATAGCGCCCTGTTTTGTGGTTCCTCTTCTCTTCTCTGTTCCATTTCTACTTCAGTCTCCTGTTCTATTCTAGACTCTGATAATGAGTCTGCCTCTGGCTGGTTTTTATTTTGCCCTTTTTTCTTATCCTTTCTTTTCTTTTCCTCCTTACTTTCCGTCTGACTGCTCCTCGCTCCCTGCTGCTTCTCCACCGCCTGTTTGTCACTATTTCCACCATAGGTTACATATTTATTCATTGGGCCCGGGCTCGGGGTCAAACTTAAGCATGGTGATTTTGGAATTGCTCCCCCTCTTGCTCCCCTTGCTCTTGAGCTCATGTTATTTCTTTTGGGTACTCTGCTTGGGGCTTTATCCCCTTTGCAATGTTCCACCCCGCTGTTTGTTACCAAATGCTCAGATATACCCGTCCTGCACACCCTTTAGTACCTCTATGATACAATCGAGGTCAGGACTGCCTCGTTTGACGCAGCAGGGGGCAATGTCTCAGGAAGATGGATGCCTGCAAAAGCAGACAATTTTCTGTATTTATTGTATTTTCTGTATTTATTGTACTCCCCGCTCCAACACGGTATCACTTCTGTCTGACCCCGTAATGTAAAGGTTAACAACAGTCTTAGTAACAGTTTATCAGTGTTATCCTGTTGCCCGCACTCTTGTACACCTATACACCTTTCATGCAACTCAAAAAAGAGAAAGGCGCTTACTACTAGTGCCGTATCGCATCAGAGGGTATCAGAGGGTATAGGTAGGTAATGAGTGACCTATTTTCAGCGTTTCTGCGTTTTAGAAGCCTTTTACCCGTTTACGGTTTCTTTTGAGCACATCACAGAGGGGGTGCTTTGGCAGGGCAGGGCAGCACAAAGGAGACCAGCAAAAAAAAAAAAAAAAAATGACACATTTGAATGTTTCTCACTGCACGTCCCCTTTCCCATTCCTCAGTTCAAGTGAGAACAAGGCAAGCAATAATAGGCATTAGTAACAATTTCCTATATTTCCAGTGTTTCTGTACTGTTCATAACTACCCCAACAGATGCGGGCAATTTTAGTCAGTTTTCCTGTATCTTTGATGTGATGCACTCACCACTTCCAAAGATGTTAAAAGGCACAGTGAGGGCACAGTGTTTTACAAAGACACGATTCCTATATCGTAAGGGGGGGTCCGTGACTTCCGCATACGTGGCGGGTTTATCGAATCTTCCTACAGCATGGAAAAATGTATCTCCAGCAGTTACAAATAAATTTAATCCAAATTAGTCCAGAATAGTAAGAAAAAACAAAAAGAGGAACAACCTTCTGGTATAATGACACGTACTCTTGGTTCTATTCAAACTCCCCACGTGCCTTATGAGTCTATTAAAGTCTATTCAAAAACCTTTCTAGTGGGTGTATACAGACCCTTTAGGCATGAAAGTATTGGTTAGTTTTCCCAATGCTCACTGTTTTATTTTCCCTCCCCCACTTCTGTCGTTTTTTTTTTTTTCACAGGCATTCAATACAGTCAGTTTACTTAATTTCAGGCTGCTTTTTAAAGAACTAGCACTTTCACAGTTTTCACACTTTTTTTTTTTTTTCAAGAAAGTCCCCGCTGGGGGTTACTCACGTTGCTTCAGTGCTTATCAGTGCTTCCGTTTCTTCGTTTGGTGCAGCGGGGGGCCATCATACTAAAAAATGCAGGGAGCAGGACACATGGAGCTGTTTGGGAAGCAGGCAGGCACATAACCTTGGGGGGGGAGGGGGAGGGTCCGTGCTGTAACAAGGTCTGAGCTGTGACTCTCACTTCTCCTCTCTCACTCCTCCTTTCCGTCCATCATCCCCACCACTCTTGGTGCTCCCTGCTCTGTCCAGCTTCTCCGGATCTCTCACACCCGTTCACTGCTGGCTGTATCTCCGCACGGCAGGCTGCTTCTCTCGGGTCTCATACAGAGCCACCGCTCAGCCTCCTGTACTTTAGGTCTCTCACGCTGGCTGTATCTCCGCACACCGGACTGTTCACTCGGAGCATGTAAGGGGACAAACGTACTTCCAGGCGGGGGGGGGGGGGGCGGGCGTGCTACAGGGTCATTAGGCTTATCTCCTCATTTCTCGTAGGGGGGTCAGGAGACCGGCGTCTCACCTACACGCTCCTGCAGGCCGTCGGCGCCATTACTAGGCTCCTCCCTCTCTCCTCTGCCCCAGCCAGGAATATTTAATGTTAATGCGTGTTGTGTGCATTGAATTTGTCTGGAATATTTCATATTTGTGCATTTCATGTACATTGTCAGGAATATTTCATATTTGCGCGTTTCATGTACATTGTGTACATGACGCCATGGTTGGGTCCTGGACGGGTGCTATGTAGCACCAATATTTGGGTTATGGTCCCTTTAACGAGTGGTAATAGTGTTCAGGAGGTCACCCAATGGGTGAGGAATTCCTGGCAAAATAAATAGTCCAGAGAGGACTGACTCGCAGTCCTCTTTGTCTTAATAGAGAGGTATTTGGGGCCCGGAATTTCGGAGGCTCTAAAGTGACATTCGGGTGGGATAGAGCCTCCACTCCTGACCACTGGGAGTCAGCATACAGGGGGTTAAGGGCTTCCAGGAAGACAGCTCATAAAACAGGAAGTGATGCTAGAGGTGTGTGAAAGGAGTATGAGTATGAGGATTGCACCTGTGGAGAGGAGCTGTCTGTTTGCTGGGAGCTTGGAAAGATTCAGCAAGGGCTCTGGAAGTTCCTCTACAAAACTGTATGTGTCTTTCCTTTGGTTTATTTTTGTGCTGAAGACAAGCGGGACTTTTGATTTGTGCTGGAAGATAAGTGGACTTTAGTTTATACTTTTCTGTGTGCTGAATTAAGCGTTATTTTTGCTTTATTCACAAATAAGAGCCTTTCTGTTTAAAAGTCAACGGTTTATGCACTTAGTCCCGTGGAGCTATAATCCCCAAAAGTTCACAACTGGTGCCTTGGATGCGTGCAAAGTGCACTTGCAGCTGCAAAAACCGTTTAAAAAACAAACTGACATTTAAAGAAACAGTGGGCTTATGGCATGTCTTGGGTGAAGTCAGCTCAGACATTGCAAACAGCAGACAAAGGCATGGAGGAGGTCATCAAGGCTTTGGCACAAGCCACTGCGACCCAGCAGCAAGCCACTGCGACCCAGCAACAAGCCATTGCGACCCAACAGCAAGCTTTAGCAGAGGCAAACCGTCGCCATGAGGAAAGCACACTGCTGCTAACTACCCAGTTTACGGCCCAGCAGGAGTCCACTCGAGCACAGGTGGCTGCCTTGCAGGAGGCAGTACAGCGGCTGGCTCAGGGACGAGAGCAAGCGGTCGTTGCCGCTGGCTACCAAGTGTCCGTGAGAGCCACCCATTTCTTACAAAAACTAACACCCAGTGATGATGTAGAGGCCTTTCTCACCACCTTTGAAAGAATAGCGGAGAGAGAGGGGTGGCCCCGTGACCAATGGGCTGGCATTATCTCCACTTTCCTCACCGGTGACCCGCAAAAGGCCTATTTTGATCTCCCATCTGAGCACATCAGCGACTATGAACGGCTGAAGGCAGAGATCCTGGCCCGCCTGGGAGTGACCACAGCCGTCCGGGCTCAGAGGGTGCATCGCTGGCGGTACAAACCTGACCGACCACCTAGGTCCCAAATGCACGAACTAGTGCAGCTGGTGAAAAAATGGCTGCAGCCGGAAAAATTGTCAGGCCCACAAATGGTGGAACGGGTGGTGATGGATTGGTACCTGCGGTCCCTGCCAGATGAACTACAGCGCTGGGTAAGCCACGGAGACCCTGCAACTGCTGACCAGCTGGTTGAGTTGGTCGAAAGGTACACCGTGGTAGAGGACCTGCTTGGGCCTGCCAAGCGTCGGGAACCCACACCAAGGGCAACCAGACCAGCCACAGCACCGAGGAGAGAAGCCCTGCCTGACGTTGGAACCCGCAAACCTGCATCATCCTCCGCAGAACCACGAAGGTTGGTTCCTGTCCCACGGATGGGGGACCTACAGTGTTGGCGATGTCGGTCCTGGGGGCATACCCGGGCACAGTGCCCACTGCAGGAGGAGCCTATGGACTGTGGGACCGGTCGGAGAAGCTCCTTCTATGTGCAAAGAGTGTGTGCCACTCATCTTGATCTGGCTGAAGGACGGTTCGAGTGTGAAGTGTGGGTGAACCACCTTCCTGCCAAGGCGCTCCTGGACTCCGGCAGCATGATAACACTGGTACATGCCAGGGTGCTCGGGAGACTCGGCCCAGTGAATAAGACTCTACGGGTAGTGTGTATCCATGGGAACACCAGGGAGTACCCCCTGGTCCCAGTAACGGTTTCCTATGGCCATATTTCAGTTACACAAGAGGTTGGGGTGGTGAAAAGCTTAATACATGACATCATAGTGGGGCGGGACTGTCCACTATTTCTTGAACTATGGAACCAGGTACAGATGGGGCTGCCCGGAGTACTGGGGACACAGGGTCTGGAAGGGACAGAGTCTGAGGGATCTGGGCCTGAAACCCCCACAACACACCCCTCTAATATGGAGATACCCGTCACTGATAGTGAAGTTACAGAGAATACTAATGTGGGTGATAATGTTTCTGTTCCAGGTCTTAAAACCGAGTTGATCTCTGAGGGGGGGGAAGTTTTCCCATTACAAGTCATGCTGGGGGAGGAAGATGAGGAGCTCTCTCCGGCTGAGGAGGATGAGGGGGAAACATCCTCGAGGCCAGTGCATCCAGACCTGGATGTATCCAGGGGTGCATTCGGCACCGCCCAATTACAGGATCCTACCTTGATCAATGCTCGAGAGCAGGTTTCTGTTATTGATGGGGTCTTACAAATGCCAGGGGCAGATCAGAGGTTTCCTCATTTTGCATTGAAGGGGGACTTGGTATATCGAGTAGCTGAGAGCCGAGGGGAAACTGTAGAGCAGTTGCTGGTTCCCCAACCATATCGGCGGATGCTCCTTGATCTAGCCCACAACGACGCACTAGGAGGACACCTGGGGGCAGAGAAAACAGAGGCCAGGATAACCGACCGGTTTTATTGGCCAGGAGTGAAGGCCGAGGTTAAAAAATATTGTGCATCTTGTCCCATTTGCCAGTTAACTGCCCCGATGCCCCACTATAGAAACCCTCTAGTACCCTTGCCAATTATTGAGGTCCCATTCGAGCGGATCGCTATGGATCTGGTGGGACCCCTGGTAAAGTCAGCAAGGGGGCACCAATACATATTGGTCATACTAGATTACGCAACTAGGTATCCAGAAGCAATCCCTTTGAGGAAAGCTTCCTCTAAGGCCATTTCCCGGGAGTTGTTTCAAATGTTCTCACGGACTGGGTTCCCCAAACAGATACTGACGGACCAGGGCACCCCTTTTATGTCAAAGGTGATGGCGGACTTATGCAAACTGTTTCAGATTAAGCAGTTGCGGACGTCCGTTTATCATCCGCAGACCGATGGCCTAGTCGAGAGATTTAATAAAACTCTAAAGTCCATGTTGAAAAGAGTGGTCCAGAAAGACGGGAAGGATTGGGATATGTTACTCCCTGCCTTGTTGTTTGCCATCCGGGAGGTTCCACAAGCATCCACGGGCTTCTCACCGTTTGAGCTAGTGTATGGACGAAGGCCCCGGGGGTTGCTCGACCTAGTAAAAGAAACATGGGAAAGTGAGTCCTCACCACATAAAACTGTGGTAGAACATATCTCTCAAATGCGAGAGAGGGTGGCTAAGGTGATGCCGCTGGTGAGGGAGCACATGCAGAAGGCTCAGGATGCCCAAAGAAGAGTGTATAACCGGTCGGCTAAAATTAGACAGTTTCAAGTAGGAGACCGGGTGGCTGTTCTAATACCCACGGTGGAGAGCAAATTCTTGGCCAAGTGGCAAGGCCCATTTGAGGTAGTAGAGAAAGTAGGTGAGGTGAACTACAAGATACACCAGCCAGGGAAAAGAAAACCCTACCAAATCTATCACGTGAATTTATTGAAACCCTGGAGAGACAGGGAACAGGTATCTGCGGTGGTAGGGGTACAGTCAGGGGACCATGCAGGGATCGACCTGGTGCAGGTTGCTGCCACCCTGACTAGACCCCAAACCCAGCAAGCAAAAGAGTTTCTGCAAAGAAATGGGGTCATGTTTTCAGAATTGCCTGGTCTCACCAACGTCATCAAGCATGACATCGTAACCGAACCCAATGTAAAAATCTGGTTAAAGCCTTACCGTATCCCAGAAGCTCATAGGGTGGCGGTATCTGACGAGGTTAAAAGAATGCTCGAACTTGAAATCATTGAAGAGTCACAAAGCGAGTGGTCAAGTCCAATCGTGTTGGTACCCAAACCCAACGGCACCCTCCGCTTCTGTAACGACTTCAGAAAACTTAATGAAGTCTCCAAGTTTGATGCGTATCCCATGCCACGAGTAGATGAGCTAATTGAGAGGTTAGGTCCTGCCAGGTACATCACCACGCTGGACCTCACAAAAGGGTACTGGCAGATTCCCCTGACCAAGGAAGCCAGGGAGAAAATGGCCTTCTCTACCCCGGAAGGCCACTTCCAATACAAAAGGATGCCATTTGGTCTACACTCTGCCCCTGCCACGTTCCAAAGGGCCATGGACAAAACTCTGCGCCCACATCAACAGTCCGCTTCCGTCTACTTAGATGACATAGTCATCTTCAGCACTGATTGGGAGTCCCATCTTCCCCGGGTTCAGGCAGTGGTAGACTCCTTGAGAAGAGCAGGGTTCACCATCAATCCGGAGAAGTGTGCCATTGGGATGGAGGAAGCCAAGTACCTAGGGTATATTGTGGGTAGGGGGTTGGTGAAGCCCCAAATGAGTAAGGTGGAAGCCATACAGGACTGGCCCCGTCCCCTAACCAAGAAGCAGGTCAGAGCGTTTCTGGGCATAGTTGGCTATTATAGGAGGTTTGTCCCCAACTTCGCCACCATTGCTGCACCGCTGATGGACTTGACCAAGGGCAGAAAGTCAGTGATGATAAAGTGGAATGCCGAGGCCGAGAAAGCTTTTCAAAAGCTTAAGATGGCATTGTGCCAGGATCCGGTGCTTGTAGCTCCGGATTTCGCAAAAGATTTTGTAGTGCAGACAGATGCTTCAAGTGAGGGATTGGGAGCAGTCCTGTCGCAGGAAAGCAATGGGGAAGAGCATCCCGTAGTTTTTCTTAGTAGGAAGCTGACAGCAGCTGAGAAAAACTACGCTGTGGTAGAGCGGGAGTGTCTCGCCATCAAGTGGGCTTTGGACTCCCTACGATATTTCCTCCTAGGTAGGAAGTTTCGCTTGATGTCAGACTACGCTCCCCTTACCTGGATGAGGCAAAACAAGCACACCAATGCCAGGGTGACAAGGTGGTTCCTTTCTCTCCAGGAGTTCAATTTCGTGGTAGAACACAGACCCGGGAGACAACATCAGAATGCCGATGCCCTCTCCCGAGTCCATTGTATGGTGTCGAGTGGTGCCTCCAACACCTCCGCGTTGAGGCAGAGGGGTGGGAAATGTACAGGACGCCAAGGTTGGGTCCTGGACGGGTGCTATGTAGCACCAATATTTGGGTTATGGTCCCTTTAACGAGTGGTAATAGTGTTCAGGAGGTCACCCAATGGGTGAGGAATTCCTGGCAAAATAAATAGTCCAGAGAGGACTGACTCGCAGTCCTCTTTGTCTTAATAGAGAGGTATTTGGGGCCCGGAATTTTGGAGGCTCTAAAGTGACATTCGGGTGGGATAGAGCCTCCACTCCTGACCACTGGGAGTCAGCACACAGGGGGTTAAGGGCTTCCAGGAAGACAGCTCATAAAACAGGAAGTGATGCTAGAGGTGTGTGAAAGCAGTATGAGGATTGCACCTGTGTCTGTTTGCTGGGAGCTTGGAAAGATTCAGCAAGGGCTCTGGAAGTTCCTCTACAAAACTGTATGTGTCTTTCCTTTGGTTTATTTTTGTGCTGAAGACAAGCAGGACTTTTGATTTGTGCTGGAAGATAAGTGGACTTTAGTTTATACTTTTCTGTGTGCTGAATTAAGCGTTATTTTTGCTTTATTCACAAATAAAAGCCTTTCTGTTTAAAAGTCAACGGTTTATGCACTTAGTCCCGTGGAGCTATAATCCCCAAAAGTCCACAATTGTCAGGAATATTTCATATTTGTGCGTTTCATGTACATTGTCAGGAATATTTGATGACGATTTAATAATGCACATTTTAGTAAGGTGTGTGTGATAATGCAGTTTCTTATTTCAGTGGAGTTCCGACGCCCAGAATTTTTTTTAAAGTCAGCAGCTACACATACTGCAGCTGCTGACTTTTAATATTAGGACACTTACCTGTCCTGGAATTCAGTGATGTCAGCAACCCCGAGTGCTGCCGCCGCCATTGCGGGTAAGGGATTCTACTGCGCTTTCTGTATTGGCCAAGTGGTGGGGGGAGGAGAAGGCCGACCAAGGTGAAGCACATCGCCGCGACCGTGTCCGCCAGAAGTTTGGACAGGGTACCTGTCAATTTAAAACAGGTACCTGCTCCCCCTTGAAAGGTGTCAAATGTGGCACCAGAGGGGGGGAAATTAAATACGGTAAGCAGAAGTTACACTTTTGGGTGGAACTCCACTTTAGTTATTTTAGTTGATTGCTAGTTGCTGGTTGGATTGGCAACTACATTTATCAATAAGACATTTAATAAAACAAATGGTATTCATTTATGGTAAGTGTTCCATAAGAACATCATGTATTTTTTTTTCCCCCAGATAAAATTTTCTATTATAACTCAAAAAATGGACATCCGTTAATTTTATTCCGTGGTAAATGTTAAGGCCCAGAAGGCTGATATTTCAAAAGAGCAGCAAAAAGGAAAAAGTCAGCCTGGTACGTCTTCTTCCATTGAGGAGTGTGAAGAGCTTCAGAAGGATGACGTTGAATATGACACTGCTGAATTAATATCGGATAATGATGAACCTTCATTGCAGGTTGAAGACGCAAGCACCTCCATACTAGGTATGAGCCGAACACCCCCGGGTTCGGTTCGCACCAGAACCCGCGAATGGACCGAAAGTTTGCACGAACGTTAGAACCCTATTAAATACAATGGATGCGAACGTTCAAAATCTAAAGTGCTAATTATAATGACTAATATGCATGTTATTGTCCTAAAAAGGGTTTGGGAACCCGGGTTCTGCACCAGGGGACATATATCAATGCAAAACGAAGTTTTAAAAACGGGCGATTTTCGGGAGCAGTCATTTTAACCACTTCCTACCGGGTCATAGACATATGACGCCGGCAGGAACCCTCCCTCCCTCCGGGCGGACGTCATATGACGTCCTTTTTTCCCGGCCGTCTATGGGGCGCGCGCGCGCGCCGCCGGCGGCGCGCGCGCGCACCCGCGGCAACGCTCGTGACCCGGTGAGTGTGCCCGGCGGCCGCGATGTCCGCTGGGCACCCGCGATTGCCCGCGATCACGGCAGAAGTGTGGATCTGTGTGTGTAAACACACAGATCCACCTCCTGTCAGAGGTGAGGAGACCGATGTGTGTTCCCAGTACAGAGGAACACAGATCGGTCTCCTCCCCTTGTGAGTCCCCTCCCCCTACAGTTACAATCACTCAATAGGGAACATATTAACCCCTTGATCGCCCCCTAGTGTTAACCCTTTCCCTGCCAGTCACATTTACACAGTAATTAGTGCAGTTTTATAGCACTAATCGCTGTATAAATGTGAATGGTCCCAAAAACGCGCCAATAGTGTCCGATGTATCTGCCGCAATGTCACGGTCACAATAAAAATCGCAGATCGCCGCTATTACTAGTAAAAAAAATAAAAAAAATAAAAATGCCATAAATCTATCCCCTATTATGTAGACGCTATAACTTTTGCGCAAACCAATCAATATACGCTTATTGCAAAAAAAAAATACCAAAAATATGTAGAATACGTATCGGTCTAAACTTAGAAAAAAAATTGTTTTAAAAAAAAAAAATTGTGATATTTATTAAATCAAAAATAAAAAATATTGCATTTTTTTCAAATATGTCGCTCTTCTTTTGTTTATAGCACAAAAAATAAAAACCGCAGAGGTGATCAAATACCACCAAAAGAAAGCTCTATTTGTGGGGGAAAAAGGACGTCAATTTTGGTTAGGTTCAACGTCGCACGACCGCGCAATTGTCAGTTAAAGCGACGCAGTGCTGCATCGCAAAAAGTGCTCTGGTCAGGAAGGGGGTAAATTCTTCCAGGGCTGAAGTGGTTAATGATGCATAAAGTAAAAAAAAAAAGTCAAATATTCCTTTAAACATCGTACCTGGGGGGTGTCTAAAGTATGCCTGTGAAGTGCCACGTGTTTCCCGTGTTTAGGACTGTCCCTGCACAAAATGAAATTTCTAAAGGAAAAAAAAGCCATTTAAAACTGCTTGCGGCTTTAATGTAATGTCTGGTCCTGGTAATATGGATGAAAATCTTTGAGAAAAATGGCATAGCTACCCCATCATCCCCCCCCCACCCCAGCCCATTACCAGCCCCTTTGGGTCTTGTATGGATATTAAGGGGAACCCCTCACACAAAATAAAAAAGGCCCTATATACTCTGAACAGCAGTATACAGGCGGTGCAAACAAGACAGGGACTGTAGGTTTGTTCTTAAGTAGAATCTGTTTGTAATTTTGAACAGGTACATTGTTTAAGTGTAGCTCCAGCCAAAAAATATATTTTTAAGCTTTTTGGAAAACTTAGGGAAGGGTTATCACCCCTGTAACATTTGTTTTGCTGTCTGTGCCCCTGTTCAGAACATTTCACCTCACTTTCCGTCCCAATGACAAATGTTTTTGAAAAGTGGTGCTTTTATTGAAACAAGGATTGGTGATAAAGCATCAGTAGAGAGGAGACACCTTTTTCCCATATTAACTGTTACAGGAGAGAATTTCCCTTCCTAGGGGTAGATTTCCTCTCACTTCCTGTTGTCTCCTTCCGTTTGCAAGTAGGAGTCGTTTGTAAGTTGGATGTTTGAAAGTAGGGGCCTGCCGTATATACTCTGCTGAAATTTGCCCCTTACATGTTGGTGTTGCCACAACACTGTGAGCCCTCACAGTTGCTCTTGGTGGACGCTGGAACGCCCTGCTGTGAACTATTATATCAGGAATTGTATTTACATGCCAATGTTGAACAGTGGTAGGAAAAATTGGGCCTTTGGTGGTGGTGCTGGTGCCACAACACTGTAAGCCCTCACAGTTACTCTTGGTGGGCGCATGAATGGGCCCTGCTGTGATTTATTAGATCAAGAATTGTAATTGCATGCCCCTGTTGAACAGGGGCTGAAAAATTGGGCCTTTGGTGGTGGTGGTGGTGTTGTCACAACACTGTATACCCTCACAGTTACTCTTGGTGGGCACATGAATGGGCCCTGCTGTGAATTATTAGATCAAGAATTGTAATTGCATGCCCCTGTTGAACAGGGGCTGAAAAATTGGGCCTTTGGTGGTGGTGGTGGTGTTGCCACAACACTGTAAGGCCTCACAGTTACTCTTGGTGGGCGCAGGAATGGGTCCTGCTGTGAATTATTAGATCAAGAATTGTAATTACATGCCCCTGTTGAAAAGGGGCAGAAAAATTGGGCCTTAGGCACTGGTGGCACAACACTGCAACCCCTCACAGATACTGTACTTGGAGCACAGCAATGAGCCCTGTTGCAAAGTATTGCATCAAAAATTGTAATTACGGGGGCGTGGCTTGGACGGGGCGCGAGATGGCCGCATGATCTGAGAGCTCCGGCACTCTGAGGATCTTTTAAGCTACTTTTGGGGGATTTACATGCTCTGTTAGGAATGGGCAGAACGCACAGGAGCACCTCGACCCCCCGCTCACTCAAGGACTCCGGCACGCAATTCAGCGGCAACATACCGGAGATGTTCCGGACCCGGGCCGCAACACACCTCGTGGAATCACTGGCTTCACAGGCCTCACAGGCCTCACAGGCCTCATCCCCGAGCTCGCCTAGAAACTCCTCCGAGCCGCTCATGGATATTAATAGAGCCGCGAACCCGAGCCTCCTGGACTTGCAGAGAGACCTGCAGCTATTCTCCCTGGACATTAAACACACCCTGACGGCTGCCATATCGGACCTTAAGACGGAAATACAGGGGATGAATAACCGCCTGACTGAAGTGGAAGAAACCACACAGCTCCAAGCTGCAGCGATCAGGCAAGTGCAAAAGACATACGATATGCATCTACCATACATGTTTGAATTGCACAGACAAGTGGAGGACTTAGACAATAGGGGGCGCAGGCACAACATAAGGATTAGGGGGGTTCCCGAGAGCATTGAACAGGCCTCCCTATCACAGACTATATGCGCCATCTTTAATGACCTACTCGATAGGCCCGCGGATTCCCCCATAGAGATGGAGAGACTGCACCGTGCCCTCAGACCCCCTCCTAGAGATGCTGAACCCCCCAGAGATGTAGTTTGCTGCATTGTAAACTTCCCCCTGAAAGAGGAGATTCTCAGGAAAGCGAGGGAAAGGGGACACATCTCTCACAATGGCGCCGACATTAAGCTTTTTCAGGACCTGTCCCAGATAACATTACAGAATAGGCGCACCTTGCGACCCCTGCTGGACACATTGCGCTCCCGCAACATCCAATACAGGTGGAAATTCCCATTTTGCTTGTCAGCAACCGCCAGGGGACGCACGGCACTGCTCCGGACACCGGAAGACCTCCCTACCTTCTGCGAGCAACTGGATCTACCACCTGTAGACATACCTGATTGGCATTCATTCTACTTCCCCACGTAACCCTGGAAGCCAGTTTCACACATATCATCACCCAAAGCGCAACGTCAAAAATCCAGACGCCGCAGGCTAGACCCCACTTCGCCAGGAGAACGTCTCTCTCGTCGAGATCTCTCCTCACACCCTCCTGGGAATGCTGGCACCCAACACAGGGGAGACAAAGACTTGTGACCGGCCTGATATGTGATGGTTGACCCGTGGGTCAGTACGTTGAGTTCTGCCTTTTCTTTTCTTTTCACTCGTTTGTAACTTTTGTCCATTTGTTTTGTTTTTTTTATACCCCCGCACCACAACGAATACCCGGGGACTTTAGCCGCAGCGTGATGACTCCTTCCTCCCACCCCTTCACCAGGATAGAGGACCTCTCCCACAGCCTACTATCATCCAGGTACTGTTTTCATTACACCTTAGGCTTACATCCGGCTGGATCTGCACCTAAGGAACTATGAGTACTGATGCCGTGCTCCATGATGAGCCCTATTTCACCCCTTTGGCTTTTTTTTGACACATACCTCCACTAGGTGTTAAGTGTCGGCCCAGAGACTAGGTGCTACAGCCAAAGGATGGGACACAAGCTTTAAGTAATCCCATGCTTTGACTTCTCCCCCTCCCCACCCTCTCCCAGGGGTTTTACACCCCCCCCTTTTTTTGTTTTTTTTGTTTAAGGGTCTGCTGATGCTGGTTATATGTTACTATGTCTAAATAGTCTAGCTGAATATCTCTTCAGGCCTCACGGTATGCGAGGTACCTTTGGTTTATAAGTTGTGTGTCCACTCCTAGCAGCGACGGATAGACAGATATCCACACCAGCTTAGTAGAGTTATGTAGAAGATAGGCTGCTAACCCACTTAGCTTAATATCCTTCCTAATGCTCACTTAAATTAGTAGCCTTAGTAGCCTCTATAGCTGTAAGGACGGGAAGGAAAGAGAATAAGAACACAGAACCGGACGGGTAAAATATCTGGGCGTACATGCGTGGGTAGGCCCCTACCATACTAATCCACAACCGCACCACCTGATCGATGTCTGTGACATCTCGGAAATGGTTCTTACTTTTAGGCTTCCGATGTAAACCAGATCTCACGTATGACACACCCCTACCAACTAAACCTGACATGTTCTCGAATCCACACGTCTACCTAACTGCAAAGCCCATAGGCTATTTAATGGAAGCAACCTGATAAGACCCCTCCTACTCTTAGGGATATACAGCGTCGGTTGTAACACAGCTCTAACCCGCAAACATCTATGCACATTACCCTGGTTGAGGAGGTGAGGTAGGGAGGAGGTAACTGCAATGAACCACCTGAGAACCTGGTGTGCGTTAATACCACCTAGGTTTAGTTAGTGTTCTTTACGCGCAGCCCCCCTGTGGTGAGTTATAAGTAAATTATACCCTGTTCTGAATGTTCAGTTATATGATAAGTTTTATAACAATAGGGGATGTTGACTGTCAGTTTTACATTGCCGCGCTTTGCTTAAATGTATTGCTGGATTGCCGTACCTCAATTCTCTCCACCGAGGATATCCTGCATATTCTGATTTTAGAGCCCACACTCTGCTAGTAATAGACTCTCCCCCACTTCGTATCCTTAAGCACTCATGGTCCTCTCTAGTGCCCACCTCTTGACCCCTTCCCGGTTTACTGCCCACACACAGCGGTCCAGTAGGACTATAGCTGGAACCCCGGACTTTTTTCTTTAGGTGACTAGGAATACCTAGTTCTACCTCCGGAGACCCTCTACATAGGACTGGTAGATTCCACACTACGGTCCGATACCATCTACCACCTTCCCCTCATTCCTTCTTCCTCCTGGGATCCTACTACCCGAAGTTCTGCACCCCAAGCTCTAACCTATACCTCTCTCCTATTTCTGTTCTCTTTTCTCTCCTTTTCTTCTAATCACCCCCCTCTCCTTTCCCCCCCCCCCTTTTTTTTTTTTTTCTCTCTCTCTTTTTTCTAAGCGTTTTTGGAGAACGCCCCTCCTCGCTCTCGTTCCCCCATTCGTGGGTCGTTGTATCTACATAGTAAGCCTTGTTAACCGAACGGCTGGAGGCAACCTAACCCACTGACCCACAAAATGCTACCTGATCAACTGTCCAAACACAGGCACTTATCCCTTAAATGTGTGTCGCTAAATGTTAAAGGTCTAAACCTCCCAGAAAAAAGATCTCAAGTTCTCTCTGCCCTGTCTACACACAAAGCACACTTTCTACTACTTCAGGAAACACATTTTCGGTCTGATGCCATTCCTAGATTAGCAAATCATCTCTACAGACAAGCACTGCATTCCACAAGCCCAGACTCCAAAACTAAGGGAGTCTCCATTCTTATTTCTAAACACGCAGATTTTCAATTAGCAGACTCTTTGGTTGACCCCGAGGGCAGATACATCTTTCTTAAGGGTACATATGCCTCCAAACCAATAACCCTGGCAAACATTTACAGCCCCAATGAACACCAAGTTGCATTCTTTAGAAAAGTAGGTGACCTTCTTACTACCTTTCAGGAAGGCATGCTAATCCTGGGTGGGGATTTTAACATACCTCTGAACCCCGCACTGGAACCTCATCAGGTATTTCTGCACTATCCTACCGAGCACTCCGCCAGATTAAACTGCAACTCCAACACCTGACTCTCCATGATACATGGCGCACCCTTTTTCCAAACGACAAAGACTATACCTTTTTTTCTCCCCCACACCAAAAATATTCTAGGATCGATTACTTCTTTCTCTCCCAGACAGACTTATCTTCTCTTACTCAGGCCACCATAGAACCAATGTTCTTATCCGACCACCACCCAATCTCCATGACACTCACATTTCCTGAACGGACCAAGACTTCCAAATCTTGGCGCCTGAATTCCGCCCTACTAAAAGACCCAGAAATCATCAACCAGATGAGTTCCCATATCCAGCTTTATTTCCAAGAAAATTCCACCCCAGACATTTCCCCAGTCACACTTTGGGAGGCACATAAGTGTGTGGTGAGGGGGAAACTTATCTCTTTAGCAACTAAAGCCAAAAAGAGACACCAAGAGCAACTTAGATCACTCATCAACACAATTCACAGACTTGAAAACGCCCACAAACAATCGACTTCGCAATCCACGCTGCAAGACCTACTAAACGCTAGATCGGTACTTCTAGATGAACTAGGAAAACGCACAAGGAGGCGCTATGTCCTCCAACAAAAGGTGTTCTATGAACACGGCAACAAGAGTGGTAGATTGCTGGCGCGCACTATACAAGCAGCTAGGCTCACATCCAGAATTCATGAAGTACGAGACACCCAAGGCACACTCCTCTCTAGAAATGAGGAGATAGCCAATCACTTCGAACACTTCTACTCTAAACTGTACAACTTGCCCCAACACGGCGTTGAAGGGACTAGGGCAGCCCAACGTACTTCCCAATTAAAGGACTTTTTAGCCCAATACTGCCCCAAACCTATCTCCCCACAGCAGGCGGAGGCCATGGAAACCCCATTTTCTAAGGAGGAACTCCATGTAGCCATAAAACAAATGAAAGTAGGAAAGAGCCCTGGCCCTGATGGTCTCCCACTAATATATTACAAATCCTTTCAGGATATACTGACTCCCGAGATACTTAAAATGTGTAACTCTCTAGCGGATCCTCATACATCAACAGGCAGACTATTAGAAGCCCACATAACAGTTATCCCAAAAGATGGAAAAGACCCCACACTAGCCTCAAACTACAGACCTATTTCCCTACTCAATGTAGATATCAAATTATACGCAAAAATCCTAGCCAACAGACTATTACCTCTTATCCCTGACCTCATAACAGCCGACCAGGTGGGTTTCATCCCGGGTAGGGAGGCCAGGGACAACACCATTCGCGCCATAAACATACAACATTGGTTACACTCCTCGGGTTCCAGAGGCTTTCTTCTATCCCTAGATGCTGAGAAGGCGTTTAATAGGGTGGCTTGGGACTACATGCAGGAGGTCCTGAAGGGAATAGGCCTCCTACCCCGCATGTTCTCGCACATTAACGCACTTTATTCTAATCCCTCGGCGAGGGTGAGGACCAATGGCCTCCTCTCAAACGCCTTCTCTATCAGCAACGGCACGCGACAGGGGTGTCCTTTATCCCCCTTAATCTTTGTTCTGACACTAGAACCCCTCTTAAACAGGCTACGCAGCAATGCAGACATCAAGGGCATCAACATAGCACGCAGAGAATTCAAAGTAGCTGCCTTTGCAGATGATATCTTACTCTCCTTACAATCCCCCCCGAACCTCCCTGCCCAACTTACTGAAGGACATACAACACTTTGGCGAGATTTCAAATCTCAAAATTTACTACTCAAAGTCTCATGCGTTAAATATTTCCCTACCCCCGCAGGAAGTAGAACACTGCCAACAATTCTTCCCATTTCAGTGGAAGACTGTAGCCCTCACATATTTAGGTGTCCAAATTACGAGGAATACTGTCGATCTCTACGGTCATAACTTCTTAGCTGCCCTTTCAAAAATACAGACCCATCTTAAAGAATGGACTACTATGAATGTATCCTGGTTCGGCCGTGCAGCTATAATCAAAATGGTGGTACTTCCCCGCTTGTTATACCTGATGCAGACAATCCCAATCCATTTACCCCCTTCCTTCTTTGCTACCTATAGGAAAGCCTGCACAACTTTCCTATGGAAGAACTCTCTCCCGCGCATTAAATACTCTCGCCTGACCCTCTCAAAGACCATGGGTGGCATTGGCCTACCAGACCTCCAAAAATATTATCTTGCGTGTCACCTGACTAGAATCGTGGATTGGAGGGTTCACCACCGGGGAAAGACTTGGGTGACCTTAGAAAAACATTTCATACAGACACCTACTCATGTACTCCCATGGCTCCCACCCCGTCTATGGCCCCTCACAGTTAAAACACACCCGCTAATATACCCCTCCTTAATGGCCCTTGACAAAGCAATTTTGATCCACAAACTTTCCTCATATCTAGGACCAATGACCCCCCTGAGAGGGAACCCGGATTTCCCTCCTGGGGACCCTACGTTCCTCCAGAAAGAATGGCCCCACGATGAAATACGAGCGCAACATTTTTTCCGGGGAGGTGTTATCAGGGATTATGAGGACCTATTGTCCGAATCGCGCACACACTCGTTCCCTTTTTGGTCTTACAGACAACTGAGACATTTCTTCACATACAAAACACCAAGTGTGACGTGGTCCAGACAACCTACTCCATATGAAGCCCTCTGTTTATGCAGCACACCACAAAGACATCTCATATCCTACATATACTCTCTTCTCCAGGAGGACTCCCTCCATCCAGCGACCAAACCCACGCGTACCTCATGGGAAAAGGACCTAAACCTGACTCTGTCTGACGGGGAGTGGGAAACTATTTTTACACATGCTCATAAGGGATCGATGAATATAGCAATCCAAGAAAATGGGTATAAGATCATAACCAAATGGTACAGAACTCCCTCAAGCCTACACAAATTCACACCTTCAATCTCGAACATCTGCTGGAGATGCAAGGCAGCAATAGGCTCCATGATCCATATTTGGTGGGAGTGCAGCTCCATTCAACCTTTTTGGACTGAGGTCCATGCCATTATCAAACACGTTACCACTTATGAGCTGGATTACAATCCTGCACAATACCTCTTACATCACACAACCCTTGCTAAACGTACCTATTTTAAATCACTGGCCATGCACATGGTTAATGCAGCTCGACTATGCATACCTGTTCACTGGCGCTCATCACAGGCACCTACCATCAGAGAATGGCTGCTTAGGATAGCCAAGATAGAAGAAATGGAGGAACTGATATTCTCCTCTCAGGAACGCGTACAGATTTTTACGCAAACATGGGCATGCTGGTATCACTTCAAATCGTCAGACCTCTATAAAGCCTACCTACCGCAGTAAACACCTGGAGGAGCTCCCTGCCTTGAATTCGGTATGGCCTGCGACTTAAGGAGAAGCGGGGGGGCGGGGGCGAGGACCGGCTCCTGTCTCTCTTCCTTTCTCTTACCTCTTTGTCTTTCTTTTTCTTTCACCCCTTCTTACCTTTACACTCTCACTTTCCCCCCAAACTCCCAATTTCTCATTAATTACCTTCCCTTTTCACCCCCATTTCCCCCCTTCCCCTTAAACCACACAACGACATTGAGTCTCTCTCTAAAGGGAAACCCCGACATAATCACCAAGTTATTCCCACCCCATTCGGGAATCCAGTCTATTTGTCCGCATCTAAGTGCCACGATTAGGCCTGTAAAGGTTGGCCTACGTGGTAATGCCTACAAATATGATATGACTTGACATGAATGGGGTGCCCTTCCCTAAAATGGCTGATATGCTCGTTGTTCTTGCTCAACCTATATGCTGCATAGATCTCCATGACAATACAATTACCCAATTGTGTTAGTCTCTGCATCATTTGTTTGTTATAGCACACTATGCGATATTTCAAACGTTGTTATTTGCCAAAAAGAGGACCCTAGTCCTCCGCATTTCTGTTCATGACAACCTTGTAAAACGTATTGAAATGTAACCCTGTTTTTACCTTAATAAAATATACTTTTGTGGAAAAAATTTTTTTTAATTACACGCCCCTGTTAAACAGGGGCTGAAAAATTGGGCCTTAGGCACTGGTGCTGGTTAGGGATGAGCTTCGTGTTCGAGTCGAACATACGTTCGACTCGAACATCAGCTGTTCGATCGTTCGACGAAGATCGAACGATTTGGGCCGTTCGCGCCAAATTCGAGTGACGCGAACGGCCCACAATGCACTACGCCATCGCAGTGTCATCCAGGCGCTGTGATTGGCCAAGCATGCACTGTGACCCCGCATGCTTGGCCAATCACAGCGCCGGCAGCGAGGAGAGCAATGATTGGCCACAGGCAGGATGCCTGTGGCCAATTATTGCTGAGGGTGTTTAGTACACGCCCCACACTATAAAAGGCCGCCAGCACGGCGGCCTAGTGTAGTGTGTTCCGGAGCAGGGAAAGAGAAGCATAGGCAGGGACAGTGACATTTATTTATTTCTTGCTTAACCTGGATTCCTTTAGTTTAGGGAAAGAGAAGGATAGGTAGGGAGAGTGTCAGTGTGTTTTACTGTGCGAATCCTTGTTTCTAGGGACAGGGAAGGACAGTGAGGGAATTCTCCTTGTGCTATAGTGTGCTTTAAAAAAACATTTTTTCTAGGGACAGAAAACTCTAGGTAGGGAGAGTGTCAGTTTCTTTCACTGTGATAATCCTTGTTTCTAGGGACAAAGAAGGAAAGTGAGGGAAATTCTCCTTGTGCTATAGTGTGCTTTAAAAAAACATTTTTTCTAGGGACAGAAAACTCTAGGTAGGGAGAGTGTCAGTGTCTTTTACTGTGCGAATCCTTGTTTCTAGGGACAGGGAAGGACAGTGAGGGAATTCTCCTTGTGCTATAGTGTGCTTTAAAAAAACATTTTTTCTAGGGACAGAAAACTCTAGGTAGGGAGAGTGTCAGTTTCTTTCACTGTGATAATCCTTGTTTCTAGGGACAAAGAAGGAAAGTGAGGGAAATTCTCCTTGTGCTATAGTGTGCTTTAAAAAAACATTTTTTCTAGGGACAAAAAACTCTAGGTAGGGAGAGTGTCAGTGTCTTTTACTGTGCGAATCCTTGTTTCTAGGGACAGGGAAGGACAGTGAGGGAATTCTCCTTGTGCTATAGTGTGCTTTAAAAAAACATTTTTTCTAGGGACAGAAAACTCTAGGTAGGGAGAGTGTCAGTTTCTTTCACTGTGATAATCCTTGTTTCTAGGGACAAAGAAGGAAAGTGAGGGAAATTCTCCTTGTGCTATAGTGTGCTTTAAAAAAACATTTTTTCTAGGGACAGAAAACTCTAGGTAGGGAGAGTGTCAGTGTCTTTTACTGTGCGAATCCTTGTTTCTAGGGACAGGGAAGGACAGTGAGGGAATTCTCCTTGTGCTATAGTGTGCTTTAAAAAAACATTTTTTCTAGGGACAGAAAACTCTAGGTAGGGAGAGTGTCAGTTTCTTTTACTGTGATAATCCTTGTTTCTAGGGACAAAGAAGGAAAGTGAGGGAAATTCTCCTTGTGCTATAGTGTGCTTTAAAAAAACATTTTTTCTAGGGACAGAAAACTCTAGGTAGGGAGAGTGTCAGTGTCTTTTACTGTGCGAATCCTTGTTTCTAGGGACAGGGAAGGACAGTGAGGGAATTCTCCTTGTGCTATAGTGTGCATTAAAAAAACATTTTTTCTAGGGACAGAAAACTCTAGGTAGGGAGAGTGTCAGTTTCTTTCACTGTGATAATCCTTGTTTCTAGGGACAAAGAAGGAAAGTGAGGGAAATTCTCCTTGTGCTATAGTGTGCTTTAAAAAAACATTTTTTCTAGGGACAGAAAACTCTAGGTAGGGAGAGTGTCAGTGTCTTTTACTGTGCGAATCCTTGTTTCTAGGGACAGGGAAGGACAGTGAGGGAATTCTCCTTGTGCTATAGTGTGCTTTAAAAAAACATTTTTTCTAGGGACAGAAAACTCTAGGTAGGGAGAGTGTCAGTTTCTTTCACTGTGATAATCCTTGTTTCTAGGGACAAAGAAGGAAAGTGAGGGAAATTCTCCTTGTGCTATAGTGTGCTTTAAAAAAACATTTTTTCTAGGGACAGAAAACTCTAGGTAGGGAGAGTGTCAGTGTCTTTTACTGTGCGAATCCTTGTTTCTAGGGACAGGGAAGGACAGTGAGGGAATTCTCCTTGTGCTATAGTGTGCTTTAAAAAAACATTTTTTCTAGGGACAGAAAACTCTAGGTAGGGAGAGTGTCAGTTTCTTTCACTGTGATAATCCTTGTTTCTAGGGACAAAGAAGGAAAGTGAGGGAAATTCTCCTTGTGCTATAGTGTGCTTTAAAAAAACATTTTTTCTAGGGACAGAAAACTCTAGGTAGGGAGAGTGTCAGTGTCTTTTACTGTGCGAATCCTTGTTTCTAGGGACAGGGAAGGACAGTGAGGGAATTCTCCTTGTGCTATAGTGTGCTTTAAAAAAACATTTTTTCTAGGGACAGAAAACTCTAGGTAGGGAGAGTGTCAGTTTCTTTCACTGTGATAATCCTTGTTTCTAGGGACAAAGAAGGAAAGTGAGGGAAATTCTCCTTGTGCTATAGTGTGCTTTAAAAAAACATTTTTTCTAGGGACAGAAAACTCTAGGTAGGGAGAGTGTCAGTGTCTTTTACTGTGCGAATCCTTGTTTCTAGGGACAGGGAAGGACAGTGAGGGAATTCTCCTTGTGCTATAGTGTGCTTTAAAAAAACATTTTTTCTAGGGACAGAAAACTCTAGGTAGGGAGAGTGTCAGTTTCTTTCACTGTGATAATCCTTGTTTCTAGGGACAAAGAAGGAAAGTGAGGGAAATTCTCCTTGTGCTATAGTGTGCTTTAAAAAAACATTTTTTCTAGGGACAGAAAACTCTAGGTAGGGAGAGTGTCAGTGTCTTTTACTGTGCGAATCCTTGTTTCTAGGGACAGGGAAGGACAGTGAGGGAATTCTCCTTGTGCTATAGTGTGCTTTAAAAAAACATTTTTTCTAGGGACAGAAAACTCTAGGTAGGGAGAGTGTCAGTTTCTTTCACTGTGATAATCCTTGTTTCTAGGGACAAAGAAGGAAAGTGAGGGAAATTCTCCTTGTGCTATAGTGTGCTTTAAAAAAACATTTTTTCTAGGGACAGAAAACTCTAGGTAGGGAGAGTGTCAGTGTCTTTTACTGTGCGAATCCTTGTTTCTAGGGACAGGGAAGGACAGTGAGGGAATTCTCCTTGTGCTATAGTGTGCTTTAAAAAAACATTTTTTCTAGGGACAGAAAACTCTAGGTAGGGAGAGTGTCAGTTTCTTTCACTGTGATAATCCTTGTTTCTAGGGACAAAGAAGGAAAGTGAGGGAAATTCTCCTTGTGCTATAGTGTGCTTTAAAAAAACATTTTTTCTAGGGACAGAAAACTCTAGGTAGGGAGAGTGTCAGTGTCTTTTACTGTGCGAATCCTTGTTTCTAGGGACAGGGAAGGACAGTGAGGGAATTCTCCTTGTGCTATAGTGTGCTTTAAAAAAACATTTTTTCTAGGGACAGAAAACTCTAGGTAGGGAGAGTGTCAGTTTCTTTCACTGTGATAATCCTTGTTTCTAGGGACAAAGAAGGAAAGTGAGGGAAATTCTCCTTGTGCTATAGTGTGCTTTAAAAAAACATTTTTTCTAGGGACAGAAAACTCTAGGTAGGGAGAGTGTCAGTGTCTTTTACTGTGCGAATCCTTGTTTCTAGGGACATGGAAGGACAGTGAGGGAATTCTCCTTGTGCTATAGTGTGCTTTAAAAAAACATTTTTTCTAGGGACAGAAAACTCTAGGTAGGGAGAGTGTCAGTTTCTTTCACTGTGATAATCCTTGTTTCTAGGGACAAAGAAGGAAAGTGAGGGAAATTCTCCTTGTGCTATAGTGTGCTTTAAAAAACATTTTTTCTAGGGACAGAAAACTCTAGGTAGGGAGAGTGTCAGTGTCTTTTACTGTGCGAATCCTTGTTTCTAGGGACAGGGAAGGACAGTGAGGGAATTCTCCTTGTGCTATAGTGTGCTTTAAAAAAACATTTTTTCTAGGGACAGAAAACTCTAGGTAGGGAGAGTGTCAGTTTCTTTCACTGTGATAATCCTTGTTTCTAGGGACAAAGAAGGAAAGTGAGGGAAATTCTCCTTGTGCTATAGTGTGCTTTAAAAAAACATTTTTTCTAGGGACAGAAAACTCTAGGTAGGGAGAGTGTCAGTGTCTTTTACTGTGCGAATCCTTGTTTCTAGGGACAGGGAAGGACAGTGAGGGAATTCTCCTTGTGCTATAGTGTGCTTTAAAAAAAATTTTTTCTAGGGACAGAAAACTCTAGGTAGGGAGAGTGTCAGTTTCTTTCACTGTGATAATCCTTGTTTCTAGGGACAAAGAAGGAAAGTGAGGGAAATTCTCCTTGTGCTATAGTGTGCTTTAAAAAAACATTTTTTCTAGGGACAGAAAACTATAGGTAGGGAGAGTGTCAGTGTCTTTTACTGTGCGAATCCTTGTTTCTAGGGACAGGGAAGGACATTGAGGGAAATTCTCCTTGTGCTATAGTGTGCTAAAGCATTCCTCATCAACCATCTTTGAAATCCTTGTTTTTTGGACAGTCAGGGAAATTGTCGTTGTGCTATTCTGTGCAAAAGCAATCATCCTCAACCATATTTAGAAATCCTTAAGTAAAGGGACAGAGAAGGACACCTGAAGGTAGCCCTTATTGCTTTTTTCCCATCTCCCTGCAGGCCATCTATTAGAATGTCTGGAAGGCAAACAAGGAGAGGCAGACAGTCAGGAGGCAATAAAAGAGGGCAAGCAGGCTCTGTGTCTGGGGGCAACAGTGCTGGTCGTGGACGCGGTGCATTGTCATCAGCACATGGCCATGGGACACGCTTGTCCTTCTTTTCGGCAGCTGGACATGTTGAGCCACATCATGCCGAAGACTTGGTAGAGTGGATGACCAAGCCCTCCTCCTCCTCCTCATCCTCTCTCACCCAGGCTCAGGGTACTGGCAAAGCAGCTGCCAAAGCGTCCTCTTCCCTGGTATAAATGTCAGACTCATCATCAGTCACTCCTTCCCTAGACCCACCATGTCCTCCTCCTGAGGAGTCCCCCGAACTGTTTGAGCACAGTGTTGGGTACATGCTCCAGGAGGATGCCCAGCGTTTCGAAGGGTCTGATGATGAAACCCAGCTACAGGAAGGCAGTAGCGTGAGAGCAGACAGAGGGGATGCTCAAGAAGGACACCAATCTGGCAGTCATGTTCCAGCAGCTGCAGCATACTGCCAGATTGGCTCCAGTGATGAGGAGGGAGGGGATGATGAGGTCACTGACTCCACGTGGGTGCCTAATAGGAGAGAGGAGGAGGAGGAGGATGAGGAGGAGGCACATCTCCAACGAGGCAGGATGCCCTTTGGTGGCCAGCGTAAGGGCAGTACACCGACGGAATCACACCGCAGAGCTCCGCCTGTGCAGGGCGCTGCCTCTGCCCGTCATTCAAAAAGTTCTTTGGTGTGGGCCTTTTTTGAGGCTAGTGCATCAGATCGCACAGCTGCTGTTTGCAACATATGTCTCAAGCGTATATCGCGTGGCCAAAACATCAGCCGCTTGGGTACCACATGCCTGACCAGACATATGTTGACCTGCCATGCAGCTCGTTGGCAAGCCTACCTCAAAGACCCACACCAAAGAACAAAGCGGACCTCTCCTTGCACCGCATCAGCTGGGATCTCCAACCCCACTATAACTTCAGTCCTCTCTGAAACATGCACTGAGAGGAATGAAGGTGTAGAATTAGGTGTGTCACAGCCAAGTACTTGCGGCCACTCTGCTAGCAGTACACCGACGTCCGATTCTAGCAGGCAAATTTCCCTGCCCCAGCTGCTGGACCGTCGAAAGAAGTTCACTCCCAGCCATCCACATGCCCAGCGGTTGAATGCTAGCTTGGCTAAATTGCTAGCGCTTCAACTGCTGCCTTTTCAGTTGGTAGACTCAGCCCCCTTCCGTGAGTTTGTGCAATGTGCGGTTCCTCAGTGGCAGGTTCCCAAACGCCACTTTTTCTCACGGAAATCTATTCCGGCTCTCTACCGGCATGTGGAAGGCAATGTCTTGGCCTCGCTGGACAGGGCGGTCAGCGGTAAGGTGCATATTACCGCTGACTCATGGTCCAGCAGGCATGGACAGGGACGTTACCTTTCTTTCACGGCCCATTGGGTCACTCTTTTGGCAGCTGGGAAGGATGCAGGACAAGGTGCAGTAGTGTTGGAGGTTGTTCCACCGCCACGCCTCCAAAATGCTACTACTGGTTGTGACACACCTCTCTCCTCCACCCCCTCCTCTTCTTCTTCCTCCATGGCCTCTTCCTGTGGTTTGTCCTATGAACCAGCGGTGCTCCGTAGCCGTTCACGGGGCTACGCAAGTACGCAGGCAAAAAGATGCCATGCCGTGCTTGCGCTGGTGTGTTTGGGGGACAGAAGCCACACTGGGGCAGAGGTCCTGTCTGCTCTGCAGGGCCAGGCCGAGAGGTGGTTGACGCCACGCCAGCTTAAGCCAGGAATGGTGGTTTGCGACAATGGCACCAACCTCCTCTCCGCCCTCCGACAGGGACAACTGACCCATGTGCCCTGTGTGGCTCACGTCCTTAACCTGGTGGTGCAGCGGTTCTTGGGCAGGTACCCGGGCTTACAGGATGTCCTGAGGCAGGCCAGGAAAGTCTGTGTGCATTTCTGCAGATCTTATAATGCCAGTGCTCGCCTGGCTGAGCTGCAAAAGGAGTTGAACCTGCCCAAGAACCGCCTTATATGTGACATGCCCACCAGGTGGAACTCAACGTTGGCCATGCTGCAGCGGCTGCACACGCAGCAGAGGGCCATCAATGAGTACCTGTGCGACTACGGCACCAGGACAGGGTCAGGGGAGCTTGGTTTTTTTTCTCCACGCCAGTGGGGCATGATCAGGGATGCATGCACTGTCCTGGCACCATTTGAGGAGGCCACGAGGATGGTGAGCAGTGACAGTGCATGCATCAGTGACACTGTACCTCTTGTCCACCTGTTGGAGCACACGCTGCGTGGAATAATGGACAGGGCACTTGAGGCAGAACAGAGGCAGGAAGAGGAGGACTTCCTTGCCTCTCAAGGCCCCCTTTACCCAGACAGTGTTCCTTCTGTCCCACCCATCGCACAAGAAGAGGAGGAGGAGGAGGAGGAGGAGTAGGAGGATTGTGTCAGCATGGAGGTGGAGGCTGGCACTCAGCATCATCAGCAGCAGTCTTTTAGGGATGATTTACAGTCCCAAGAAACCAGTGGAATTGTACGTGGCTGGGAGGAGGTGGCTGCGGATCATGTCGTCCTTAGTGACCCAGAGGACTCCGGAGCGAATGCCTCAGCAAACCTACGCTGCATGGCCTCCCTGATCCTGCAAAGTCTGCGGAAGGATCCTCGTATTCTTCGGATCAAGGAGAGGGACCATTACTGGCTGGCCACTCTCCTTGATCCACGGTACAAGGGTAAGGTTGCTGACCTTATGTTACCGTCGCAGAGGGAGCAGAGGATGAGACAACTCCGGGAGGCCTTGCAGAAAGGTCTGTGCAACGCGTTCCCAGAGACTGGGAGGTTACAAACTCCTGGTCCTGGACAACGAGTTGCTGAGGCTTCGGCCAGTCAAAGAAGGAGCGGTGGGGAAGGTGGCCGTCTGACCGATGCGTTCAGACAATTCTTTAGTCCGCAGCCCCAAAGTATAATCGGTTCCAGCAACCATCGCCAGCGTCTGATAAACATGGTGCAGGAATATCTAGGGGCAAGGTCAGACTTGGACACCTTCCCCACCGAAAATCCTCTGGCTTACTGGGTCTTGAGGATGGATCACTGGCCAGAGCTTGCACAGTATGCAATTGAGCTACTGGCCTGTCCTGCATCCAGCGTTCTTTCATTCAGTGCTGCTGGAGGATTTGTCACGGATCACAGGGTGCGCCTGTCCACCGACTCGGTTGATCGACTGACTTTCATCAAGATGAACCAGTCTTGGATCACCACCAGCTACCACACACCTGATGCTGATATAACAGACTAATTGATTTTAACATGTCACATCCCTTCAAGACTGATGCTGATGCTGAGTGCCTGTGCTGTTATGTTGACTGGCTATCCTCCTCCTCCGAGTCCTCAATGATACGATTGATGATGATAGCTTGGAAGATCATTTTTGTTTATGGGTGCCGCCACCAGTGGCTAAGGCCCAATTTTTCAGCCCCTGTTTTACAGGGGCGTGTAATTACAATTTTTTTAGCAATAATTTGCCATAGGGCTCATTGCTGTGCTCCAAGTACAGTATCTGTGAGGGGTTGGAGTGTTGTGGCACCAGTGCCTAAGGCCCAATTTTTCAGCCTCTGTTTAACAGGGGCGTGTCATTACAATTTTTGAAGCAATACTTTGCAACAGGGCTCATTGCTGTGCTCCAAGTACAGTATCTGTGAGGGGTTGTAGTGTTGTGCCACCAGTGCCTAAGGCCCAATTTTTCAGCCCCTGTTTAACAGGGGCGTGTCATTACAATTTTTGAAGCAATACTTTGCAACAGGGCTCATTGCTGTGCTCCAAGTACAGTATCTGTGAGGGGTTGTAGTGTTGTGCCACCAGTGCCTAAGGCCCAATTTTTCAGCCCCTGTTCAACAGGGGCATGCAATTACAATTCTTGATCTAATAATTCACAGCAGGGCCCATTGCTGCACCCACCAAGAGTAACTGTCAGGGCTTACAGTGTTGTGGCACCAGCACCACCATCAAAGGCCCAATTTTTACTACCACTGTTCAACAATTATATGTAATTAAAATTCCTGATATAATAGTTGACAGCAGGGCGTTCCAGCACCAACCAAGAGTAACTGTGAGTGCTTACAGTGTTGTGCCAACACCAACAAGTAAGGGGCCTATTTCTGCAGAGTATATACGGCAGGTCCCTACTTTCAAACATCCAACTTACAAACGACTCCTACTTGCAAACGCAAGAAGACAACAGGAAGTGAGAGGAAATCTACCACTAGGAAGGAAAATTCTCTCCTGTAAGAATAAATATGGGAGAAAGGTGTCTCCTCTGTACTGATGCTTTATCAGCAATCCTTGTTTCAAGAAAAACACCACATTTCAAAAACAGTTGTCATTGGGACGGAAAGTGAGGTGAAATGTTCTGAACAGGGGCACAGACAGCAAAACAAATGTTACAGGGGTGATAACCCTTACCTATGTTTTCCAAAAAGTTTAAAAATAGATTTTTGGTCTGGAGCTACACTTCAACAATGTACCTGTTCAAAATTACAAACAGATTCTACATAAGAACAAACCTACAGTCCCTGTCTTGTATGCACCGCCTGTATACGGCTGTTCAGAGTATATAGGGCCTTTTTTATTTTATGTGCGGGGTTCCCCTTAATATCCATACAAGACCCAAAGGGGCTGGTAATGGGCTGGGGTAGGGGGGGGGGTCATGGGGTATTTTTCTTAAAGAATTTCATCCATATTACCGGGACCAGACATTACATTAAAGCCGCAAGCAGTTTTAAATGGCTTTTTTTTCCTTTAGAAGTGTCATTTTGTGCAGGGACAGTTCTAAACACGGGAAACACGTGGCACTTCACAGGCATACTTTAGACACCCCCCAGGTACGATATTTAAAGGAATATTTGACTTTTTTTTTTCACTTTATGCATCATTAAAATGACTGCTCCCGAAAAACGACCGTTTTTAAAACTTCTTTTTGCATTGATACATGTCCCCTGGTGCAGAACCCGGGTTCCCAAACCCTTTTTAGGACAATAACATGCATAATAGTTGTTATAATTAGCACTTTAGAATTCGAACGTTCGCATCCATTGTATTTAATAGGGTTCTAATGTTCGTACGAACTTTCGGTCCGTTCGCGGGTTCTGGTGCGAACCGAACCCGGGGGTGTTCGGCTCATCACTAGTGCTGGTGCCACGACACTGCAACCTCTCCCAGATACTCTAGTTGGAGTGCAGGAATGAGCCATGCTGCAAAGCATTGCATAAAAAATTGTAATTACATGCCCCTGTTAAACAGGGGCTGAAAAATTGGGCCTTAGCCACTGGTGGCGGCACCCAGAAACAAAAATGTTCTTCCAAGCTATCATCATCAATCGGATCATTGAGGAGGAGGAGGATAGTCCGTCAACATAACAGGACAGTCACTCAGCATCAGCATCAGTCTTGAAGGGATGTGACATTTGAAAATAAATTAGACTGTTATATCAGCTTCAGGTGCTTGGTAGCTGGTGGTGATCCAAGACTGGTTCATCTTTATGAAGGTCAGTCGATCAACCGAGTCAGTGGACAGGCGAACCCTGTGATCCGTGACAAATCCTCCAGCAGCACTGAATGTGCGTTCTGAAAAAACGCTGGATGCAGGACAGGCCAGTAGCTCAATTGCATACTGTGCAAGCTCTGGCCAGTGATCCATCCTCAAGACCCAGTAAGCCAGAGGATTTTTGGTGGGGAAGTTGTCCAAGTCTGACCTTGCCCCTAGGTATTCCTGCACATGTATATCAGACGCTGGCGATGGTTGCTGGAACCGATCATACCTTGGGGCTGCGGACTAAAGAATTGTCTGAACGCATCGGTCAGACAGCCACCTTCCCCACCGCTCCTTCTTTGACTGACCGAAGCCTCAGCAACTCGTTGTCCAGGACCAGGAGTTTGTAACCTCCCAGTCTCTGGGAACGCATTGCACAGACCTTTCTGCAAGGCCTCCCGGAGTTGTCTCATCCTCTGCTCCCTCTGCGACGGTAAGATAAGGTCCGCAACCTTACCCTTATACCGTGGATCAAGGAGAGTGGCCAGCCAGTAATGGTCCCTCTCCTTGATCTGAAGAATACGAGGATCCTTCCGCAGACTTTGTAGGATCATGGAGACCATGCAGCGTAGGTTAGCTGAGGCATTCGGTCCGGAGTCCTCTGGGTCACTAAGGACGACATGATCCGCAGCCACCTCCTCCCAGCCACGTACAAGTCCACAGGTTTCTTGGGACTGTAAATCATCCCTAAAAGACTGCTGCTGATGATGCTGTGCCAGGCTCCACCTCCATGCTGACACAATCCTCCTCCTCCTCCTCCTCCTCTTCTTGTGCGATGGGTGGGACAGAAGGAACACTGTCTGGGTAAAGGGGGCCTTGAGAGGCAAGGAAGTCCTCCTCTTCCTGCCTCTGTTCTGCCTCAAGTGCCCTGTCCATTATTCCACGCAGCGTATGTTCCAACAGGTGGACAAGAGGTACAGTGTCACTGATGCATGCACTGTCACTGCTCACCATCCTCATGGCCTCCTCAAATGGTGCCAGGACAATGCATGCATCCCTGATCATGCCCCACTGGCGTGGTGAAAAAAAACCAAGCTCCCCGGACCCTGTCCTGGTGCCGTAGTCGCACAGGTACTCATTGATGGCCCTCTGCTGCGTGTGCAGCCGCTGCAGCATGGCCAACATTGAGTTCCACCTGGTGGGCATGTCACATATAAGGCGGTTCTTGGGCAGGTTCAACTCCTTTTGCAGCTCAGCCAGCCGAGCACTGGCATTATATGATCTGTGGAAATGCACACAGACTTTCCTGGCCTGCCTCAGGACATCTTGTAAGCCCGGGTACCTGCCCAAGAACCGCTGCACCACCAGGTTAAGGACGTGAGCCACACAGGGCATATGGGTCAGTTGTCCTTGTCGGAGGGTGGAGAGGAGGTTGGTGCCATTGTCGCAAACCATCATTCCTGGCTTAAGCTGGCGTGGCGTCAACCACCTCTCGGCCTGCCCCTGCAGAGCTGACAGAACCTCTGCCCCAGTATGGCTCCTGTCCCCCAAACACACCAGCGCAAGCACAGCATGGCATCTTTTTGCCTGCGTACTTGCGCAGCCCCTTGAACGCCTACGGAGCACCGCTGGTTCCGAGGACAAAGCACAGGAAGAGGCCATGGAGGAAGAAGAAGAGGAGGGGGTGGAGGAGAGAGGTGTGTCACAACCAGTAGTAGCATTTTGGAGGCGTGGCGGCGGAACAACCTCCAACACTACTGCACCTTGTCCTGCATCCTTCCCAGCTGCCAAAAGAGTGACCCAATGGGCCGTGAAAGAAAGGTAACATCCCTGTCCATGCCTGCTGGACTATGAGTCAGCGGTAATATGCACCTTACCGATGACCGCCCTGTCCAGCGAGGCATAGACATTGCCTTCCACATGCCGGTAGAGAGCTGGAATCGCCTTCCGTGAGAAAAAGTGGCGTTTGGGAACCTGCCACTGAGGAACCGCACATTGCACAAACTCACGGAAGGGGGCCGAGTCTACCAACTGAAAAGGCAGCAGTTGAAGTGCTAGCAATTTAGCCAAGCTAGCATTCAACCACTGGGCATGTGGATGGCTGGTAGTGAACTTCTTTCAACGGTCCAGCAGCTGGGGCAGGGAAATTTGCCTGCTAGAATCGGACGTCGTTGTACTGCTAGCAGAGTGCCCGCAAGTACTTGGCTGTGACACACCTAATTCTACACCTTCATTCCTCTCAGAGCAGGTTTCAGAGAGGACTGAAGGTATAGTGGGGTTGGAGATCCCAGCTGATGCGGAGCAAGGAGAGGTCCGCTTTGTTCTTTGGTGTGGGTCTTTAAGATAGGCTTGCCAACGAGCTGCATGGCAGGTCAACATATGTCTGGTCAAGCATGTGGTGCCCAAGCGGCTGATGTTTTGGCCACGCGAGATACGCTTCAGACATATGTCGCAAACAGCAGCGGTGCGATCTGATGCACTCGACTCAAAAAAGGCCCACACCAAAGAACTTTTGGAATAACGGGCAGAGGCAGCGCCCTGCACAGGCGGAGCTCTGCGGTGTGATTCAGTCGGTGTGCTGCCCTTACGCTGGCCCCCGGAGGGCATCCTGCCTCGTTGGAGATGTGCCTCCTCCTCATCCTCCTCCTCCTCCTCTCTCCTATCAGGCACCCACGTGGAGTCAGTGACCTCATCATCCCCTCCCTCCTCATCACTGGAACCAATCTGGCAGTATGCTGCAGCTGCTGGAACATGACTGCCAGATTAGTGTCCTTCTTGAGCATCCCCTCTCTCTGTTCTCACGCTACTGCCTTCCTCTAGCTGGGTATCATCTTCAGACCCTTCGAATCGCTGGGCATCCTCCTGGAGCATGTACCCAACACTGTGCTCAAACAGTTCGGGGGACTCCTCAGGAGGACACGGTGGGTCTAGGGAAGGAGTGACTGATGATGACAATGAGGACGCTTTGGCAGCTGCTTTGCCAGTACCCTGAGCCTGGGTGAGAGAGGATGAGGAGGGCTTGGTCATCCACTCTACCAAGTCTTCGGCATGATGCGGCTCAACACGTCCAGCTGCCGAAAATAAGGACAAGCGTGTCCCATGGCCACGTGCTGATGACGATGCACCACGTCCACGACCAGCACTGTTGTCTCTAGACACAGAGCCTGCTTGCCCTCTTTTATTGGCTCCTGACTGTCTGCCTCTCCTTGTTTGCCTTCCAGACATTCTAAAGGCCTGCAGGGAGATGGGAAAACCAGCAATAAGGGGTAGCTTCAGGTGTATAATGTGCAGGAATCACACTACGCCTGCTTTAAGTGCTGCAGATGCCTGCCTGTGTTACACAACAGGAAAACACAGCAATAAGGGCTAGCTTCAGGTGTATATTTTGCAGGAATCACACTACGCCTGCTTTAAGTGCTGCAGATGCCTGCCTGTGTTACACAAAAGGAAAACACAGCAATAAGGGCTAGCTTCAGGTGTATATTTTTCAGGAATCACACAACGCCTGCTTTAAGTGCTGCAGATGCCTGTTAGTGTAACACAAAAGAAAATAAACTATGAGCAATAAGGGCTAGCTTCAGGTGTATATTTTGCAGGAATCACACTACGCCTGCTTTAAGTGCTGCAGATGCCTGTTAGTGTAACACAAAAGAAAATAAACTATGAGCAATAAGGGCTAGCTTCAGGTGTATATTTTGCAGGAATCACACTACGCCTGCTTTAAGTGCTGCAGATGCCTGCCTGTGTTACACAACAGGAAATCACAGCAATAAGGGCTAGATTCAGGTGTATACTGTGCAGGAGGCTTAGCAAAAATATCACTGACACTGTCCCTACCTATCCTTCTCTCTCCCTGCACACAAGGTTTAGCAGAATATCACTGACACTGTCCCTACCTATCCTTCTCTCTCCCTACACACAAGGTTTAGCAGAATATCACTGACACTGTCCCTACCTATCCTTCTCTCTCCCTACACACAAGGTTTAGCAGAATATCACTGACACTGTCCCTACCTATCCTTCTCTCTCCCTACACACAAGGTTTAGCAGAATATCACTGACACTGTCCCTACCTATCCTTCTCTCTCCCTACACACAAGGTAAAAGTACAAGTAGCACTGACACTGTCCCTGCCTATGTCACTCTTTCCCTGCACGCCAAAACACACTACACAAGGCCGCCACGCTGGCGGCCTTTTATAATGTGGGGCGTGTACTAAACCCCCCTGAGCTATAATTGGCCACAGGCATCCTGCCTGTGGCCAATTATAGCTCTCCTTGCTGCCGGCGCGGGGTCACAGTGCATGCTTGGCCAATCCACAGCGCCGGGATTTTGGGCCGTTCGCGTCACTCGAATTTGGCACGAACGACCCAAAAGGTTCGATCTTCGTCGAACGATCAAACACACGCTGAGCTCATCCCTACTCCTCACTAAGCAATATTCAACACAGTGCTTATGAAGAGCAATTCAGTGAAGCTGAACAGCCACAGAGTGCACAAACATCTGCTAGCATTGAAAAAACAAAGGTACAAGGACCACATGATATCAGCCAGTGTGCTAGTGAAGGGCCAAGACAGCCTGCATTAAAAAAATACCCGCAGAAACAAATGGGAGGACGCTTCAGGTCATTTCCGCCCACAGTGGTTTGGATCGTTTGAATGGTTGGAATATTCTGTGTCCCAGGATGCTGCATACTGTTTCCCGTGCCGTTTTTTTTCAACACCAAAATATCTCCATGGGCATGCTAAAAAAGTACCGTTTATCAACATAGGGGGCAAAAACTGGAAAAATGCACTCCAAACTGGTAAAGGAATACTACAGCATGAGAAGTCTGCTTCACACACGGATTGCCATGTCAGATGGGAGGATTTAAAAAAGAGTGTAAGCCAGGATACATTAACCACTTCCTTACTGGGCACATAAACCCCCTTCCTGCCCAGGCGAAATTTCAGCTTTCGGCACTGTCACGCTTTGCGCGGTCGTGCGACGTGGCTCCCAAAAAAAGTTGACGTCCTTTTTGTCCCACAAATAGAGCTTTCTTTTGGTGGTGTTTGATCACCTCTGCGATTTTAATTTTTTGCGCTACAAACAAAGAAATAGCGACAATTTTGAATTTTGATTTTTGCTATAATAAATATCCCAATTTTTTTTTAAAAAAAATATTTTTTTCCTCAATTTAGGCCGATACGTATTCTTCTACATATTTTTCGTAAAAAAAAATCGCAATCGGCGTTTATTGATTGGTTTGCGCAAAAGTTATAGCGTTTACAAAATAGGGGATAGATTTATGGCATTTTTATAAAAATAATTTTTTTATTAGTAATGGCGGTGATCAGTGATTTTTTTCGTGACTGCGACATTATGGCGGACACATCGGACACATTTTTGGGACCATTCACATTTATACAGCGAACAGTGCTATAAATATGCACTGATTACTGTATAAATGTGACTGGCAGGGAAGGGGTTAACACTAGGGGCGAGGAAGGGGTTAAATGTATTCCCTATTGGTGATTCTTACTGTGGGGGGAGGGGACCAACTGGGGGAGGAGACCGATCTGTGTCCCTATGTACAAGGGACACAGCATCGGTCTCCTCTCTCCCTGACAGGACATGGATCTGTGTGTTTACACACACAGATCCATGTCCTTGTCTGTGTAACCGCCGATCGCGGGTGCCTGGCGGACATCGTGGCCGCCAGGCACGCGCATCGGCATTACAGTGACACGCCGGGCACGCGCGCCGCCGGCGGCGCTCGCGCGCCCCCCAGTGGCCAAAGAAGCGGAGGCCGTAAAAAGACGGCCTCCCGGATTTGTAGAGCCACCTCGCGGCCGTATATAGTCGTACGGCCAGCGCGAGGTGGTTAATCATGAAATATCTAACTAAAGCTCATACACGAGAGGTCAATGAAAATAGACATTACTTAAAGACAATTGCCCAAGTTTTGTTGCTAACAGCCAAGACTAAAATTGCTCAGCGAGAGCATCGGTACAGCTCAGATTATGTCAACCATGGAAATGTGCGTGAAATTCTCTATTTAATTGCAGAAAAAGACAGCGTTGTAAGTGTAGCGGGGGGCTCACCCCTCTCTCTCTCTTTATCGGTTATATGGCTGTTGTCTAGGGGTACCTGGGAGAGAGGGATAAGACACACCACGGCCCATATCCTCAATAGCTAAGAGGTGAAGGCCAGCAAATTGGGTTTTGTGTAGGCGTCCTAGAGTCAAGTCCAGTACTTCGTCCCTGACTCCTTTGCTCCTAGTAACCAGAGTTCCACACAGTGAATAGGTCCAACTCAGTTTTATTCTTCTTGCCAAGAAATAAAACAGTTTCTTTACTTTGGAAAATGGGGACAGATCGAGGCACAATCCTTTCCCTTCTGCTGCTGACCACTGTGCTGTCACCAGTGGTGAATAGTCACTGCCACTGACTAGGTGATGTAGAACGTGAATTACCTTCGCTCATTCTGCCCCTGTCAGAGGAAGAAATCCGTCCAAGGGAGAAGTGGAGGCCTCTCCGTCACCAGCAATGCTGTGCCGGACTCTTCAGAGAGGTTACTGTACACTAGTGATGAGCCGAACACCCCCGGGTTCGGTTCGCACCAGAACCCGCGAACGGACCGAAAGTTCGCACGAACATTAGAACCCTATTAAATACAATGGATGCGAACGTTCGAATTCTAAAGTGCTAATTATAACGACTATTATGCATGTTATTGTCCTAAAAAGGGTTTGGGAACCCGGGTTCTGCACCAGGGGACATGTATCAATGCAAAAATAAGTTTTAAAAACGGACGTTTTTCGGGAGCAGTCATTTTAACCACTTGACCACTGGGCACTTAAACCCCCTTAATAACCAGACCAATTTTCAGCTTTCGGTGCTCTCACATTTTGAATGACAATTACTCAGTCATACAACACTGTACCCATATGAATTTTTTGTCCTTTTTTTCACACAAATAGAGCTTTCTTTTGGTGGTATTTAATCACTGTTGGGTTTTTTATTTTTTGCGCTATAAGAGAAAAAAGACTGAAAATGTTGTAAAAAAATGATTTTTTTTTCGTTTCTGTTATAAAATTTTGCAAATTACTATTTTTTCTTCATAAATTTTGGCCAAAATTTATACTGCTACATATCTTTGGTAAAAATAAGTACAAATTGGTGGATATTATTTGGTCTTTGTGAAAGTTATAGAGTCCACAAGCTATGGTGCCAATATCTGAAAATTGATCACACCTGAAGTACTGACTGCCGATCTCATTTCTTGAGACCCTAACATGCCAGAAAAGTACAAATACCCCCCAAATGACCCATTTTTGGAAAGAAGACATTCCAAGGTATTCAGAAAGAGGCATTGTGAGTTTTTTGAAGTTGTAATTTTTTCCCACAATTCTTTGCAAAATCAAGATTTTTTTTTTCTCTTTTTTTTTTCACAAAATTGTCATATTAGCAGGTTATTTCTCACACACAGCATATGCATTCCACAAATTACACCCCAAAACACATTCTGCTATTACTCCCGAGTATGGCGATACCACATGTGTGAGACTTTTACACAGCGTGGCCACATAGAGAGGCCCAACATGCAGGGAGCACCTTCAGGCGTTCTGGAGCACCCAGGCCAATTCTGACATTTCTCTCCTACATGTAAAAATCATCATTTGTTTGCTAGAAAATTACATAGAACCCCAAAACATTATATATGTTTTTTTAGCAAAGACCTTAGAGAATATAATGGTGGTTGTTGCAACTTTTTATCTTGCACGATATTTGCGCAGCAATTTTTTTAACACGTTTTTTACGGAAAAAAAATGTTTTGTGCTTAAAAAAAAAAAACAGTAAATTTAGCCCAATGTTTTTGCATAATGTGAAAGATGAAGTTACGACGAGTAAATAGATACCTAACATGTCACCCTTAAAAATTGCACACACTCGTGGAATGGCGCCAAACTTCGCTACTTAAAAAATCCCCATAGGCGACGCTTTAAATATTTTTACTGGTTACATGTTTTGAGTTACAGAGGAGGTCTAGGGCCAAAATGATTGCTCTCGCTCTAACGTTCGCAGAGATACCTCACATGTGTGGTTTGAAAACCGTTTTCATATGTGGGCGGGACTTACGTATGCGTTCGCTTCTGTATGCGAGCTCACGGGGACAGGGGCGCTTTAAAAAAAAATCTTTTTTTTTATTGTTCATTTTACTTTATTTTAGTTTGACATGTTTTTCCGCCCCAAAATTTTTTTTGATCACTTTTATACCTATTACAAGGAACGTAAACATCCCTTGTAATAGGAATATGGCATGACAGGTCCTCTTTACAGTGAGATATGGGGTCAATAAGACCCCACATCTCACCTCTAGGCTGGAAAGCCTGAAAAAAAACCAAAAAAAAAACAACAATCCTGGCTTTGATCGTAGCGGTGAGTCGGTAGAAGCACCGGAGGGCAGCGGGAGGGGGGGACATCCCCTCTCGCCTCCCGTAAGAATGATCAAGCAGCGGAACAGCCGCTATGATTGTTCTTATGGTGTAGGGAATCGCCGGCTGAAAAAGCTGATATCTGAATGATGCCTGTAGCTGCACCCATTATTCAAATATCTCCGCACAAAGTCAAGGACGTCATATGATGGCCGGCGGGCGGGAAGTGGTTATTGCAGAGTATTGCCGGGCATTGCGGAGTATTGCCGGGCATTGCGGAGTATTGCCGGGCATTGTGGAGTATTGCGGAGTATGGCAGGGCATTGCGGAGTATTGCGGAGTATGGCAGGGTATTGCGGAGTATTGCGGAGTATGGCAGGGTATTGCGGAGTATGGCAGGGTATTGCGGAGTATGGCAGGGTATTGCGGAGTATGGCAGGGTATTGCGGAGTATGGCAGGGTATTGCGGAGTATGGCAGGGTATTGCACAGGGGGTATTGCGCAGGGTATTGCAGAGTATTGCGCAGGGTATTGCAGAGTATTGCGCAGGGTATTGCAGAGTATTGCGCAGGGTATTGCAGAGTATTGCACCAGGGTATTGCAGAGTATTGCACCAGGGTATTGCAGAGTATTTTGCAGAGTATTGCGCAGGGTATTTTGCAGAGTATTGCGCAGGGTATTTTGCAGAGTATTGGCAGGGTGTATTGCAGAGTATTGGCAGGGTATTGCACCAGGGATGGCTGAGCAGGGATGGATGGATGGCTGGATCTGTGACTGCAATTGTCACAGATCCAGCCCACAGAGCTGCTGCTGCCATCCGCTCCCTCCCCTCTCCTCTCACACTGTACCGATCGGTACAGAGAGGGGAGGGAGGAACCGGCGTCATCACATGACGCCGGTCTGTTTACAAGTGATTGCTCCGTCATTTGACGGAGCGATCACGTGGTAAACGGCCGTCATGGAGTTTCCTGTGTGCGCGCCCCAGGCGGCGCGCGGGAGCGCGATTCTGGGAGGACTCTGGGAGGACGTTATATAACGTCCTCCCAGAGTTAAGCAACCACCTTGTCGACGTTATTTGTCGGCAGGTGGTTGTAAAGTGGTTAATGATGCATAAAGTGAAAAAAAAAGTGTCAAATATTCCTTTAAATATCGTACCTGGGGGGTGTCTAAAGTATGCCTGCGAAGTGCCATGTGTTTCCCGTGTTTAGAACTGTCCCTGCACAAAATGACATTTCTAAAGGAAAAAAAAGCCATTTCAAACTGCTTGCGGCTTTAATGTAATGTCTGGTCCCGGTAATATGGATGAAAATCTTTAAGAAAAATGGCATAGCTACCCCATCACCCCCCCCCCCCCCCCCCCTACCCCAGCCCATTACCAGCCCCTTTGGTTCTTGTTTGGATATTAAGGGGAACCCCGCACACAAAATAAAAAAGGCCCTATATACTCTGAACAGCAGTATACAGGCGTCGTAAACAAGACCGGTGTAAACAAGACAGGGACTGTAGGTTTGTTCTTAAGTAGAATCTGTTTGTAATTTTGAACACGTACATTGTTTAAGTGTAGCTCCAGCCCAAAAATCTATTTTTAAGCTTTTTGGAAAACATAGGGAAGGGTTATCACCCCTGTAACATTTGTTTTGCTGTCTGTGCCCCTGTTCAGAACATTTCACCTTACTTTCCGTCCCAATGACAACTGTTTTTGAAATGTGGTGTTTTTATTGAAACAAGGATTGGTGATAAAGCATCAGTAGAGAGGAGACACCTTTCTCCCATATTAATTCTTACAGGAGAGAATTTTCCTTCCTAGGGGTAGATTTCCTCTCACTTCCTGTTGTCTTCTTCCGTTTGCAAGTAGGAGTCGTTTGTAAGTTGGATGTTTGAAAGTAGGGACCTGCCGTATATACTCTGCAGAAATTGGCCCCTTAGGTGTTGGTGTTGGCACAACACTGTAAGCACTCACAGTTACTCTTGGTGGGTGCTGGAACGCCCTGCTGTCAACTATTATATCAGGAATTGTAATTACATATAATTGTTGAACAGTGGTAGTAAAAATTGGGCCTTTGATGGTGGTGCTGGTGCCACAACACTGTAAGGCCTGACAGTTACTCTTGGTGGGCTCAGCAATGGGCCCTGCTGTGAATTATTAGATCAATAATTATAATTGCATGCCCCTGTTGAACAGGGGCTGAAAAATTGGGCCTTTGGTGGTGGTGGTGGTGGTGTTGACACAACACTGTAAGGCCTGACAGTTACTCTTGGTGCGCGCAGCAATGGGCCCTGCTGTGAATTATTAGATCAATAATTATAATTGCATGCCCCTGTTGAACAGGGGCTGAAAAATTGGGCCTTTGGTGGTGGTGGTGTTGACACAACACTGTAAGGCCTGACAGTTACTCTTGGTGCGCGCAGCAATGGGCCCTGCTGTGAATTATTAGATCAATAATTATAATTGCATGCCCCTGTTGAACAGTGGCTGAAAAATTGGGCCTTTGGTGGTGGTGGTGGTGTTGACACAACACTGTAAGGCCTGACAGTTACTCTTGGTGGGCGCAGCAATGGGCCCTGCTGTGAATTATTAGATCAATAATTATAATTGCATGCCCCTGTTGAACAGGGGCTGAAAAATTGGGCCTTAGGCACTGGTGGCACAACACTGCAACCCCTCACAGATACTGTACTTGGAGCACAGCAATGAGCCCTGTTGCAAAGTATTGCATCAAAAATTGTAAATACACGCCCCTGTTAAACAGGGGCTGAAAAATTGGGCCTTAGGCACTGGTGGCGGCACCCATAAACAAAAATGATCTTCCAAGCTATCATCATCAATCGGATCATTGAGGAGGAGGAGGATAGCCAGTCAACATAACAGCACAGGCACTCAGCATCAGCATCATTCTTGAAGGGATGTGACATTTTAAAATCAATTAGTCTGTTATATCAGCATCAGGTGTGTGGTAGCTGGTGGTGATCCAAGACTGGTTCATCTTGATGAAAGTCAGTCGATCAACCGAGTCGGTGGACAGGCGCACCCTGTGATCCGTGACAAATCCTCCAGCAGCACTGAATGTGCGTTTTGAAAGAACGCTGGATGCAGGACAGGCCAGTAGCTCAATTGCATACTGTGCAAGCTCTGGCCAGTGATTTATCCTCAAGACCCAGTAAGCCAGAGGATTTTCGGTGGGGAAGGTGTCCAAGTCTGACCTTGCCCCTAGGTATTCCTGCACCATGTATATCAGACGCTGGCGATGGTTGCTGGAACCGATCATACTTTGGGGCTGCGGACTAAAGAATTGTCTGAACGCATCGGTCAGACGGCCACCTTCCCCACCGCTCCTTCTTTGACTGACCGAAGCCTCAGCAACTCGTTGTCCAGGACCAGGAGTTTGTAACCTCCCAGTCTCTGGGAACGCATTGCACAGACCTTTCTGCAAGGCCTCCCGGAGTTGTCTCATCCTCTGCTCCCTCTGCGACGGTAACATAAGGTCCGCAACCTTACCCTTGTACCGTGGATCAAGGAGAGTGGCCAGCCAGTAATGGTCCCTCTCCTTGATCCGAAGAATACGAGGATCCTTCCGCAGACTTTGCAGGATCAGGGAGGCCATGCAGCGTAGGTTAGCTGAGGCATTCAGTCCGGAGTCCTCTGGGTCACTAAGGACGACATGATCCGCAGCCACATCCTCCCAGACACGTACAAGTCCACTGGTTTCTTGGGACTGTAAATCATCCCTAAAAGACTGCTGCTGATGATGCTGAGTGCCAGGCTCCACCTCCATGCTGACACAATCCTCCTCCTCCTCCTCCTCCTCCTCCTCTTCCTGTGCGATGGGTGGGACAGAAGGAACACTGTCTGGGTAAAGGGGGCCTTGAGAGGCAAGGAAGTCCTCCTCTTCCTGCCTCTGTTCTGCCTCAAGTGCCCTGTCCATTATTCCACGCAGCGTGTGCTCCAACAGGTGGACAAGAGGTACAGTGTCACTGATGCATGCACTGTCACTGCTCACCATCCTCGTGGCCTCCTCAAATGGTGCCAGGACAGTGCATGCATCCCTCATCATGCCCCACTGGCGTGGTGAAAAAAAAACAAGCTCCCCTGACCCTGTCCTGGTGCCGTAGTCGCACAGGTACTCATTGATGGCCCTCTGCTGCGTGTGCAGCCGCTGCAGCATGGCCAACGTTGAGTTCCACCTGGTGGGCATGTCACATATAAGGCGGTTCTTGGGCAGGTTCAACTCCTTTTGCAGCTCAGCCAGGCGAGCACTGGCATTATAAGATCTGCAGAAATGCACACAGACTTTCCTGGCCTGCCTCAGGACATCCTGTAAGCCCGGGTACCTGCCCAAGGACCGCTGCACCACCAGGTTAAGGACGTGAGCCACACAGGGCACATGGGTCAGTTGTCCCTGTCGGAGGGCGGAGAGGAGGTTGGTGCCATTGTCGCAAACCACCATTCCTGGCTTAAGCTGGCGTGGCGTCAACCACCTCTCGGCCTGCCCCTGCAGAGCAGACAGGACCTCTGCCCCAGTGTGGCTCCTGTCCCCCAAACACACCAGCGCAAGCACGGCATGGCATCTTTTTGCCTGCGTACTTGCGTAGCCCCTTGAACGCCTACAGAGCACCGCTGGTTCCGAGGACAAAGCACAGGAAGAGGCCATGGAGGAAGAAGAAGAGGAGGAGGTGGAGGAGAGAGGTGTGTCACAACCAGTAGAAGCATTTTGGAGGCGTGGCGGTGGAACAACCTCCAACACTACTGCACCTTGTCCTGCATCCTTCCCAGCTGCCAAAAGAGTGACCCAATGGGCCGTGAAAGAAAGGTAATGTCCCTGTCCATGCCTGCTGGACCATGAGTCAGCGGTAATATGCACCTTACCGCTGACCGCCCTGTCCAGCGAGGCCAAGACATTGCCTTCCACATGCCGGTAGAGAGCCGGAATCGCCTTCCGTGAGAAAAAGTGGCGTTTGGGAACCTGCCACTGAGGAACCGCACATTGCACAAACTCACGGAAGGGGGCCGAGTCTACCAACTGAAAAGGCAGCAGTTGAAGCGCTAGCAATTTAGCCAAGCTAGAATTCAACCGCTGGGCATGTGGATGGCTGGGAGTGAACTTCTTTCGACGGTCCAGCAGCTGGGGCAGGGAAATTTGCCTGCTAGAATCAGACGTCGGTGTACTGCTAGTAGAGTGGCCGCAAGTACTTGGCTGTGACACACCTAATTCTACACCTTCATTCCTCTCAGTGCAGGTTTCAGAGAGGACTGAAGGTATAGTGGGGTTGGAGATCCCAGCTGATGCGGTGCAAGGAGAGGTCCGCTTTGTTCTTAGGTGTGGGTCTTTAAGGTAGGCTTGCCAACGAGCTGCATGGCAGGTCAACATATGTCTGGTCAAGCATGTGGTGCCCAAGCGGCTGATGTTTTGGCCACGCGATATACGCTTGAGACATATGTTGCAAACAGCAGCTGTGCGATCTGATGCACTCGCCTCAAAAAAGGCCCACAGCAAAGAACTTTTTGAATGACGGGCAGAGGCAGCGCCCTGCACAGGCGGAGCTTTGCGGTGTGATTCCGTCGGTGTGCTGCCCTTACGCTGGCCACCCAAGGGCATCCTGCCTCGTTGGAGATGTGCCTCCTCCTCATCCTCCTCCTCCTCCTCCTCCTCCTCCTCTCTCCTATTAGGCACCCACGTGGAGTCAGTGACCTCATCATCCCCTCCCTCCTCATCACTGGAGCCAATCTGGCAGTATGCTGCAGCTGCTGGAGCATGACTGCCAGATTGGTGTCCTTCTTGAGCATCCCCTCTCTCTGCTCTCACGCTACTGCCTTCCTCTAGCTGGGTATCATCATCAGATCCTTCGAAACGCTGGGCATCCTCCTGGAGCATGTACCCAACACTGTGCTCAAACAGTTCGGGGGACTCCTTAGGAGGAGGACATGGTGGGTCTAGGGAAGGAGTGACTGATGATGACATTGATACCAGGGAAGAGGACGCTTTGGCAGCTGCTTTGCCAGTACCCTGAGCCTGGGTGAGAGAGGATGAGGAGGATGAGGTGGGCTTGGTCATCCACTCTACCAAGTCTTCGGCATGATGTGGCTCAACATGTCCAGCTGCCGAAAAGAAGGACAAGCGTGTCCCATGGCCATGTGCTGATGACAATGCACCGCGTCCACGACCAGCACTGTTGCCCCCAGACACAGAGCCTGCTTGCCCTCTTTTATTGCCTCCTGACTGTCTGCCTCTTCTTGTTTGCCTTCCAGACATTTTAATGGATGGCCTGCAGGGAGATGGGAAAAACAGCAATAAGGGCTACCTTCAGGTGTATACTGTGCAGGAGGCTTAGCAACAATGACACTGACACTGTCCCCTGCCTATCCTTCTCTGTCCCTAAACACAAGGATTTGCAATATGCTTCAGCAAGATTGGTTTAGCACAGAATAGCACACTGACACTTTCCCTGAGTGTCCTTCTCTGTCCCTAAACTCAAGGATTTGAAATATGGTTCAGCAAGATTGGTTTAGCACAGAATAGCACACTGACACTTTCCCCGAGTGTCCTTCTCTGTCCCTAAACTCAAGGATTTGAAATATGGTTCAGCAAGATTGGTTTAGCACATAATAGCACACTGACACTTTCCCTGAGTGTCCTTCTCTGTCCCTAAACTCAAGGATTTGCAATATGCTTCAGCAAGATTGGTTTAGCACAGAATAGCACACTGACACTTTCCCTGAGTGTCCTTCTCTGTCCCTAAACTCAAGGATTTGAAATATGGTTCAGCAAGATTGGTTTAGCACAGAATAGCACACTGACACTTTCCCTGAGTGTCCTTCTCTGTCCCTAAACTCAAGGATTTGAAATATGGTTCAGCAAGATTGGTTTAGCACAGAATAGCACACTGACACTTTGCCCGAGTGTCCTTCTCTGTCCCTACAAACAAGGTTTAGCACAGAATAACACACTGACACTCTCCCTACCTATCCTTCTCTGTCCCTAAACACAAGGAATCCAGGATTAGTAAAGAAAAAAAATGACACTGTCCCTGCCTATGCTTCTCTTTCCCTGCTCCGGAACACACTACACAAGGCCGCCGCGCTGGCGGCCTTTTATAGTGTGGGGCGTGTACTAAACCCCCATAGCAATAATTGGCCACAGGCATCCTGCCTGTGACCAATCATTGCTCTCCTCGCTGCCGGCGCTGTGATTGGCCAAGCATGCGGGGTCACAGTGCATGCTTGGCCAATCACAGCGCCTGGATGACACTGCGATGGCGTAGTGCATTGTGGGCCGTTCGCGTCACTCGAATTTGGCGCGAACGGCCCAAATCGTTCGATATTCGACGAACGATCGAACAGCCGATGTTCGAGTCGAACCTATGTTCGACTCGAACACCGAGCTCATCCCTACTGTACACCAGTCCTCACGAACTCAGACACGGGCACCCAAGGAGTTAGGGCCCCCTCGGATTCCTCCACCCTCGCAGAACTCAGTCGAAGGTACTGAGCCCCAGGCATCCGCCATAGTACCTCACCCCAGGCTAAAGGTGCCTGAGATGGACTCCATATCCGCTCCGGCCAGGTCAAGGGCACCTAGGCCTGGAACACCGGAATGCCAGCACCCAAGCTGAAGGTGCCTGGGTGCGGCTGCATCTTCCGGCTCCGGACTCTAACCCCGTGATCAGGGCGTCCGCCCCATTTATGACCTCTCCCTTCGCGCCACAGCGGGTTCCCCGCCCCGCTGTACCAGCTCCAGGGGAGGACAAAAAGGCACAGTCTTGCGGTGCGAGCCCAACCCCGGTCCAAGGCAACAACGCCACCTGTAGGCCGGCGGGAACTTCACACCACCAGAGTCCTCCAAGACTCACAAAGGGAACCTTGAATTTCCTAACAATCAAGGCATCTGGGTTACACTACCTCCCAGATGCTTCCCCTAAATTCAAGTTCCCACTACACTCTCCCTCTGGTGATTTAACACTGGTCCCCAGTGTCTGGTATAAACCCATACCCCACAAGGGTGGTGACATAAGTTCATCCCAGAAACAAACTACACATTTTAGCCCTGAATTGTGCCAAGACCTGAATGGGAAGGGAAAACTTAAAACAATATAACTATAAAACTTTTCAATAAAACACTGTAAATATCTCACACATTTACATTCTTCCCTTCCCCTGGCTATCTAAGGACCACCCATTCTCAGCAGCCTTGATAGACGAGTCTCCTGCAGAGGGAAAGAAAAGAAACATACATCCTAACAACATATGTGTGTTTGCTTGGAATGAATGAGTCTATCCGAGAAGAAACCCATTCACTCCAATGAGTGCTGCATAATGTCAAAAAAAAAAAACAATCGTTGTGCAACACTGCCACCTGGTGACAATGCCGCGGTCAAGACACTCATCACTTCCAGATGAAATTTTTTCTTTCTCTTGAACCCTACACTAACTAAAACCCAGAGTCACTGATTTCTCTTGAGTGCAAGGAGAAGGAGGGAGAACAAAACAAAAACAGCTCCCATTTCTCCAAAGAATAGAACTGCCCAAATACAAAAAAAAAATAGGGCACAGTCCCTGTGTTCCGGCAAAGGCACTCCGGAAAGTTCAGCCATGAATGGAAAAGAAAAGCACACGGGAGTCTCTTTCCCCCTTTTTCTTTTACAGGTAAAACCTTGGATGAGGCAATGACACAGGCTTCAGACGGTCATCAAAAGCCTCCACATGGTACTCAACACTTTTTCCTTCCTTACGGCAAATCACCACTTTGTCCGCATGAATGTGTCTTCCCAGCATCCAGTTAGCTTTACAGTCCTGGAACTTCTTGGTGACCGTTGGTGAACAGGAAAGGTACCGCCGTGCTTGCTGTACTTTAAGTTTGTCCCACACAAAGGTATCATACCATCGTTGCTGAAAAACTTCCACCTCGTAGAGCAGTTCCCGAGGCAGATATGGGTATTCCCACCCATATTCCTGAGCAACCTTCTGGCCAAAGAGACGCTGCAGCCTTGACAAAGGTGGCATAGTGGCTCGGTCTCCTTCTCCAGTTGGAACAATCGCTTCTGGGTGGCGAGGTGCATTCACCACCTTGGTAGACCTGGGCCTAGGAGCCCGCAGTGATTGACGTTGCACTCCCGCAACAGGAACGGGTGAAATGGATGTTGAATCCAGAAGGAGAACTTCAGACAGAGGACCAGCTTCTTCCCTTGGCGCCGAGGCCTCTACCCGAGGTGTACTATCTCCAGTAGACATGGGCAGGTCCCTTGTGACACGGGACGAGGGTAGCTTCATCTTGTCCCATCCCTTCTAATGGAAGATTTCGTCTATCTCCCCATCATCGCCATTGTCAGACAATGAATCCAGGTCAGAGGTGTCGTAGCATTCAGCGGGCAGATAATTCCCAGTCACGGAACTATCCCCCTTGACGGCCTCTACCGACTGTGGGCTTCCGCCACTTTTACCCACACAGACAGTCCCAACCCCTGGCTCACCTGGGCCTTCAGAAGAATAGGGATGTCCAGGACTTTTTCTACCGAATCCATCCAGGCCAGGCAAGCAGTGGGGCGAAGCTCTTCCACGACCACACGAGGCCATCACTAGGCCGACTTTCCTCTTCGGTGGCCGGAGCAGGGAGCTGCTGGTGACTGAGGCAGCATCCTCGGATTTTTCTCTTTTCACCTGCGCTTGGGCTGTCACTTCGCCCGGATCAGTGCACACGGGGAACGCACCAGCATCGATCTCTCCTTCCGGAGTGGCAGTCCCTGTGAGGTAGTTGAGGTGGAAAGCGCGAGGCTTTTCTGTGGATGGTTTCACCTCGAAGAGAAATTCTTTGCAGACCTCACAGCGCCCGAACGGCTTCAGCTGGACCACCAGTCCCGAACAGCCGGGACAGACCACACGAGGGCCTCTATGTCTCTGCAGGTGTACAGAGCCAATCGCCCCCGGGGCCCTAGTCTTATCCCCATATCCATAATCGGAGCAGCCAGAGAAGACATATCCGCAAAGGAAGGAACTGAAATCCACGGAGCGTTTGAAGCCATCCTCTCTCTTTGCTGCTCCATTGCACACTGACCCACCTGCGCCAGAATCTCCACGTGCGTACGTCCACATGGCCAGACTCCTCCCACCTTCTGCACTTGTTCGCTGGCTTTTCCCTTTCCCCGCCCACGAACTACGCAGCTATGGGTTGCCTCGTGGCGCGTTGGCCAATATAGCCGACCTACTCGGAACTCCTCCGGGCAGCAAAGTTCAAATTCAGACACCATACACATCCCGGACGATGCCCCCACGTGTAGCGGGGGCTCACCCCTCTCTCTCTCTCTCTTTATCGGTTATATGGCTGTTGTCTAGGGGTACCTTGGAGAGAGGGATAAGACACACCACGGCCCATGTCCTCCATAGCTAAGAGGTGAAGGCTAGCAAATTGGGTTTTGTGTAGGCGTCCTAGAGTCAAGTCCTTTACTTCGTCCCTGACTCCTTTGCTCCTAGTAACCAGAGTTCCACACAGTGAATAGGTCCAACTCAGTTTTATTCTTCTTGCCAAGCAATAAAACAGTTTCTTTACTTTGGAAAATGGGGACAGATCGAGGCACAATCCTTTCCCTTCTGCTGCTGACCACTGTGCTGTCACCAGTGGTGAATAGTCACTGCCACTGACTAGGTGATGTAGAACGAGAATTACCTTTGCTCACTCTGCCCCTGTCAGAGGAAGAAATCTGTCCAAGGGAGAAGTGGAGGCCTCTCCATCACCAGCAATGCTGTGCCGGACTCTTCAGAGAGGTTACTGCACACCAGTCCTCACGAACTCAGACACGGGCACCCAAGGAGTTAGGGCCCCCTCGGATTCCTCCACCCTCGCGGAACTCAGTCGAAGGTACTGAGCCCCAGGCATCCGCCATAGTACCTCACCCCAGGCTAAAGGTGCCTGAGATGGACTCCATCTCCACTCCGGCCAGGTCAAGGGCACCTAGGCCTGGAACACCGGAATGCCAGCACCCAAGCTGAAGGTGCCTGGGTGCGGCCGCATCTTCTGGCTCCGGACTCCATGATCAGGGCATCCGCCCCTTTTATGACCTCTCCCTTCGCGCCACAGCGGGTTCCCCGCCCCGCTGTACCAGCTCCAGGGGAGGACAAAAAGGCACAGTCTTGCGGTGCGAGCCCAACCCCGGTCCAAGGCAACAACGCCACCTGTAGGCCGGCGGGAACTTCACACCACCAGAGTCCTCCAAGACTCACAAAGGGAACCTTGAATTTCCTAACAATCAAGGCATCTGGGTTACACTACCACCCAGATGCTTCCCCTAAATTCAAGTACCCGCTACATAAGAAACAAAATTACAGGACCTAGGAATGCAAGATATCTACATCCATCTATACAAAATGAACTTTTGTCCATTATGGCTGCTCTTGTTAGAGAAGGCATCGCACAGAGCATTAAATGAAGTCCCTTTTCCATCATTGCAGATGAAACAAAGGATCTGAGTAAATCAGAACAACTGTCTGTCGTAGTCCGATTTTTTCACGATAAGATGATCCATTAACGGTTGTTACAATTCTACCGAGCAGATAGCCTTGATGCTGAATCTCTAACAGGATACATATTCCAGGTCCTAGCATCTCTAGGCATTGATAAAAATTATTGTGTTGGACAAGGCTATGATGGAGCCTTTGTAATGAGTGGCCGGCTTAATGGCGTGCACTTTACATTCATTGCATGAGTCACCGCCTCAACCTGGTCATCGTGGACACTGTGAAGAATGTACAGGCAGCAAATACATTTTTTGTAAAACTCGAAAAGCTATATGTGTTTTGCAGTACATCTGTTGTTCACTCTGTGTTTGCTAATGTGCAACAAGAAATGTCAAGCAAACCAGCTATCCAGCTTAAACAATAAGTGACACAAGGTGGACATGCCAACATGCAGCCTGCAATGCTGTTCTTAAAATGCTTGGCCCTCTGTTGGAAACTCTCAATATTTTGGCAGAAGGGAACCATACTGAGAGAGCAGTTGAGGCAAAATCCATTCACCGGTTCATTGATTTTGGCTTCATTCTGGCACTTGTGTTTTCTGAGAACATACTAAAAAGGACCCAGACGCTCTCTAACATGTTACAAGCCAAAGATATTGACTTGGCATCAGCTGTCCTTCTTGTGCAAACAATTTTACAAGAGCTTGAAGAAGTGCGCAGTCCAGAGAGGAGACCTGAAGCTAATTCTGGAACAATAGAAAGTGTCTGGGCAGAAGCAATCCAACTGAGCATCAAGTGTGGAATATCAGCACCAAATGATGATGATTCTACTGAACCGCCTTCCAAGAAGCGAGATCGCCGGCCTCCTCTCAACTTAAGAAATAGCGTCATTTTGTAAACTGTAGGGCATCGACAACAACTGCTCAAAAAAGATGATTTCATTCAAATGTTCATGCATGTTGTTCTTGACAGAATAATTTCAGAGCTAAAATCTCGATTTTCAAAAGATTATCTGGAAATCATGGAATCCTCCGATCAGATAAATTTTTTAATTTTGAAGAATTGCTACCAATGGCCAAATTCTACTCCTGCAACACAGAAAACTTGGAGATTGAGCTGAAACAGGCAATGCTAACCCTACAGAGAAAAAAATCTTCAGATACCATTAAGGTGGACACAATTCTTGAGTTCACTAACTTTCTGGAGCCTTATGCACAGTGTGACGAATGTGCTATCTCCATTACGAACGTTAGTTTTACCAGAACGAGCTCTCCCGTCTCATACTTAATTCTGAGCATGCGCGTTTTTTTCCCCCTCGTAAAAGCATACACACTACCGTTTTTCACGACGTTAAAAAGAACGACGTGAAAAACGACGTGAAAAAATAGAGCAGGTTCTAATTTTTTTAGGCCATTTTTCACGTCGTTAAAAATGCTCTGGAGCCTACACACGATCGTTTTTAATGACCAATTTAAAAAATGCCATTTTTAACGTCATGAAAAACGGTTGTGTGTATGCGGCATTACTCTATTCCATTTCTTGAACTTTATCGGCTATGTAAAATAGCTTGTGTTTTGCCAGTCAGTAGTGCCTCATGTGAAAGAAGCTTTTCTGCACTAAAGTTAATAAAATCATTCCTACGCACAACAATGACTGAGGAAAGGCTTTCAGATCTTGCTACATTGACAATTGAGGCCAGACTTGCATCCCAAATAAATATGGAACTTGTAGTTAGCAGGTTTGCATCAATCCCTAATAATTCACGTTTAAGCCTATATTAGCATGAAAGACAAAATTTTAGTTAAATTTATTTTTTTATGCTGTGCACTTTAAAAGCATAACACTGCATTTTTGTTGTGACGTTGCACTTTATTTTACGTGCACTTGTTTCCTTATTTAAGAATTGCTATTTGAAAGTTAGATATTTCGAGTTAAAGGGACACTATAGGGTCAGGAATACCAACAGGTTAATTTCATTCTCCTCTGTCTGTCCTATGAGGCTGCAGGAACCCTGACCCTCTGTCTGGACAGTGCTGATCACATGCACCCTCCCAAGAAAAAAAGAAAACCTCTCTAGCAATACACACCAAACTGAGCATGTACAGCTTGGCCCAAGACTGTACTATCAGGAGGGGACTGTGGAAGAAGGGGAGGATCAGAGAAGACAGGATCAAACAGCCTTTTTACACAATGCAGAGGTTTAGCCCCTTAGGTTTCAAAGTGAGTATAACAAGCATGCTTTACTGCATATACAGAGTGATTTTACTGTTGTGGGTTTAGGAACACTTAAGCTCAAGTTGTTCTGGTGACTATAGTGTCCCTTTAACAAATATAGTTACAATTATTGTTGTTCATTTATATAACTATAGCTTGAATATGTTTTGGTACATACCTGGAAAAATTATTATTATTGCCTATGCTTCAAAATAGGTATTGCAGTTCATTTTGCAATGTTTACCATTATGCGGTTTAATAGTGTTTTTTTGTAGGGGATTTTAAATTATTATTTACACTTCAACTATAGACTTAAATTAGCATGATGAAGGGCCAACCCTTCTTAGTAGTTTTTCATGGAAGTAGGGCTAAATCAGCTTTTCTTACAGGACAAGCTAGCTCATTATAGTTGGCCCTTCATAATGCAAATTTTTGTCTATGGCTATGGGTCATGTTAAAGGGACTCTCCAGCTTCCTTTTCGGAAGTATGCCTAGGCACTTTTTTGCACATTGATAAAAGTCCGCAGTTGGACTGAAATGTTGACGCTCAAGTGCAATGTATGTTGCACAAATAAAACAAAGGTGAATTTGTAACAATACCTCTGGAGAGCATTCTATTCTTGATTTATTTTTTTACATACAAATGTGTGTGTGTGTGTGTATATATAATGTATATATGTATGTGTGTATGTGTATATGTGTATATATAGGAAGGCCAGTATGCTGGCCTGAAATTATGGGCGGAGTTCGAGGGGTACTTAAGCAGGCCGTCCACCATCGTCAGTGTCGGCTCCAGTGCGCGGTATTCGTCGTCATCAGCCGACGCCATACGACTCGCAACGTCCGTGTAGTTACTTCGTACCTTCCAGCTTCGCTCGCAGTTGATCGTATCCCTGCTCGCGGTCGCAGGTAGGACCGGCCGTTACCGTTCGTACGAATCGTAGCGCCGGTACACGTTTCTTCTTTTACAAATCACACGGTTCATAACCCCGTGTTTTTCCGTCTGCATCTCACAGAGCTGTTGTACGAATTACTCGCAGCTCGCAAGTCTCTTACCTCAAGTCGCACATCCGATACCCAGTCGTCGGACTGGTATCCCACACTGCACTTCCTTTTCCCTAGTCACTGATGCCCTACACCTCCTACGATACTCTCCCTTCACCTTACTGATGCCCCACACCTCCTACTACTCACACCATACACCGAACAGTCCAGTCTGGCTCTGGTCGCTAACAATCGGCACTACAGGCCGGACCCTCGGCAAATCACAAGCCCCTTCAACTTCGAAACACCGAACAGCCGTCCGAGTCCAGCCGTATCTCTGGCGCTATGATTCGGACCCGGCAAAACAAACCCCTCCATGCACCCGCTATCAGCCCGAATATAGACAGCATCGGCTCAGAGATTCGGATCTCTGACATCCACGTTTGTTCCGAGCACAGTCGCACCACCGGCTCATCGGCTCAGATCTACAAACATCAAACTTCGAAACCATCCGAATTCAGTCGTAGCATCGGCTCAAACTTTCGGACCTATGGCATTCCCAAGTGATCCGAGTCCAGTCGCAGCACCGGCTCGTCCGACTCGGATCTTTAGCAACAAACCATTCTATCCGATCCAAACGCAGTCGTAGCTTTGCCTTGATGTTCGGTCCTCTGGCATCTACGAACGATCCGAGCACAGTCGCACCACCGGCTCATCGGCTCGGATCTACAAACATCAAACTTCGAACTGTTCCGAATTCAGTCGTAGCATCGGCTCAAACTTTCGGATCTATGGCATTTACACTCGTTTCGAGTCCAGTCGCATCACCGGCTCAATCGACTCGGATCTCTAGCAATAAACCCTCCTATCCGATCCGAACCCAGTCGTAGCATCGGCTCAAAGGTTCGGATCCTCCCTAACATGACCGATCCGAGAACAGTCGCACCACCGGCTCATCGGCTCGGATCTACAAACATCAAACTTAGAACTGATCAGACCCATCCAATCGATCCGAACCCAGTCGTAGCATCGGCTCAAAGGTGCGGATCCTCCGCTAACACGGCCGGCCCGAGCATAGTCGCACCACCGGCTCAAACGGTCGGATCCGCAGCACCAAATCTTCTAATCCATCCGAATCCAGTCGTAACGTCGGCTCTAAGATTCGGATCCTTTTCAAACACTATCAATTCTAGTACAGTCGCACCTCCAGCGCAGCAACTCAGCTTCCCAGCACTACAGACCCATCCTATCGATCCGTACTCAGTCGTAGCAGCAGCTCAGACGTTCAGTTCATTGGCCATTCAAAGTGCTAGTACATTACCGGTCGCATTAGCCGCGCCTCACGCTTGAATCATTCCTCGAAAAAAGTAAAAAATAAATAAGTAAATAAATAAATAAATAAAAAAAGTAAAAAATAAATAAAATAAAATTTATAAAAATAAGAAACAAAAAAAAAAAAAAAAAAAAAAAAAAACATAAATAATAAATGAACCAATAAGTAACAATAGTCGAATGTAAATAAATTACTAGTAGTAAAATGCAACTTTCTTCATGCATTACACACCTTACTTTAAATTACTCCAGGTTCATCACGGACGGTCATCCCTACATACTCACAATTCACAAACTTTCCTTCTTTCGCCTCTCAGCAAGGCTACTTTCTCTCGCAATCGCTGCGAGCATTCAACAAGTGGTTCAAATCAGCCACTCCTCATCTCCAGTAGCAACACGGCTACTCACCTTTTCTCTGTCGCTTTCTCCATGCAGCTCAGTGTCACAGGTTTCGGGTCGACCCATGTCTCGACCTCGACCAGACTTAAACTACTGGCGCACAAGTTAGGGCGTCAGTGCAAGGCCCCTCCTTGCTTTCTCCTCACACTCTTTCACGACATATGTTTCTTCACATACACAATTTGACCGCTCGTGAGGCGTTAGTAACTGTCACATACTTCTGTGCACTACACTCTGTTTTCGAAGAGAGATCCGAGATCCTTCACCACACAGACAAGGTCGCCTAACATCCACCTTGCTGGCAGTGCGAGGGTTAGCAGACCGACCACACGTCAACCACTACAGATCGAAACATTCTTACTTAGCATACCAGACTTCAGCCACTCACCCCAGCACGCCCTGGGGGCTCTGGTTCATTAGTCTGTGCCGAGCACAGACGGCACCTGAGCTATCAGTTATCTAGCCAGTCACCTCCTGGCTCACCTCAGTTGCCTCGCATTCTTTTGAGTTTTCCAAATTTCACTCAACCGCGCTCGTGCGCAAACTAATCTGTCATCTACGCCTATCGCTCCTTGCCCTGTCCTCACTGCTCTCCTTCTTCCTCCCCGTTTTCTTAAACCCTTCTATCCCCTCCAAACCTCGCAAACTTACTCTAAACATATGCATTCCCCTCCTTTTAACCGACGCCATGCCGCGAGCTGACAGCAAACTTTGCCTCACCATCACCCTTCGCGGGTCCGGCGGTCGGCAATACACAGTTCCCCAGACCTTGGACCACCCCCTTAGCCCCAGTCTCCACCGGCTGGCACAGTGCCAGCTAACACCAACTGGAGCACTATTGACACAGAACCATTCTACCGCCACTTCACCGACCTGCGCTCCCCACTCTGTACAATCTGTCAATCTGTCACCCTCACGATTTAATTGGTGCTCCGAGCTGAGGCGCAGACTATGCGCCTCGTAGATTATCAGCATGCCACAGTCCTCCCAGTCGGGCACACTAGGACGTCTAATTCGTGCACCGGGGGGGCGCAGCCATCTCCAACAACTTTCTAGGGTTGATTTTACCCACACTGCAAACCTCGGCACATCTGTCTCCTACTCCAGACGGCTCCCCTCGAAGTACCTGCGGCACAAGCAGCAGAACCCAGCTTATCTAGGCCGCATGCACGTCGGGCGGCTTGGCTTCTCTCCTCACATCCAACTCCCCCTCTAGCAGCCTTTCTAGTGCAGGTGTTCACTACAGGGTTCCACACTGGACTCATCACTTTACCCGTCTCTACCCAGAAAAAAAAAAAAAAAAAGGGGGTAAAACACGCTCTCAGTAGCCCCGACGTAGAAGTTATCAACACTCCGCTTCAGGTCGAAATGGACCGGGGGGCATGCGGTCAGCCCCTCTCCTCTTTTCGCAGTCACCGTTCACAGTACGGAGAGTCAGTCTTCGATCTTGTCGAGGGCAAGTTTTCCAATAAACTTTGTTTTAGTCTACTACTTATCCGCGCCTCATTCTTCTAAAACGTACCCAGTTAAACTCCCTCATACCCTCACAGGAGTTCTCACCAAATACTAAACCCCCAGCAGTCCTAGGAATTCTAGAAGAGATCTCTTAAATCAATATGCCCGTAACTGAGGAAAACGTAGGAAGCCTGGCTTAGCTCATCTCCTTCCGGACATCATCCTAGACAAACGCGCCATGCAGGCCAGCCCACCTCTCGGTAGTTTGACCCGCACAGAACTGTCGCCCATACGTCACCGTCACGCCAGGGTGCTCCGAACACACCGCTACAACCCCTACTGGGCATGCTCAACTTCACGATGAGGTTCATTTCTCAAGGGCGATCCTTTGTCTCACACTTCTTAGTGTCCCTCTCCCAGGCACAAGACCCTGACCAAGTCATTTAGCTAGACGCAGCCGCTATAGCGGATCTGGCCATCTGGGCCCACTTCCTCGAGAACTAGCATAGTAGACCCACGTTCATCCCATCAGCATCCCTTCGTCACCACAGATAGTCAAAGACATAGCAGCTTCCACAAGCTTCATTGCAATTTTTGGCCATCATTGGTTCGCAGGTCCGTGCCCGTCAGAGATACTCACAAATCCGCGTTTAGTCAGTCATCCTCTCTATTCGAGATCTACCCGATAGTGGCAGCGGCTCAAGTATGAGGCCGCACCTGGGCAGGACAGGCCGCCACGTTCACCACAGGTAACCAGGCCACAGTCACAGTCGTTAAAAGAGGCTGGTCAATATCGATGGCCACCATGGCCTTCCTACGCAGGCCTGGTGCTACTGTCCCTACAACGTCAGTTCAGTATCCTCAGGGTCCACATCCCTGGTAAATGCAATACCTCGGCCGACGCACGTTCCCGCCTAACTATGCCTCATCCTTTCACCGGAGCCCAGAGCCGACCAGGCCCGGCTTCCCACGTTAGTCGCAACCGACTCTGCAACGAGATAGCACCTCCTGGTGCTACCTCCCTCGTCGATGTGTTCTATTCATCCAATACACTAAAGGCCACCATACTGCCTGGAAGACCAGCAGGTTACTAGCCGCTAACCCCGGGGCGGTTCCAGGAAACTCAGACATATCTGGCCTTCGTTCCTTCTGTCACACAATACCATCAGACTCTATTCAGCCGGCATCCAGCATTTACCTCTCTACTAGACCCTACCAAACCTTCCCTGTTCACCGCTCATGCGGTCAAAACCATACCACGTGGCATCCACAGGCAGCAACCACACACTGGTTCCTAACGCTTACCAGTGACCAACGCCGTATTCCAGCACATGTCTGCTATGCTTCCATGTTCCCCCTTCGGTTATGACCCAGCCTGGTAATTCGTGCAGCCATCACGTAGCCTTCCCCGGTTTTCTACGGCCCAGCGAATTTACTGTCACAAACCCGAGTACCTAGTACTACACAGGCACCACCCGACTCACCACCAGAGTCGTTTCACCCTACACCCGACGGTGTCGGGAAACGCTACAATCCGGTCCCACAGTAGACGTCAAACTTTCCAGACTCTCAACGCCTGGTGCCCTATGGCCGTTCTAAAGCAATTGGTATACTCTACTGCCTGTCCTTTCAGAGGACAGCCTCTTCTACGTTTCCCAACTGTACCTCTAAGCAAGTACCAGTTCATCAGTTAAGTCAGAACGCTCCCATGCATCTTAGGCCTTAAACCCAGGTCGTTACTCAGGACATTCTTTCGCGTGGGAGCAGCCTTAGCCGCATCGCGTAACAGAGTTCCAGACCACGCAATCAGGATGATGGGCAGGTGGAAGTCCACGCATTTCGCCCGATACGTCCCCAATCCTCAAACGGATCGTCACGAGTCTCCAACAGTCTCGCTCAGTTGTTATTGCCTCGTACAGTGAAACAATTCCTTCCCTAACCAAGTGTGTTTTTTGGCCCCTTCTCTTGGCATACCGTCCAACAGGCCAGGCCACACTTCAGGTCTTATCTGTGTTGTTAGTCTTGTGATGTGTTTATGTGATCCATATCTCTTCGGACTGAGGGCTCCGACCATAAATAGGAAGGCCAGTATGCTGGCCTGAAATTATGGGAGGAGTTCGAGGGGTACTTAAGCAGGCCGTCCACCATCGTCAGTGTCGGCTCCAGTGCGCGGTACCCACCCACCCATACCCCTTTTTAGGGCACTTCCCTTCAAACAATTCTCAACAGAATTATTCATTACTTCTATCTTAGGTATGGCCCCTTCTCTTGGCATACCGTCCAACAGGCCAGGCCACACTTCAGGTCTTATCTGTGTTGTTAGTCTTGTGATGTGTTTATGTGATCCATATCTCTTCGGACTGAGGGCTCCGACCATAATATATATATATATATATATATATATATATATATATACACACACACACACACATGTTTTATGGTTGCCCCCCCCCTACTTTTGTCCTTGTCCCCCCATGTGCCCCCCTAAATATGAAAGCAAGAGACGCCACAGACACTAGACTGGGATGTTCCTTGTCCCCAATTCTGTTCGCCCTGGCCATTGAGCCCCTAGCGGCTCTCATCCGCTATAACACTGACATCTGAGGCTTCCAATATGGGGAGCTACAGGAGAAGTTAATGTTATATGCGAACAACACAATGCTATTATTAGGGGATACCATGAAGTCATTGACTGAAGCTTTGAGGGTGGTCCAAACCTTTGGTTATTATTCTGGGTTGGTAGTGAACTGGAATAAATCGTCACTCATGTTCCTTGACGCGAGCACAGATCAGCATCTGCCAATGCTTCTTGATATCCCAGTGTCTACAACCATTAAATATATAGGTATACAGGTCACCCCGGACCCTTTGGATTATCTTGGACTGAATCTCACTCCTCTGCTAAATCGTAGTCGTGATAGGATTAAGGTTTGGCCCAGGCTGAAAATGTCACCAGTGGGTAGGATCAACCTTATAAAAATGATTCTTATGCCCCAAATTCATTATGTAATACATAATTCGCCACTAGTGATCCCACTGAAACTGCTCCTTTTGATAAAAAAAAAAAAAAAAAAACGAATGGTTTTTAAAATTGCTTTTCTGCTGCTGTTTCTTTTTACAGACATTTAACTGTTTAACACCCCAGCTAGCCTACGACTTGATTTTAAACCTGGGTGTAACTTTTGATTAGGAAGACTGGAGTTTTTTTTAGCAACTCAGTCTAATTATATTTGGACCTTTTTTTTAAGCTGAACCTCAGCTCAGTGTCTGAGCGGGCTAATTTAAAACTCTTCACATGACGGAGTTACGTATCTAGCATTTGAATTGGGGAGGGTGGACCCCGCCCCACAGCAGAGACAGAACAGAAATAAGGGAAGGGGTAAGAATGGGACAACACTAGACCGGCAGAGGGCAGCTTAGCCTACGACCTAGTGCTACAGCGGGAAGGGGAACAAAATGTTAAAGGATGGAAAAAGTTAATGAAATTTGCTGGACTATGCAAACATGGTGGACGTTTGCAACTGGAAGAATGTAGAGTTGTGTTAATAGAAAAGGAAAGGGTTGTTGACAAATAATAATTTGGTCTCTGCAGCAGAAGCATGGTTTAGGGTACCGAAGGGGTTAATGAAAGAGGGGTGGGTGGAACAGGAAATACAGAACAAGGAGGGATTGATGTATGTATATCATAAAGGAAAAAGCCTGCCCCCACCCTATGATGGTGGCCCCAAGTGGGCGTGTGAGGGATGTGGGAAGTCCGGACTCCCACACTCTGACCGCCCCGGGCTCTGCCCCGAATGCAGTTGTAAGTTGGAGGACCTCCTCCGGAAGTACCTCCCCTTGCAAACAGGCCTTCCTCCAGCCTCACCATCCCAACCCCCTGGGCCCAGTATTGAATGCAGATGGCAGCTTTTACTGCCCACCGGTCATTGCCCCAGTGATGCCTTCAATACCGGGTTCAGTAACCCAACCATCTGCTGCCTTTGCCCAACATGCTCCAGTGTCAGTACCCCATCACTCTACCCCGGCTGGGGCACTAGCACCTCCCGCAGCAGTACCACCACTGCCCTTAAGCCAACCTTCCTATGCCAACCCACCGAGTACAATTTGGGACGGTCCTGACGAGAGGGGTATGTTACAGGACCCGCGGGACCTGATAACCTGGAATCCAGGGCCAGGCGCCCACTGCCGGACACTCACGCTCATGTATGCCTCCTTTACCCCCTCAAAAGCATCCACCTTAGTAGTTTCCCTCCCTGACCCAGAGCGGCAGCCCATGCCGTTCTACCGTCGGATTGCACAAATCCAAAAGACATACTCGTGGGCATGGAGGGACTTAGCCAGCTTATGTGAAATAAAAGCAGGTGATGCCTATTGGCCCATCATGGAGAAACATTTTAACAATGCCCGGTTGGAGAGCGAGGTCTCATATAACTCTGGGGTTATATTTTGTGACCAGTTACAGGAATGGGCTAGAGGCAAATTAGCAGATCAAGCAACTAGCATACAGGATGTGACGCAGGACCTGCTAGAGTCAGTGGAAATTTTTTACATTAGACTCACTCAGGTCTTTACTGATCTAGGATTCTCTTTACATAACAAAGCGCATTATCGCATGCTATCAAGTGCTTTCGTAGCGGGTTTGAAAGAACCGATACGGAAGGGGCTGATAGTGGCCCGACCAGAGTACAAGATATTAACCTTAGAAGCCCTATTGCCTGTTGCAAGAGGTCTGGAAACACAACAACCACTCAAGGAAGTGACACCCTTAATGACTGTGACTCCCACCCCGCCAATGACTGTGACTTCCGCCCCACCCCAGAGACCCCCTGTTGTCTGCTTTAATTGCGGGACACCGGGCCACTACAGGAGGGACTGTAGGGCACCCAGACAGCCTAGAATATACCCCCCCAATATGACCGGTGGTATGTTCAGCACCCAAACTTCGGGTATGATCAGCACCCAAACTTCAGGTATGATCAGCACCCGAACGCCAGGGCTTTTCCTCCTCCTCCCCGGGGGGAGCAACCGGAACTCCTCGGTTAGGGAAGTGGCAAACCTGTGTCCTCTGCCTCCTCCACTCCCCTACCAATGATGGCCATTTCCACCCGGTCCACCCGGGGGGACCTCTAGCAAAGATTATGATTCCTATAGAGGGACACACAGGCGCAGCCCATTGCATGCTACGGGAGGCAGAAATCCCTCCTACTCATCCTCAATAGATGTGTCTTGTATGGGAGTGGACGGAATATCTCGGTCCAGCCCCCTCACAAGACCACTACAGGTGGGCACTACCCCGGCATTGTTATCTAGATTTGTGGTCTCGAACACCTGTCCCCTCAATCTACTGGGGCAGATGTTCTTTCCAGGCTTTAGGCCTCTATCTCATATAATGCCGATGGGTCCATCTCCGTTTCCACTGCCCTGAGTGAGGGAGACACGTCAGCATTGTGTTCCCTCCCCATACTGATGACCCTGCAGGTTTCACCTACCCCTATTCCAGAACATTTCCTTGACCAAATACCGTCCCACCTCTGGTCCACCGGTCCAGAGGATGTAGGTAGATTGTCAGTCCCCCCGGTAGTGGTCCTTCTAAAACCAGGGGCTGTTCTTCCCATAAGTGCCCAATACCCACTCAAACTGGTCCAGACTCAGGCGATTACCAAACAGATAAAAGTCTTGCTGGGGAATGGTACCTTAATACCCTGTACTTCCCCGTGCAACACCTCTCTGTTTCCAGTTAAGAAGAAGACTCCCAAGGGCCAACCTGACAAATTTTGGCTAGTACAGGACCTTAGAGCAGTGAACGAGGCCACCATTTTGGAGACAACGCTTGTCCCGAATCCGCACACTCTTCTGTCAGGGGTGCCCTCATCTGCAAAGTTTTTCACTGTCATAGATTTAGCGAACGCCTTCTTTAGTGTGCCATTGGACCCCTCCTGTCAGTACCGGTTCGCATTCACCCACGCTTCAAAACAGTATACTTGGGAAGTTATGCCCAACCTCGCCCAACCAGTTTACCAAGGTTATGTCCCAAATCCTCACCAACTGGGATAACTCCAACCCAGACCTAGTTGTGGTTTTGCAGTATGTAGATGACCTGCTCCTGTGTGCACCCTCTCAGGAAACAGCGGAACAATCATCTGTGAGCCTCCTGGTGTATCTGGCTCAACGAGGCTGCAAGGCCTCTAAAGGAAAATTACAGTGGTGCGCTTCCCGTGTTGTCTTCCTGGGTCATTGCATATCCCACAACAACGAGCTGAAGCCATCCAGGCCATTCTGCCCCCGGTAAAGCTAAGGCCCTACATGCATTTTTGGGACTGATCTCTTACTGCAGAGCCTGGATACCTGTGGCTTCCCTTCTCATGCAACCCCTTTATGACAACCTGCAATGTGACCCCTTTGCGCTGTCTGAAGAAGCGCTCACTAACTTTCACCTTTTGAAAAAGGCAATCAGCACTGCTCCTGCACTCGGTCTCCCTGATTATGGAAAGCCCTTTCGCCTGTTCATATCTGAGACACAGGGCCACGCCTCAGGGATAATGACACAAAGTGATGGACTCCGTAACCGCCCCATCGGTTACTATTCAGCCCACCTGGACCCAGTTGCCAGAGGAGACAAAACTTTGGATATTGTACTGGGCCATCCCCTTATGCTGCTAGCCCCTCACGATATCTCCGCCATTCTGAATCAGGTGCAACCCAAGTATTTATCCTCTGCCCGCCACTTCCGGTTGCAATGCAATCTACTCATGCCTGACAATGTGACACTACTTCGATGCCAACAACTCAACCCTGCTACTCTCCTTCCTCTTGTCCAAGGGGGGGTATCATGACATGTCTCTGGATGAACAGGAAGAAGAGGACGCAGACCTACCTGCTCCTACCCTAGATGAAAATGAACATGATTGCTTTGAACTCATGAAGGCGGAAACCACCCATCTACCCCCTGTTCTGGATGCCCGATCCCATTGCCTCAACTCACCTTGTATGTTGATGGCTCCAGATTCACAGATTCATCCGGCTATTTCCACACAGGATATGCGGTTACCACAGAGACTACAGTTATGCAAGATGCCTTGCTCCCAGCATCCATGTCTGCTCAAGAGGCTGAGCTCCATGCCCTTACAGTAGCCTGCCAGTGTAGTGATCTCATGTATATAGTCCACCGATGACCCAATACTTAGGTTATTAAGATGATGTATATAAGTTATGTCCCGCAGCAAACGCCCAAGTTCTCCAGAGATTGCGCTTTATTGACTTCCAATACAGAACAAAATAGTTGTACAGATGACAACGAACCCAACAGAGTATATTCTAGATCTGTGCTTTCATATTCCTACAGAATATATCCTTTGCCTCCATATAGGGATGAGCTTCGTGTTCGAGTCGAACATACGTTCGACTCGAACATCGGCTGTTCGATCGTTCGACGAAGATCGAACGATTTGGGCCGTTCGCGCCAAATTCGAGTGACGCGAACGGCCCACAATGCACTACGCCATCGCAGTGTCATCCAGGCGCTGTGATTGGCCAAGCATGCACTGTGACCCCGCATGCTTGGCCAATCACAGCGCCGGCAGCGAGGAGAGCAATGATTGGCCACAGGCAGGATGCCTGTGGCCAATTATTGCTGAGGGTGTTTAGTACACGCCCCACACTATAAAAGGCCGCCAGCACGGCGGCCTAGTGTAGTGTGTTCCGGAGCAGGGAAAGAGAAGCATAGGCAGGGACAGTGACATTTATTTATTTCTTGCTTAACCTGGATTCCTTTAGTTTAGGGAAAGAGAAGGATAGGTAGGGAGAGTGTCAGTGTGTTTTACTGTGCGAATCCTTGTTTCTAGGGACAGGGAAGGACAGTGAGGGAATTCTCCTTGTGCTATAGTGTGCTTTAAAAAAACATTTTTTCTAGGAACAGAAAACTCTAGGTAGGGAGAGTGTCAGTGTCTTTTACTGTGCGAATCCTTGTTTCTAGGGACAGGGAAGGACAGTGAGGGAATTCTACTTGTGCTATAGTGTGCTTTAAAAAAACATTTTTTCTAGGGACAGAAAACTCTAGGTAGGGAGAGTGTCAGTTTCTTTCACTGTGATAATCCTTGTTTCTAGGGACAAAGAAGGAAAGTGAGGGAAATTCTCCTTGTGCTATAGTGTGCTTTAAAAAAACATTTTTTCTAGGGACAGAAAACTCTAGGTAGGGAGAGTGTCAGTGTCTTTTACTGTGCGAATCCTTGTTTCTAGGGACAGGGAAGGACAGTGAGGGAATTCTCCTTGTGCTATAGTGTGCTTTAAAAAAACATTTTTTCTAGGGACAGAAAACTCTAGGTAGGGAGAGTGTCAGTTTCTTTCACTGTGATAATCCTTGTTTCTAGGGACAAAGAAGGAAAGTGAGGGAAATTCTCCTTGTGCTATAGTGTGCTTTAAAAAAACATTTTTTCTAGGGACAGAAAACTCTAGGTAGGGAGAGTGTCAGTGTCTTTTACTGTGCGAATCCTTGTTTCTAGGGACAGGGAAGGACAGTGAGGGAATTCTCCTTGTGCTATAGTGTGCTTTAAAAAAACATTTTTTCTAGGGACAGAAAACTCTAGGTAGGGAGAGTGTCAGTTTCTTTCACTGTGATAATCCTTGTTTCTAGGGACAAAGAAGGAAAGTGAGGGAAATTCTCCTTGTGCTATAGTGTGCTTTAAAAAAACATTTTTTCTAGGGACAGAAAACTCTAGGTAGGGAGAGTGTCAGTGTCTTTTACTGTGCGAATCCTTGTTTCTAGGGACAGGGAAGGACAGTGAGGGAATTCTCCTTGTGCTATAGTGTGCTTTAAAAAAACATTTTTTCTAGGGACAGAAAACTCTAGGTAGGGAGAGTGTCAGTTTCTTTCACTGTGATAATCCTTGTTTCTAGGGACAAAGAAGGAAAGTGAGGGAAATTCTCCTTGTGCTATAGTGTGCTTTAAAAAAACATTTTTTCTAGGGACAGAAAACTCTAGGTAGGGAGAGTGTCAGTGTCTTTTACTGTGCGAATCCTTGTTTCTAGGGACAGGGAAGGACAGTGAGGGAATTCTCCTTGTGCTATAGTGTGCTTTAAAAAAACATTTTTTCTAGGGACAGAAAACGCTAGGTAGGGAGAGTGTCAGTTTCTTTCACTGTGATAATCCTTGTTTCTAGGGACAAAGAAGGAAAGTGAGGGAAATTCTCCTTGTGCTATAGTGTGCTTTAAAAAAACATTTTTTCTAGGGACAGAAAACTCTAGGTAGGGAGAGTGTCAGTGTCTTTTACTGTGCGAATCCTTGTTTCTAGGGACAGGGAAGGACAGTGAGGGAATTCTCCTTGTGCTATAGTGTGCTTTAAAAAAACATTTTTTCTAGGGACAGAAAACTCTAGGTAGGGAGAGTGTCAGTTTCTTTCACTGTGATAATCCTTGTTTCTAGGGACAAAGAAGGAAAGTGAGGGAAATTCTCCTTGTGCTATAGTGTGCTTTAAAAAAACAATTTTTCTAGGGACAGAAAACTCTAGGTAGGGAGAGTGTCAGTGTCTTTTACTGTGCGAATCCTTGTTTCTAGGGACAGGGAAGGACAGTGAGGGAATTCTCCTTGTGCTATAGTGTGCTTTAAAAAAACATTTTTTCTAGGGACAGAAAACTCTAGGTAGGGAGAGTGTCAGTTTCTTTCACTGTGATAATCCTTGTTTCTAGGGACAAAGAAGGAAAGTGAGGGAAATTCTCCTTGTGCTATAGTGTGCTTTAAAAAAACATTTTTTCTAGGGACAGAAAACTCTAGGTAGGGAGAGTGTCAGTTTCTTTCACTGTGATAATCCTTGTTTCTAGGGACAAAGAAGGAAAGTGAGGGAAATTCTCCTTGTGCTATAGTGTGCTAAAGCATTCCTCATCAACCATCTTTGAAATCCTTGTTTTTTGGACAGTCAGGGAAATTGTCGTTGTGCTATTCTGTGCAAAAGCAATCATCCTCAACCATATTTAGAAATCCTTAAGTAAAGGGACAGAGAAGGACACCTGAAGGTAGCCCTTATTGCTTTTTTCCCATCTCCCTGCAGGCCATCTATTAGAATGTCTGGAAGGCAAACAAGGAGAGGCAGACAGTCAGGAGGCAATAAAAGAGGGCAAGCAGGCTCTGTGTCTGGGGGCAACAGTGCTGGTCGTGGACGCGGTGCATTGTCATCAGCACATGGCCATGGGACACGCTTGTCCTTCTTTTCGGCAGCTGGACATGTTGAGCCACATCATGCCGAAGACTTGGTAGAGTGGATGACCAAGCCCTCCTCCTCCTCCTCATCCTCTCTCACCCAGGCTCAGGGTACTGGCAAAGCAGCTGCCAAAGCGTCCTCTTCCCTGGTATCAATGTCAGACTCATCATCAGTCACTCCTTCCCTAGACCCACCATGTCCTCCTCCTGAGGAGTCCCCCGAACTGTTTGAGCACAGTGTTGGGTACATGCTCCAGGAGGATGCCCAGCGTTTCGAAGGGTCTGATGATGAAACCCAGCTACAGGAAGGCAGTAGCGTGAGAGCAGACAGAGGGGATGCTCAAGAAGGACACCAATCTGGCAGTCATGTTCCAGCAGCTGCAGCATACTGCCAGATTGGCTCCAGTGATGAGGAGGGAGGGGATGATGAGGTCACTGACTCCACGTGGGTGCCTAATAGGAGAGAGGAGGAGGAGGAGGATGAGGAGGAGGCACATCTCCAACGAGGCAGGATGCCCTTTGGTGGCCAGCGTAAGGGCAGTACACCGACGGAATCACACCGCAGAGCTCCGCCTGTGCAGGGCGCTGCCTCTGCCCGTCATTCAAAAAGTTCTTTGGTGTGGGCCTTTTTTGAGGCTAGTGCATCAGATCGCACAGCTGCTGTTTGCAACATATGTCTCAAGCGTATATCGCGTGGCCAAAACATCAGCCGCTTGGGTACCACATGCCTGACCAGACATATGTTGACCTGCCATGCAGCTCGTTGGCAAGCCTACCTCAAAGACCCACACCAAAGAACAAAGCGGACCTCTCCTTGCACCGCATCAGCTGGGATCTCCAACCCCACTATAACTTCAGTCCTCTCTGAAACATGCACTGAGAGGAATGAAGGTGTAGAATTAGGTGTGTCACAGCCAAGTACTTGCGGCCACTCTGCTAGCAGTACACCGACGTCCGATTCTAGCAGGCAAATTTCCCTGCCCCAGCTGCTGGACCGTCGAAAGAAGTTCACTCCCAGCCATCCACATGCCCAGCGGTTGAATGCTAGCTTGGCTAAATTGCTAGCGCTTCAACTGCTGCCTTTTCAGTTGGTAGACTCGGCCCCCTTCCGTGAGTTTGTGCAATGTGCGGTTCCTCAGTGGCAGGTTCCCAAACGCCACTTTTTCTCACGGAAGGCTATTCCGGCTCTCTACCGGCATGTGGAAGGCAATGTCTTGGCCTCGCTGGACAGGGCGGTCAGCGGTAAGGTGCATATTACCGCTGACTCATGGTCCAGCAGGCATGGACAGGGACGTTACCTTTCTTTCACGGCCCATTGGGTCACTCTTTTGGCAGCTGGGAAGGATGCAGGACAAGGTGCAGTAGTGTTGGAGGTTGTTCCACCGCCACGCCTCCAAAATGCTACTACTGGTTGTGACACACCTCTCTCCTCCACCCCCTCCTCTTCTTCTTCCTCCATGGCCTCTTCCTGTGGTTTGTCCTATGAACCAGCGGTGCTCCGTAGCCGTTCACGGGGCTACGCAAGTACGCAGGCAAAAAGATGCCATGCCGTGCTTGTGCTGGTGTGTTTGGGGGACAGAAGCCACACTGGGGCAGAGGTCCTGTCTGCTCTGCAGGGCCAGGCCGAGAGGTGGTTGACGCCACGCCAGCTTAAGCCAGGAATGGTGGTTTGCGACAATGGCACCAACCTCCTCTCCGCCCTCCGACAGGGACAACTGACCCATGTGCCCTGTGTGGCTCACGTCCTTAACCTGGTGGTGCAGCGGTTCTTGGGCAGGTACCCGGGCTTACAGGATGTCCTGAGGCAGGCCAGGAAAGTCTGTGTGCATTTCCGCAGATCTTATAATGCCAGTGCTCGCCTGGCTGAGCTGCAAAAGGAGTTGAACCTGCCCAAGAACCGCCTTATATGTGACATGCCCACCAGGTGGAACTCAACGTTGGCCATGCTGCAGCGGCTGCACACGCAGCAGAGGGCCATCAATGAGTACCTGTGCGACTACGGCACCAGGACAGGGTCAGGGGAGCTTGGTTTTTTTTCTCCACGCCAGTGGGGCATGATCAGGGATGCATGCACTGTCCTGGCACCATTTGAGGAGGCCACGAGGATGGTGAGCAGTGACAGTGCATGCATCAGTGACACTGTACCTCTTGTCCACCTGTTGGAGCACACGCTGCGTGGAATAATGGACAGGGCACTTGAGGCAGAACAGAGGCAGGAAGAGGAGGACTTCCTTGCCTCTCAAGGCCCCCTTTACCCAGACAGTGTTCCTTCTGTCCCACCCATCGCACAGGAAGAGGAGGAGGAGGAGGAGGAGGAGGAGGAGGAGGATTGTGTCAGCATGGAGGTGGAGGCTGGCACTCAGCATCATCAGCAGCAGTCTTTTAGGGATGATTTACAGTCCCAAGAAACCAGTGGACTTGTACGTGGCTGGGAGGAGGTGGCTGCGGATCATGTCGTCCTTAGTGACCCAGAGGACTCCGGAGCGAATGCCTCAGCAAACCTACGCTGCATGGCCTCCCTGATCCTGCAAAGTCTGCGGAAGGATCCTCGTATTCTTCGGATCAAGGAGAGGGACCATTACTGGCTGGCCACTCTCCTTGATCCACGGTACAAGGGTAAGGTTGCTGACCTTATGTTACCGTCGCAGAGGGAGCAGAGGATGAGACAACTCCGGGAGGCCTTGCAGAAAGGTCTGTGCAACGCGTTCCCAGAGACTGGGAGGTTACAAACTCCTGGTCCTGGACAACGAGTTGCTGAGGCTTCGGCCAGTCAAAGAAGGAGCGGTGGGGAAGGTGGCCGTCTGACCGATGCGTTCAGACAATTCTTTAGTCCGCAGCCCCAAAGTATGATCGGTTCCAGCAACCATCGCCAGCGTCTGATAAACATGGTGCAGGAATATCTAGGGGCAAGGTCAGACTTGGACACCTTCCCCACCGAAAATCCTCTGGCTTACTGGGTCTTGAGGATGGATCACTGGCCAGAGCTTGCACAGTATGCAATTGAGCTACTGGCCTGTCCTGCATCCAGTGTTCTTTCGGAACGCACATTCAGTGCTGCTGGAGGATTTGTCACGGATCACAGGGTGCGCCTGTCCACCGACTCGGTTGATCGACTGACTTTCATCAAGATGAACCAGTCTTGGATCACCACCAGCTACCACACACCTGATGCTGATATAACAGACTAATTGATTTTAACATGTCACATCCCTTCAAGACTGATGCTGATGCTGAGTGCCTGTGCTGTTATGTTGACTGGCTATCCTCCTCCTCCGAGTCCTCAATGATACGATTGATGATGATAGCTTGGAAGATCATTTTTGTTTATGGGTGCCGCCACCAGTGGCTAAGGCCCAATTTTTCAGCCCCTGTTTTACAGGGGCGTGTAATTACAATTTTTTTAGCAATAATTTGCCATAGGGCTCATTGCTGTGCTCCAAGTACAGTATCTGTGAGGGGTTGGAGTGTTGTGGCACCAGTGCCTAAGGCCCAATTTTTCAGCCCCTGTTTAACAGGGGCGTGTCATTACAATTTTTGAAGCAATACTTTGCAACAGGGCTCATTGCTGTGCTCCAAGTACAGTATCTGTGAGGGGTTGTAGTGTTGTGCCACCAGTGCCTAAGGCCCAATTTTTCAGCCCCTGTTTAACGGGGGCGTGTCATTACAATTTTTGAAGCAATACTTTGCAACAGGGCTCATTGCTGTGCTCCAAGTACAGTATCTGTGAGGGGTTGTAGTGTTGTGCCACCAGTGCCTAAGGCCCAATTTTTCAGCCCCTGTTCAACAGGGGCATGCAATTACAATTCTTGATCTAATAATTCACAGCAGGGCCCATTGCTGCACCCACCAAGAGTAACTGTCAGGGCTTACAGTGTTGTGGCACCAGCACCACCATCAAAGGCCCAATTTTTACTACCACTGTTCAACAATTATATGTAATTAAAATTCCTGATATAATAGTTGACAGCAGGGCGTTCCAGCACCAACCAAGAGTAACTGTGAGTGCTTACAGTGTTGTGCCAACACCAACAACTAAGGGGCCTATTTCTGCAGAGTATATACGGCAGGTCCCTACTTTCAAACATCCAACTTACAAACGACTCCTACTTGCAAACGCAAGAAGACAACAGGAAGTGAGAGGAAATCTACCACTAGGAAGGAAAATTCTCTCCTGTAAGAATAAATATGGGAGAAAGGTGTCTCCTCTGTACTGATGCTTTATCAGCAATCCTTGTTTCAAGAAAAACACCACATTTCAAAAACAGTTGTCATTGGGACGGAAAGTGAGGTGAAATGTTCTGAACAGGGGCACAGACAGCAAAACAAATGTTACAGGGGTGATAACCCTTACCTATGTTTTCCAAAAAGTTTAAAAATAGATTTTTGGTCTGGAGCTACACTTCAACAATGTACCTGTTCAAAATTACAAACAGATTCTACATAAGAACAAACCTACAGTCCCTGTCTTGTATGCACCGCCTGTATACGGCTGTTCAGAGTATATAGGGCCTTTTTTATTTTATGTGCGGGGTTCCCCTTAATATCCATACAAGACCCAAAGGGGCTGGTAATGGGCTGGGGTAGGGGGGGGGTCATGGGGTAGCTATGCCATTTTTCTTAAAGAATTTCATCCATATTACCGGGACCAGACATTACATTAAAGCCGCAAGCAGTTTTAAATGGCTTTTTTTTCCTTTAGAAGTGTCATTTTGTGCAGGGACAGTTCTAAACACGGGAAACACGTGGCACTTCACAGGCATACTTTAGACACCCCCCAGGTACGATATTTAAAGGAATATTTGACTTTTTTTTTTTCACTTTATGCATCATTAAAATGACTGCTCCCGAAAAACGACCGTTTTTAAAACTTCTTTTTGCATTGATACATGTCCCCTGGTGCAGAACCCGGGTTCCCAAACCCTTTTTAGGACAATAACATGCATAATAGTTGTTATAATTAGCACTTTAGAATTCGAACGTTCGCATCCATTGTATTTAATAGGGTTCTAATGTTCGTACGAACTTTCGGTCCGTTCGCGGGTTCTGGTGCGAACCGAACCCGGGGGTGTTCGGCTCATCACTACCTCCATATTCCTACAGAATATACCTGTGCCTTCATGATCATGCAGGAATATAACTGACTAGCCTGAATATTAGCTTTATATATCTTATCTATTGAATGACTGAGCAATTTGATTGGCTGTCTTTGATCCACACTCTGTCATTCAGGATGACAGAGAATGACCCCCAACCTAGCCGGGGACGACCACAGCCATCATTTGCATTCTTGCATAATAACATCAACATGCTTTCTTTTGACACATGCAATTAGATTACGGATACGAAAGGTTGCCTGAATACGGCCTTGATATATAAAGATAGACTCGTCCTGGAAACAAGTCCCCTTGATAAGATTAACACATCAAAGCTGTCTTCTGGCCTCCCTCACATGTGTAATCCAGTTGACTGACAACTGCTGGCCTGGTCAATATTGTATTCACATATAAACACATATATATATATATATGTATTGTGAGGGGGTTAGCTCGGCAGCGGGTGTGTGTGACCCCCGGGATGGGCTCCCCACACAAAACAGGCCCAGCAAACGGAGGTTGTGGTTTTCAAAAAAAAAGGTGCGGTTTATTTTCTATTTACAGTGACAAAACACAGCAAAGCAAAAGAAACATAACCAAAATAAATCCTGGTCAAGTTGACCTCTGACTAAACATACAGGTTTCCTAACTAACAACTGGGATCAGCCTAGTGCTGTCCTAGTCCCTAAGTCCCTGGTTTTAAATGTCCAAGCAAATAGCCACACAGGCTTTGTCTCACCGCACAGGGGTTCACTCTCCCTAGACAGTCCACACAGGTCTGGTTCCAGGCATGAGCTAACATCTAATGAAGCTGGGAGTTCTTATAGAGGCCTAAATGAGCTGACAAGCTTCAGCTGGTCTCATCAACTCCCTGTCTGCACGACGCCCAGCCCTCTCCCTAGAGGTATGAGTCATCCATGAGCCCACTAGCCTTATACAACTCTCCACCTAGTTGTATAAGTCGGCGTAAAGCCTGAATCTGGGCGAAATATATCTACCCCCCTGGATGCAACCAGGTGACTTTACCTTCCTGCTGTCACATACCCCCCCCTCTTGTTTTAACCTCGGGGTTGGAACACCAGCAATCAGGCATTCATGTACTCGAGACAAAGCATCCACATTCCCCATTTGAACGCCAGGGCGATGCTTTACTGTGAAGTTGAATTCCTGGAGGGCCAGGAACCACCTATTCACTCTTCTATTTGTTTCCTTGTTTTGAGCCATCCACTTTAACGGAGCGTGATCCGTAACCATGTCAAAGTGCCTACCTAGCAGGTAGTACCGAAGGGAATCTAGAGCCCACTTCACCGCTAAACACTCCTTTTCAACGGTGGCGTAATTTACCTCATGGGACAATACTGCTCCTAACCCCACATCTGACGCATCACTTTGTACGACAAAGTCTTTAGAGAAGTCGGGTGAGTACAACACTGGCTGGCTACATAAGGCTTGTTTCAAGAATTGGAATGCTGCCTCAGCCTCGGGGGTCCATTTAATCATGACCGACCCTTTCCCCTTCGTCAGGTTGGTTAGGGGCACAGCCTTAGAAGCAAAGTGGGGAATGAATCGCCGATAATACCCAGCGATTCCCAGAAAGGCTCGTACCTGCTTCTTGCTGTTGGGACGTGGCCAACTCTGGATGGCCTCGACTTTGTTGAGTTGGGGTTTTATTACTCCCCTCCCAATGGTGTACCCAAGATATTTGGCCTCCTCCTGCCCAATGGTACACTTCTTGGGGTTAGCCGTAAACCCCGCTTCCCGAACAGAGTCCAGGACTGCTTGCACTTTTGGCAGATGTGAGGCCCAATCTGTGCTATGGACAATTACGTCATCCAGGTAAGCCGCAGCATACTTCCGATGGGGCCTCAGCATCTGGTCCATTTTCCGCTGGAATGTGGCCGGCGCATTCTGTAACCCGAACGGCATTCTTTTATATTGGAACGCCCCGTCTGGGGTTACAAATGCGGTTTTCTCTTTGGCCGACTTGGCCAGGGGGATTTGCCAATACCCTTTTGTGAGGTCAAGAGTCGTCATGTATCGGGCTGTTCCCAGCCGGTCGATCAACTCATCTATACGTGGCATGGGGTAGGTGTCAAATTTTGTAACTTTGTTCAACTGACGAAAATCGTTACAAAATCGCCAGCTCCCATCCGGTTTAGGCACCAACACGATGGGACTAGACCAATCACTTTGGGACTCCTCTATCACCCCTAAGTTCAGCATTTTCTGTACTTCCTCCCGTATTGCCTCCCGTCGAGCCTCTGGGATCCGATAGGGTTTTAACTTCACCCTTTCACCGGGCGGGGTAATGATGTCATGCTCTACCCCAGATGTTTGTCCCGGCAGCTCAGAGAATACCTCCTTGTTGCGAAGCACAAACTCCTTAACCTCCTGTTGTTGGGGTTGTGACAAGGTGGCTGCTATTCCAACCTCAGGAATCACGCAACCAGTTTGAGCTGGTGACCAAGTGTCTGCGACTAGGGACTCTCTATCCCTCCAGGCTTTCAACAGATTAACGTGATAGATCTGTTCGGGCTTTCGCCTTCCTGGTTGTCTGACCTTGTAATTCACTTCGCTCACTTTTTCCATTATCTCGTAGGGGCCTTGCCATTTGGCAAGGAATTTACTTTCAACCGTAGGGACAAGTACCAATATCCTATCCCCCGGGGAAAAGGTACGGGTCTTGGCTCCACGGTTGTACACTCTCTGCTGTGCCAACTGCGCTTGGGCCAAATGTTCCTTCACGATGGGCATTACCTGTGCAATTCGATCTTGCATCAGGGCGACATGCTCAATCACACTCCTGTGGGGAGAACTCTCACTTTCCCAAGTTTCCTTGGCAATATCCAACAGCCCTCTTGGGTGTCTCCCATACAGTAACTCAAAGGGGGAGAATCCCGTAGAGGATTGGGGCACCTCCCTAATAGCAAACATCAAATAAGGAAGTAAACAGTCCCAATCCTTTCCATCTCTATCCACCACTTTCTTCAACATTTGTTTTAGGGTTTTGTTGAATCTTTCAATCAGCCCATCGGTTTGGGGGTGATACACAGACGTACGCAATTGCGTCACTTTGAACAATTTACACAGCTCTTTCATAACCCGGGACATAAAGGGTGTACCTTGGTCCGTAAGCAGTTCTTTACAAATACCCACCCGGCTAAAAACAAGAGATAGCTCTTTGGCTATGGTTTTGGCCGAGGTATTTCGGAGAGGGATCGCTTCTGGATAACGGGTGGCATAGTCCATTATAACTAATATGTACTGGTGCCCCCTAGCGGACTTGATTATAGGACCTACCAAATCCATGGCGATCCTCTCAAACGGGACCTCAATGATGGGTAGAGGGACCAGCGGGCTACGGAAATGTGGCATCGGGGCCAACCTCTGACACACAGGGCAGGAGGAACAATAATTTTCTACGTCCTTCATCACCCCCGGCCAATAGAATCTCTGTAATACCCTCTCTCGGGTTTTCTCTGTCCCCAGATGACCTCCAAGAATGTGCCCATGGGCCAACTCCAACACCAACTTCCTGTAAGGTTTGGGCACCACAAGCTGCTCAACGGTTTCTTCTGCCCTTTTTGCCACCCGATACAGTAGGTCCTTCTCTACGCTGAAGTATGGGTAAGTGCAGGTATTATCTGGGTTCACTAACTCGCCATCTATTTTCACTACGTTTTCCCGTGCCTTTATTAGGGCGGAGTCTTTCAACTGTTCTGTGGCAAAGTTTTCCCTGTGAACCTCAAGATCAGAAAACTCCACAGACGGTAGGTTTTCGTCTGAGGAGGTGGGCTCCTCTCCAGTTTCTTGAGTCTCCCCTGCCAATACTGATGAGGGAAATTCCGGAGAGTCCTCACCACTCTCAGGGGAGTTCTGGCTATCACATTCCTGGTACATAGGGGCACCAGTGAGGGGCTCAGGATCATCCCACAGTTCCCAGAACTTCGGAAAATCCCTTCCCACAATGGCGTCATACGGTAACTGAGATACTAAGCCCACTGGATGAGAGAGGGTACCTTTGGGGGTCTCGAAACACACTGTAGTCACTGGATACTCTCGGGTGTCCCCATGCACACAAATAACAGCTACCTTGCTATTCCCAGAGACCTCTGTTTTAACTAACTCAGCCTTTATCAGGGTCACAAGGCTACCTGAATCCAGCAATACCACAACATTTCTACCATTAACACACATTTTGCATAAATGTTTCTCAGTTCCTCGAATGGCAGTGCATGCGACTGTCGCACACAGCGACTGACGTCTGCCCGTCAGAAAGTCACACTGCATGGGTTCCTCCACAACCGGGCAATTGGCTGCAATATGTCCCGCTTGCCGGCAGCGGTAGCAAACGATCCTTCTTGCCGCCTCTTGAGCCGCTGATTTCCCAGGCTGTTCTTGCCAAACTTGGGGTAGAGCTCCCACCCTCTCACTCTCTCCACCCTTACCCCTTGGAATCCTCTTATCCGCCCCTGGGGATGGTCTGGTCTTAGGGTGGAAAGTCCGAGTGTCTCTGGAAGAGGCCGTCAGGTTCTCTGTAGCCAAGTATTTCTCCACACGATCCACAAGACCATCGGCCGTCTCTGGGTCTCCATGGCTTACCCACTTTTGGATGGCAGTAGGAAGAGCTCTCAAAAACCGATCCATTACAACACGTTCCACAATCTTTGGTGCGGACAAAGTCTCTGGCTGTAGCCACTTTCTGCTCAGGTGAATGAGATCATACATTTGAGACCTGGGGGGTTTTCCAAGCTGGAAAGTCCAGTTATGCACACGCTGAGCCCGGACAGCCTGGGTGACACCCAGCCTTGCCAATATTTCAGCTTTTAGCATCACATAGTCTTTTGCTTGGTCAGGCTCTAGGTCATAGTAAGCCTTCTGCGATTCACCAGTTAACAGAGGAGCCACCAGTCCAGCCCACTGCTCCTCAGGCCACTTTTCTCTTTCAGCAGTCCTTTCAAATGTGGTCAAAAATACCTCTGGATCATCCTCTCCAGTCATTTTTGTCAATAAACGACTCACCCCAAAGGACGCGGTATTAGTGGGACGGCTTTCCTCACTGGTCTGCGGACGTTGCTGCATTACTGCTTCCATTTGTTGTAGTCTCTGCTCTTGCTTCTGTAACAGGTCTATGAAGCGGGCCTCAGATTGCTGCTGGGCTTGTTGATGAGCTTGCTGCTGGGCTGCAAGGCTCCTTTGCAAACCTGCATTTGTCTGCTGTTGATTGGCATTTGCTAGAGCCAGCTGTTTCAGTATCTCCTCCATGCTGGCTTAAAAAAACTGCCACTGGTTCTCCACCAACTGTGAGGGGGTTAGCTCGGCAGCGGGTGTGTGTGACCCCCGGGATGGGCTCCCCACACAAAACATGCCCAGCAAACGGAGGTTGTGGTTTTCAAAAAAAAAGGTGCGGTTTATTTTCTATTTACAGTGACAAAACACAGCAAAGCAAAAGAAACATAACCAAAATAAATCCTGGTCAAGTTGACCTCTGACTAAACATACAGGTTTCCTAACTAACAACTGGGATCAGCCTAGTGCTGTCCTAGTCCCTAAGTCCCTGGTTTTAAATGTCCAAGCAAATAGCCACACAGGCTTTGTCTCACCGCACAGGGGTTCACTCTCCCTAGACAGTCCACACAGGTCTGGTTCCAGGCATGAGCTAACATCTAATGAAGCTGGGAGTTCTTATAGAGGCCTAAATGAGCTGACAAGCTTCAGCTGGTCTCATCAACTCCCTGTCTGCACGACGCCCAGCCCTCTCCCTAGAGGTATGAGTCATCCATGAGCCCACTAGCCTTATACAACTCTCCACCTAGTTGTATAAGTCGGCGTAAAGCCTGAATCTGGGCGAAATATATCTACCCCCCTGGATGCAACCAGGTGACTTTACCTTCCTGCTGTCACAGTATATATACATATATATGTCTATACATATACACATATCTAATAAATCAGCCAACATATTACAACATACCGCGGCTTGGGTCCGTTCTATCTACTAGAACTGACCCATAAATTAAGCAACAAACATCATTATGATTTGAGGTATTGGATGCTTTACAATGGCTCATCTGAAATATGAAGTTGAGACTGGTTACATCTCTTTTCACCAGCCCCCCTAAAATATTCCCATGAAACAGTTATTGGATAACATAACTTTAGACCATGACTGGAAAAGGATCTGGTAAACATCTGTGGCCTGTATAGCTGTTAGACCTTATTTCAAAGCTTGCTCTTGAGTAAATCACATCCCGATCTTGAATATTGCGCAAAAATTAGCTGATGTCACAGTCCATTCTGACTTCATCACATCTCTCACCATGTCACTGAAAGTAAAGCTTGGTATGCTTTGGGAGCTCCAGTCCACATAAGTCCAGGATTCTCTCATCTCCAGGCTCAAAGTTTTCATTCTTAAAGATGCTTTTATATAATCACCAGCAAATCCTGAAATTCTGCTTCCATCTTTATAGTAAGAAGAACCATCAATATACCAGCAGTCCCTTCCAAGGTCAAAAAGGTTTGGATACGGCAGTAAAAACTCTGTGCCGCAAACTATTTCCTTGCATGAGTCCATCTTGTAAGCATTTTACACTTCACATCTGCTTCTTTCCATTTCCTATTTGAGCAATGATGATCTTTTGTGTACCTGTCAAGTAATTTGTTGATTGACAGCCACAATTTGAATTTGCTGTAGGCCGACCCCTCACTTCCTTTAATAGAGCAGTTACTTGTATCGTTCAGTCCATAATTCCACCAGAATGGTATATCAACATGATGGTTCAAATAGAGTCAGCTTGACATCAGTGTCTATCAGACCTTCTATCCCGACAAGGCGGCAGTGGAAATTCTTCTCAGTATCTTTTCATGAAAGGTAGAAAGGTCTTTGTCATCCATATATGTCGTAGCCTTCAGCATATTATAAACAACTGATTCAACAAAATTCAAATCATGACTAGAGTGATGAATTTCACTCACCCCTCTTATAAATTTAGGAAAACCGGAAAACCACCCAACACACTATAATTTATGCATTGCCAAGCCATTGTGCAGCATCACCTCAGATGTTAAATCTATTGATATCAATATGCATTTTGTCATATGTACAGATGTTACTTCGCTCTGGTTTTAAGATAAAGTTCACGAAATAAAACAAAAAAAAATGAAAAATTAAAAGCAACAAAATATATCTGGGAAAGGGAGAAAAAATAAAAATAAAAAATAGGGCATTGGAGAAGTCCATTGAAAAGAAAAATAAAGAAAAAAAAAAAATGAGAAAAGAAAAAAAAATTTGAATGTTCAAAAAAAGGTCTATTGCTTGATGAATATTGAGAGTGTCCATCCTTGTATATTGTCTATCAGCATTTCTCCCCCACTAGCCAACTTCTGTTCACATTCAAACGAGTTCCTCCGGAGACCTGAAAGACAAAAATTCTCAGACAAAAACGCATTAGCAAAGTCCTTAGTATTTTTCTTTTTTGAAGTTAAAACAAAAGTACTATTTACAGTTTACAGTCTAAAGCTAATTCACCCCCACTGCTAGAGAAGCATCATTTGTCATTCAAAAACAGATCTGGAGAATGTACATTGGTATTTATGACACCCTATACAACTGTTCTAATAAGGTGTCACATTCTTTTCTCATCTTGTCATACTCAATTTTCAGGTGGTCATATTTTTGTTTTAATTGAGAAAATGGTATCCAGGTCCTTTTCTTATTATTATTTTGGTCAGCTCTGTTTTTCATATTATTATCAAACAATGTGGCTACATCAATTTTGACAGCTTGCTCATTTGACTTTCTCCATAAATGATCTGCCCTCAACAATACGTCTTTTAAGTCATGGGGGTTTGGGGTAACTAATAAAATATTTTGTTTGATATCTTCATGCAAAGCATCTAGAAACATACTCATATGTATCAAGCCTCCACGCTCAAATGCAAGATTATTACCGACCAATAATTCCATAATAGTATATATCCTATGTGACAATTCATAGGGCGATTCACTTTGCATTTGTTTGATCTTCCCATGAATAGTAACATCAGAACGTACACCATACAAAACACATAATAATTCCAGTAATATGTCCCTTGTCCTCAGAGGCTGAATACAGATCTGTTTAATTCTCATCCAAAGATCATTTCCTATAGAATGTTGCAAAACTCTTTCTACGTCAGATGGGTTTAGACTGTACATATCTCTGACATTCTGCAAGTCACAAAACCATTTCAAAAATCTGTTTAAATCATGGCAGGGAACCATTTCTATTTCTTTAAGAATTGCATCTAGTTCTTTTGGTTTCAAATGCTTCATTACAAGCTGAACTTCACCTGTATTATTGTACGCTGTGGTGGTCACAGTGGGTGCGGCTGGCAATGAATTATCAGATTTAATATGAGGTTCTGTTTCATTTGATAGAAAGTTTGTGTTTGTATTTTGCTGCAGATTGCTTAATCCACGATTTGATGCATATCTGCATTCCTGAGATCTCTTCTCCAATTCCATAATTCTTAATTTTAATCTCTTATTTTCCTCTGATAATTCATCACAACGTTTAGATTTCTCAAGCAAAGCTCCCCCAATGGTAACTGTATGCAATTTTAAATTTACTGTCTCAGTCTCTGATTGGTTTTGTAACCTCTGACAAACATTGTTGCTATTTGCAACTGCATTCTGTAAATGGGCAATTTCCTCAAACTTACCCTTCAAAGAACTTTCCATAGTTAAACAGCAAGATAACAAGCCCTGCAAAATGCAACCTTTTCTTTTGCTTTCTGAAATTTTGCTATCAAAAACATTTTTCTCTAAAAATTCCTTCATTATAGTCCATGTCTGCTTAAATTTTTCTGGAATTTCATAAGGACCCGCCATGACGCTTAATACATTTTAATACCCATCTGTTAACTTTATCAGAACTGACACTAGCTTCACACTGAGTAAGCATTTTGGCTATATTACTAATAATTTAAAAAAGGAAATATTTTACTCACCGTATTAGAGGCTCCACCTTGTCTTCTGGTACACGACAGTCTTTTTTCTCTTCAGTTTCCAGTCTCCAGAGAATAATTCTGGGGTTCCAAACTTGTTTAATCTTGTAGATCAGACTCTTATGTCACAACCAGACATTAGAGTCACGGCACAGCTCTTGGGTCTCCATCAGACTTCTGTCCACTTCACAAGACTTCTGTTACCAAGTCCTGAAAATGCGCTTCTGGTAGCTTGAACGGCACCAATGTAGTGATCTCATATATATAGTCCACCGATGACCCAATACTTAGGTTATTAAGATGATGTATATAAGTTATGTCCCGCAGCAAATGCCCAAGTTCTCCAGAGATTGCGCTTTATTGACTTCCAATACAGAACAAAATAGTTGTACAGATGACAACGAACCCAACAGAGTATATTCTAGACCTGTGCTTTCATATTCCTACAGAATATATCCTTTGCCTCCATATTCCTACAGAATATACCTGTGCCTTCATGATCATGCAGGAATATAACTGACTAGCCTGAATATTAGTGTCATGGATATGCATTAATGTCTGTCTGCCATCTTACCTTCCTCCTCATGTGTTCATCTAGAGACCAGACCTCCTTCACCTGACTTCCTTTATAATCTCCTCCCAGCCTGACTCCACCCCAGGCCCTATCACTGAACACTATATTAACCTGTGCACTGCAAGCCTGCTTTGCTGATCAACGTGTTTGTTAGGCATTGTGTGTTTGGGTTCCTGCCTGCCGTGTGCTACGTCTGTCTCTCTGTTACGTTATTGGCTTGTCCCCGACCATCCCTGTCTGCTCGTGACCCTTGACCTTCGGCTCGTTCTTCGTTATCCTTGTCTGCTTGTGGCCCCTGACCTTCGGCTTGTTATTCGGTTCTCTCTATCGTGTGCTGCTGCTTCCCCTTATCCTACGGGGCGTGAGCTAGGAAACTCCAGGGGCCGCGACCTGGTCCCAGCCTGCAGCGTAACATCCTCACCACTAGAGGCCCTGGAGAAGACCAGCTGGGTCTTAGACTCCGCGCCCTGGGGAATCTTGGCTCTCGCTTCCGTTGGGATCCCGGTTGTGCTCCTCTGGTCCCGCTTTCCACAACCACCCAGTTTCCTATCCACAGAAGCCAGCCATAGGGTTCACTACCTCGCGGTGCACTCCTGTCCCCCTACGGTGTGCATCTGTCACCTGGCCACAGGTGACCCTGACAGTTTGATCAGCCATGAACCCGGCTGACATCCCGCTTCCCGCGGATGATCCATTGCAGGGCATAGTTCGCAGACTTGAGACCCAGGAATCAAATCAGACCCAGGTGATGCGATTCCTCCAGGATCTGGCTTCTCGATTCGAGCAGCTTCAGGTCTCCTTGGGAACCCCGAATCCGCAACCCCAAGTACAACCAGCGGCTGTACCTATCGCACCAGTCGCAGCCTCACACTCACTAAGATTGCCAGCTCCGTTCCGTTTCTCTGGGGACTCCAAGGCCTGCAGGGGGTTTCTCAGCCAATGCACTATTCATTTTGAGCTTCAGCCTCAAAGCTTCCTATCTGACCGGGCTAAGGTAGCCTATATCATTTCCCTCCTCTCCGGTGAAGCTTTGGCCTGGGCTGCCCCCCTGTGGGAGAGGAACGATCCGGTGGTTTCCAGTCTGTCCGAATTCTTGAAGCTCTTTCGTAATATCTTCGAAGAGCCGGCTCGGGCTTCTTCAGCGGCTAGTGCTGTCTTACGTCTTCGCCAAGAATCTAGTTCAGTGGGGCAATATGCTCTTCAGTTCCGTATCCACACAGCTGAATTGAGCTGGAATAATGAGGCCCTGGTCGCTACCTTTTTACATGGCCTCTCTGACCGAGTGAAAGACGAATTAGCGGGAAGAGCCATTCCCGTCGGTCTGGACGATGTAATTTCATTATGCAACCAGATCGACATTCGTTTTCAAGAGAGGTCCTTAGAAAAAAGACGCCAGCACTCTCTGGGTCCTAGCCAGTCTGAGCTCCCCTCCCTTCATTCCGTGGAGCATCCTCTACCTGCTGAAGAACCTATGCAGCTGGGCCGGACCAGACTAACCCCCGAAGAACGTGCTAGGCGCAGAACTCTGGGCTTGTGCCTCTATTGTGGGGGCAAGGGTCATTTTCGTGACTCCTGCTCGCTTCGTCCGGGAAACGCTCGGGTCTAATACATTTGGAAGGTGGAGTATTGGACCCAGAAACATCACCTTCTCGCCTGCTCTTGCCGGTGTCCCTTCATGTAGGCACTTCTCCTCAGTCAACCCTTGCATACCTGGATTCCGGGGCTGCCGGCAATTTCATGGATTGGAGAACTGCTTCTTCTATGAAGCTTACCCTTTCACCTCTCACTACCCCATTGGTAGTCTCGGCAATTGATGGCACTGTTCTCCCAGGGGGCCCTATTCGCTTCCAGACGCTACCCATTAGGATGTCGGTAGGGATTCTCCACCAGGAGTGGATATCCTTTCTTATTCTAACCAAGGCCTCTACCCCAGTTGTATTGGGCCTCCCTTGGCTACAGCTCCACTCTCCACATGTGGACTGGGTCTCTGGGCAGATCCTGGCCTGGGGTTCCTCATGTTTCTCGTCGTGTCTTCTCAAGGTGACCCCCAAGGAGAGTCTTCCGGTTGCTGCCACTTCTGTTTCTTCTGATCTTCCCGCCGCATACAGCGATTACCGGGATGTGTTCTGTAAAAAATCAGCTGAGGTGCTTCCTCCCCACAGGTCTTTTGACTGTGCTATTGATCTTGTCCCCGGAGCAACTCTACCCAGGGGTCGTACCTACCCTCTGTCCATCCCAGAGACCCAGGCCATGTCGGAGTATGTAGCAGAGAATCTGGAGAGAGGGTTCATCCGGAAATCCTCATCGCCTGCAGGGGCAGGGTTCTTTTTTGTTGCCAAAAAGGATGGTACCTTAAGACCCTGCATCGATTATCGGGGTTTAAATGCGGTTACTATTAAAAATCGATACCCCTTACCCTTAATATCTGAGCTATTCGATAGGTTGAAGGGTGCCTCCATTTTCACCAAGTTGGATCTCAGAGGCGCGTACAATCTCATTCGAATACGGGAGGGTGACGAATGGAAGACTGCATTTAACACTAGAGACGGGCATTACGAATATCTGGTGATGCCTTTTGGTCTGTGTAATGCTCCAGCCGTGTTTCAAAACTTTGTCAATGAAATCTTCAGAGATCTGCTGTACCAGTTTGTTGTCATCTATCTGGATGACATTCTGATCTTTTCTGAAAATCTGCTCGTCCACAGAAACCATGTCCGCACTGTACTTCAACGTCTTAGAGAGAACAATCTCTATGCCAAGCTGGAGAAATGTTCCTTTGAATGTTCTGAGGTCCTGTTTTTGGGGTGCTTTGTCTCATGTTCGGGGCTTCGTATGGACCCTGGGAAGGTCTTGGCTATCACCAACTGGCCTCTTCCTGCTAGCCTCAAGGCCACACAGCGCTTTCTTGGCTTCACTAATTATTATAGGCAGTTCATAAGGAATTACTCTTCCATTGCCGCGCCTATTATCGCTTTGACCAAGAAGGGTGTGAATGCCAGAGACTGGCCTCCCGAAGCTGTCTCTGCATTTCACAACCTGAAACAGGCCTTTGTTTCTGGCCCCCTCTTGAGGAGACCAAATCCTGGGAATGCATTTTTTATTGAAGTGGACGCTTCCTCAATGGGGGTGGGAGCTGTGCTTCTTCAAATCTTTGAGAAGAGACGCCAACCATGTGCGTTCTTCTCCAAAAAAATTTCTCAGGCAGAGAGGAATTATGCCATCGGTGATCGGGAACTTCTCGCAATTAAATTGGCGTTAGAGGAGTGGCGTCATCTCTTGGAGGGTTCCCCTCACTCCATAACGATCTTTACCGATCACAAGAATTTACAGTATCTACAGAATGCTAAACGTCTGAATCCTAGACAGGCCAGGTGGAGTCTCTTCTTTGCCCGTTTTAATTTCACGATTACCTACAAACCTGGTTCCTGCAACGGTCGGGCTGATGCGCTCTCTAGGTCATTTGACACTTTGGACGAGGAGTCCGCCCCTGAACCTGAGCCGATCATTCCCACCTCATGCATTGTTGCCCACTCTACCACCCTGAAGTCTAAAATTCCGCCTGGTAAGACCTTTGTCCCCACTGAGCTAAGAGCTAAGATCCTTCGTTGGGGACATGATTCCAAGGTGGCAGGGCATTCTGGATTCCTCCGATCCTTCCTACTCATCAGTCGTCACTACTGGTGGCCTAATCTCCGCTCAGACGTCAAAGACTACGTTAAAGCTTGTCATGTCTGTGCTCAGTCCAAATCCTCCACACAAGCTCCTGCTGGTCTCCTCATGCCCTTGCCTATTCCTAAGGAACCCTGGGCCCATATTGCCATGGATTTTATCACCGATCTCCCACTGTCTGAGAATAATACAGTCATTTGGGTGGTAATCGATCGATTCTCCAAGATGGCTCATTTTGTTCCTCTTCCTGGTCTTCCTTCTGCCCCTGCCTTGGTTCCCATTTTCATTCGAGAAATTCTCCGCCTACATGGGGTCCCTTCTCATATTGTTTCCGACAGGGGAGTCCAATTCACGTCTCGTTTTTGGAGAGCCTTTTGCAAATCCCTCAATATTGTCTTGGATTTTTCTTCTTCTTACCATCCCCAATCCAATGGACAGACTGAGAGGGTTAATCAGGAGTTAGAGGTCTTTCTTCGCACCTTTGTGTCTTCTCACCATGACGATTGGTCCTCTCTACTCCCGTGGGCAGAATTCTCCCATAACAATCATGTGAATACCAGTTCGCAGAAGACACCCTTTTTCACAGTTTATGGAAAACACCCTCAACTTCCTCTTCCTATGATCTGTTCTCCAGACATTCCAGCTTTGGCTTCGGTTCAGGAGTCTCTCAATTCCGTTTGGGGTCACGTTCATGATTCCCTCCGGGCAGCTGCTGAAAAATTCAAAGGCTTTGCCGACCGCCGCAGGCGTAAACCGCCTTCTCTTCAGCCAGGGGACAAAGTCTGGCTCTCTACCAGGAACATCAAGCTCCGAGTTCCTTCTCTGAAGTTTGCTCCACGATTCATCGGTCCATACACGGTAACTGCTAAACTGAATCCGGTTTGTTTCAAACTCCAGATTCCTAAGAGCCTTAAAATCACTAACTCCTTTCATGTTGCTCTTCTAAAGCCTTTAGTCCTCAATAAATTCTCTCGTCCTCTTCCTACCGTGGCGCCTGTCTCGGAGGATAATCAGGAGTACGAGATCAGTCAAATTCTGGACTCCCGACTCTGTAAAGGCGTTCTTCAGTACCTCGTTCATTGGAAAGGGTTTGGTCCTGAGGAGAGGTCTTGGATCACTGCATCTGAGGTCTTTGCACCTCGTCTGTTAAAGGAGTTTCATCTGAAGTTTCCCTCTAAACCTGGGCCCAGGCGGGGAAGGGGGAGGCCTCGTAAGAGGGAGGGTACTGTCATGGATATGCATTAATGTCTGTCTGCCATCTTACCTTCCTCCTCATGTGTTCATCTAGAGACCAGACCTCCTTCACCTGGCTTCCTTTATAATCTCCTCCCAGCCTGACTCCACCCCAGGCCCTATCACTGAACACTATATTAACCTGTGCACTGCAAGCCTGCTTTGCTGATCAACGTGTTTGTTAGGCATTGTGTGTTTGGGTTCCTGCCTGCCGTGTGCTACGTCTGTCTCTCTGTTACGTTATTGGCTTGTCCCCGACCATCCCTGTCTGCTCGTGACCCTTGACCTTCGGCTCGTTCTTCGTTATCCTTGTCTGCTTGTGGCCCCTGACCTTCGGCTTGTTATTCGGTTCTCTCTATCGTGTGCTGCTGCTTCCCCTTATCCTACGGGGCGTGAGCTAGGAAACTCCAGGGGCCGCGACCTGGTCCCAGCCTGCAGCGTAACATCCTCACCACTAGAGGCCCTGGAGAAGACCAGCTGGGTCTTAGACTCCGCGCCCTGGGGAATCTTGGCTCTCGCTTCCGTTGGGATCCCGGTTGTGCTCCTCTGGTCCCGCTTTCCACAACCACCCAGTTTCCTATCCACAGAAGCCAGCCATAGGGTTCACTACCTCGCGGTGCACTCCTGTCCCCCTACGGTGTGCATCTGTCACCTGGCCACAGGTGACCCTGACAATTAGCTTTATATATCTTATCTATTGAATGACTGAGCAATTTGATTGGCTGTCTTTGATCCACACTCTGTCATTCAGGATGACAGAGAATGACCCCCAACGATTAACACATCAAAGCTGTCTTCTGGCCTCCCTCACATGTGTAATCCAGTTGACTGACAACTGCTGGCCTGGTCAATATTGTATTCACATATAAACACATATATATATATATATATATATATATATATATATGTATATATACACATATATGTCTATACATATACACATATCTAATAAATCAGCCAACATATTACAACAGCCAGAAGGACGAACAGCAAATATCTACACCGATTCCCGGTATGCACTGGGTGTGGCCCATGACTTTGGACTAATATGGAAGACAAGAGGCTTCTTAACTACAGCCGGTACCCCAGTGAAGCATGGCAAGGCCATAGATGCGCTCCTGACAGCACTCCAACTCCCAGAACAAGTAGCAATACTCAAAATTAAAGCCCATGGGAAGATAACCACACCAGAAGCCCGAGGAAACCACCTGGCCAATGAAACAGCAAAACAAGCAGCATGACCCCCTTAGGGGCTGAAACCACAGAATTCGTGGGAGTATATCATCTGCAGCCAGAAGCGGTAAACAAAGCCCTACTACAAAAAACTCAAACAGACGCTGCAGACCAAGAGAAAGCAACATGGAGCAAGATGGGAGCAGTACGGGTGGACGATCTTTGGACTGTAGGAACCCGCCTATGTCTCTCCAGAGCTTTGTACCCAGCTGTGGTACAATGGGCCCATGAAGCAACCCATCTCTCAAAGACTTTGATGAACTCACTTATAAACAAACATTATGTAGCTCCAGGAATAACTACTTTAACTAATCAATACTGCAAGTCCTGCCACACTTGCCTAGCATGCAACCCCGGAAGGCTAGAGAAACCACCCCCGAAACACTCAGCTAGACCACTCTAGCCCTTCCAGAGGATACAGATTGATCACATACAAATGCCAAAGAGTGGTAGATTTGAGTATGCCCTGGTGGTGGTAGACATTTTCTCAGGTTGGCCCAAGGCTTATCCAGTCACAAATCAGACAGCGAAAACCACGGCTAAAAAATTGCTTTTGGAGGTGGTTTGCAGATATGGGGTACCCGAGGTGATAGAGAGTGATCAAGGCCCTGCGTTCACTGCTACAGTCACAAAAGAAATATGGTTGGCCCTAGGTACCACATTGGCGTTTCCCACACCTTATCACCCTCAGAGTAGTGGGAAAGTGGAAAGAAGGAACCAGACACTTAAAACCCGAATGCTAAAAATGGCCAAGGACACAGGTATGTCCTGGCCAGAAAGCCTGCCAATAGCCTTATTCAGCATACGGTATTCCCCAAAGGGGAAGCATTCTTTGAAATCTTGTTTGGAACAGCCCCTAGATTAGGTTGTTATTACCCACAACAGTTGCAATTGCAGTCTGATACTTTGATAGATTATGTGACCGCTCTTTCAAAAGAATTAACTAATATCCATGCACAAGTATTTTCTTCTATTCCAGATCCTGATCTAGATACCGGTACTCACAGCATACTTCCTGGTGACTGGGTAATGGTTAAGAAGTTCCTCCGAAAACATTCCCTGGAGCCAAGATATGATGGTCCATTCCAAGTGTTGCTGACAACAGCCACTTCAGTTAAGTTGGCCTGAAAGAACACTTGGATACACGCTTTCCACTGCAAAAAGGCTCCAGTTCCTGAGGACCGTGCGCCACCCGCATCATAATGAAACTATATATCTTTTTTCTTATAGCAACTGTACACATACAGGAGGTGGCTATCAAACAAGTAGATGGTGTAACACAATTCCGGTATAATTCATCAAACACACATTACTGTACTATAATCTCCTTCCCTCCATTTGACTGGCAGTGTACCGGCCGCAGATCACCTCCGGAACCATATATATATACTGTATGTGTCACAGACGACTGTGACCACTGGGAATCTGTGGGTTGGAATACAAGGGATGACTGGGGATATAGGCCACAGAGTGCCCTGAACAAGAAAGACAAATATGGATGGGAGGATGGGACATAGCACGAAACTCACCCTAACCATAAGGAATCCCAGTCCTATGGATGCAGGCCAGGGATGAGCCGAACACCCCCCTGTTCGGTTCACACCAGAACCTGCGAACAGACAGAATGTTCGTGTGAACTTTAGAACCCTATTAAATACAATGGACTCGAACGTTCGAAATCTAAAGTGCTAATTATAAAGGCTAATATGCAATTTATTGTCCTAAAAAGTGTTTGGGGACCCAGGTCCTGCCCCAGGGGACATGTATCAATGCAAAAAAAGGTTTAAAAAATAGACTTTTTTACGGGAGCGGTGATTTTAATAATGCTTAAAATGAAAAAATAAAAGTGAAATATTCCTTTAAATTTCATACCTGGGGGGTGTGTATGATATGCATGTAAAGTGGCGCATGTTTCCCATGCTTAGAACTGTCCCTGCACAAAGTGTCATTTTTGAAGGAAAAAAAGTCATTTAAAACTCACTCGCGGCTATTAATGAATTGTCGGCTTTTATCAATACATAGAAAAGTCATTGGCGTGGGGTTCCCCCTAAATATCCATATCAGGCCCTTGAGATCTGGCATGGATTTTAAGGGGAAGTCCACCCCAAATTTTTAAAAAAATGGCGTGGAGCCCCCCCAAAAATCCATACCAGACCCTTATCCGAGCACGCAACCTGGCCGGCCGCAGGGGAAGAGGGGGGGACGAGAGAGCGGCCCCCCTCCCTCCTGAACCGTACCAGGCCACATGCCGTCAACATGGGGAGGATGTCCCCATGTTGATGGGGACAAGGGCCTCATCCCCACAACCCTTGCCCGGTGGTTGTGGGGGTCTGCGGGCGGGGGGCTTATCGGAATCTGGAAGATCCCTTTAACAAAGGGGACCCCCAGATCCCGCCCCCCCTATGTGAGTTGGTAAGGGGTACATTGTACCCCTACCATTTCACGAAGAAAGTGTCAAGAAATGTAAATAAAAACACACAAACACCTTGAAAACATCCTTTATTAAAAAAATAAAAATAATAAAAAAAAAAAAACATTCCAGCGATGAAATCCAGTGTCCCGCGGCGATCCCGATGTCCAGCGCTGTCCGTCATTGGTTGTGCCTGTGCGGACCTGATGGGGAACTTCCTCCGCTGTGTTTTAAATGTATAGACCCGCCCCTTCTAAAGTTCCCCATCAGGTCCGTTCAGCGGACCAGATGCGGAACATGAGAAGGGGCGGGTCTATACATGTATTACACAGCGAATGAAGTTCCCCATCAGGTCCGCCCCCTCGGTATGTCCGACCCCGCCTACGTCATTGGCCTGAGCGTAGGCCAATGACGTAGGCGGGGTCGGACATACCGAGGGGGCGGACCTGATGAGGAACTTCATTCGCTGTGTAATACATGTATAGACCCGCCCCTTCTCATGTTCTCCATCTGGTCCGCTTTGCGGACCTGATGGGGAACTTTAGAAGGGGCGGGTCTATACATTTAAAACACAGCGGAGGAAGTTCCCCATCAGGTCCGCACAGGCACAACCAATGACGGACAGCGCTGGACATCGGGATCGCCGCGGGACACTGGATTTCATCGCTGGAATGTTTTTTTTTTTATTATTATTTTTTTTTTAATAAAGGACTTTTCCAAGGTGTGTGTGTTTTTATTTACATTTTTTGACACTTTCTTCGTGAAATGGTAGGTACCCCCTACCAATTCACATAGGGGGGGCCGGGATCTGGGGGTCCCCTTTGTTAAAGAGGTCTTCCAGATTCCGATAAGCCCCCCGCCCGCAGACCCCCACAACCACCGGGCAAGGGTTGTGGGGATGAGGCCCTTGTCCCCATCAACATGGGGATATCCTCCCCATGTTGAGGGCATGTGGCCTGGTACGGTTCAGGAGGGAGGGGGGGGGCGCTCTCTCGTCCCCCCCTCTTCACCTGCGGCTGGCCAGGTTGCGTGCTCGGATAAGGGTCTGGTATGGATTTTTGGGGGGACTCCACGCCATTTTTTTTTACATTTGGGGTTGAGTTCCCCTTAAAATCAATGCCAGATCTCAAGGGCCTGGTATGGATATTTAGGGGGAACCCCACACCATTTTTTTTTAAATTTGCGTCGGGGTTCCCCTTAATATCCATTCCAGACCTAAAGGGCCTGGTAATTGATTTTGGGGGAACCCCCACGCTTTTTTTTTTTTTTTTTATCAATGACTTTTCTATGTATTGATAAAAGCCGACAATTCATTATAGCCGCGAGTGAGTTTTAAATGACTTTTTTTCCTTCAAAAATGACACTTTGTGCAGGGACAGTTCTAAGCACGGGAAACATGCGCCACTTTACATGCATATCATACACACCCACCAGGTACGAAATTTAAAGGAATATTTCACTTTTATTTTTTCATTTTAAGCATTATTAAAATCACTGCTCCTAAAAAAACGGCCGTTTTTAAAACTTTTTTTTGCATTGATACATGTCCCCTGGGGCAGGACCCGGGTCCCCAAACACTTTTTAGGACAATAACTTGCATATAAGCCTTTATAATTATCACTTTAGATTTCTCCCATAGACTTTTCGAATTTGCCGCGAACACTCCAAATCTGCGAACGGGCGAACAGGCAATGTTCGAGTCGAACATGAGTTCGACTCGAACTCGAAGCTCATCCCTAATGCAGGCACATATGTTATGAGGGTACGGTATGATGGGGAGAATAGGGGACCAAGAGGACAGTTCCAACTTAAAGACATGTATAATTCATCTGAATGGCAGGCCCTTCAAACAGCAAGTGATCCCCTTAAACCACATGTACATATGCGCACCCTAGGAGATATGGTGGCCATAGCTAATCCCACATTTGAAGACACGATGGCAGCAGAGACTGGTTTCTCGAATTTCAACCTGTGGCTCGAATGGATGAGGTATAATGCAGGGAAACATAACAGGTACAACTGTTATGTGTGTGGTGGAGCTAGACCCCATTTGGGAACAGTGCCATTAAACATACCTCCCACTCAAGAGGAGTGCTTTCTGAGCCTGTTCACCAATACTTTCACTGACTACTCCCAGTGCAAAACATGGAAAAGAGAATATCCCATAGTAACCAAGACATCCAAGCCCGGGAGGGTATCACCATATATCCCGGTAATTACACATGTTATGGGAACTACCAGGGAGCAGGGAAGTTCTTGGGGAACTTCTCTATGGATACTGTGCCTCCTACAGCAGTGTATCCACAGATCTGGTGCAGAATCAAACTCAATCTTTGGGAGACGTGTATTGGATCTGTGGGGACATGAAGATTAGGACTAAGTTAACAGACCAATGGACAGGGGAATTTGCACTTGCCAAAGTCATAATGCCCCTGCTCATCTTTTCGGGAGGTGACCTATTAGCAGAAGGGCAGCACTCATCCGAATCCAGCAGGAAGCGTAGAAGTGCCCCAGCTGGTAGTTTTGACCCCCATGTATATATAGATGCCATAGGAGTCCCAAGGGGGTCCCAGATAAGTTTAAAGCCCGAGACCAAGTAAAGGCAGGTTTTGAGTCCCTGATTCCTATAATCACTATAAATAAGAATGTAGATTGGATTAATTATATCTACTATAACCAACAGAGGTTTGTTAACTATACCAGGGATGCACTCCAGGGTGTAGCTGAACAACTAGAGGCCACTTCACAAATGACTTTCCAAAATCGTATGGCCTTAGACATGATTTTAGCTGAGAAGGGGGGTGTGTGTAAAATGTTACCTGGGACAAGTACATGTTGTATGTACATTCCAGACAATACAGGCTCTAATGGTAAGGTAACCTTGGCCATTAAAAAATTAGAGGATCTCTCAAAAGAGTTAAAAAGAAATTCAGGGCTGACCTATCCCTGGGACCAGTATTTTGGGTGGATGAGTGGGTGGCAACGCATAGCAATTTTGATGCTGCTTACATTAGTTGCGATAGTGGTTTGCTGTATTCTGCCCTATATGAAGAAGCTGTTAGGAAAGGCGGCTAAAGAGGTAACCCCCTACCTTTTTGAATTTGGGTGATATTAGAGATCCAATGAAGGAGGAGGAAGAGGGACCGTATGCTCCACTGCAGTCCTTACCTGTTAATACATACAACATTCTCAAATGATAAGGGAAAGAATAGTACATTACTGTTCTCCTGACCATTTCGTCGAAAGAGGACACTGGGCAAGCCATGTCTGACTTCTATCCGAAATACAAAAAAGATCCTGATGTCGGGAGGGCCAAGTAGGGCCATACAGCATAGGAACAGTACTGATAAAATAGTAATTTTAAGGGGGGACTGTGATGGAACTAATAAAATGACTATATTATGTCTATGTTATCCCTCTCTTTTAACCACTCAAACATTGTTATTTTCTTTTCTTCTTTATTATTTGTATTGTTTCTTTTCTTTCTTGTTGCGATATGTGTATATATATATATATATATATATATATATATATATATATATATATATATATATATGTATGTATGTGTGTATATACATATATATATATATGTGTGTGTGTATGTGTGTTTTAGTATTCATGTAACAAGGTAGAAGTATTTTCCTTGACTAAAAATATGACAGAGGTATTCACTCCTTATTCAAAACGAGAAACAGATGTTACTTTCACTCACTCATTTTCCTGCCCCTCCCATTGTCTATCTTAAAATGGCGCTGAGCTAAGGAATGCAGCATCGTGGCCAAGAACAGACGTCACAGGAAAAGGACCATATACAGATGAACCAATGATCTACACACATATGTGATGACGTTTGCTTATGTCACTTTGTTTATATAAGGGGCTGTGACCTGAATAAAGCCCTGTTGATGAAAGAGAGCTCATACTGACCGGTGTGTCTCAGTGTGATCCTTTTTGTATGCATGCATTCACATCACTTTGAATTTGGGTCAGAGGCAGAATAGAACATACATCCTGGAATTGGACCAGGGATAAATCTATTACATCACTGCCGAGAAGAGGCTAATCGCCACGTTGCGATACCTGGCGACTGGGAGAAGTCTGCAGGACCTGAAGTTTACAACAGGCATCTCCCCCAAGGCTCTGGAGATCATTATCCCAGAAACCTGTTCTGCTGTCATACAAGTCATGCAGAAGGATTATATTAAGGTACGTTTTCTCCTTTAACATCACATTCTATATATATAATGCTTGCTAATGTATCGTATTTCTTTCATCATTCCCTGGTGATGTGTGTTTCAGATTCCCAGTCCTACTTATACTGACCCAGTTTATTCATTAGATCAATGGGATTCTATACCCATGGCCTTTGGGATGCCCCCTCGCAGCCCATTTACGACTGGGGGTGACTCCCAGACCGTTTGGGAACATAGGTGTTTCCCCTCTGATAGATTTGTTGCCGTGGGAGTGACACCGGAGTGGCCTTCCTTAATGTCTTTTTGACATGATGGATGTGATGCCCGGTCACATGATCACCGGGCTCACTGCGCCACTCTCACTGCAGTATTGGTATGGTTTCTGTTCCCTCCCCCTCCTCTCACTGGCCTGCTCGCGGTGAGGGCGACGCCAGCCCAGCCTTCTTCCATGTCATTCAGACATGATGGGCGTGACGCTGGGTCACATGATCGCCGCGCTGATGGCGCCGCCCCCATTACGTGATCGCACATATTACAGGCTGCGCGTCGTCTGTTTCCTTGACGACGCCCTCCTGTGTATATCTTATGTTATGACTCTATTTATTCAAATGACCTTCTGGGTCATGTGATGGTCTGAAGGAGAATGTGATTGGGCGCATTTTCGGTGTGCTCCCGGTCACATGAGCCGGATGTTAGTCACAATCTCCTGCTCTAAGATCTATCTGGCTTTTGTTACTGGTTATTTCCAGCCTCCTGAACATAATGATTGGGTAATATCTTCATTTATTCCCCAGTCCAATCGTGTGTCCCTTTGCATTTTTATGTAATGTTAGTTTCCATTGGCTAGAGATCTCATTGTGTGTTTGTTGAGGCATTGATTGGACTGACACCATCGCACGGCTGATTGGTTGGAATTTGGCGGACTTTTTGATGGTATGTTTGCCATGTGCTACTACCTGACACTTCCTGGTTTTATTGATTTGAACCAGGAAGGGCTTGCTCCCTGTGCTAGGATTGGTCCCCCACGGGGAAGCACTATCATGATTTGGTCATGTGATTGCTGTTTGTCCAATCAGAATGCCCGCCTTTATGAAATGTTGTTCCATTGGTGGGTCATTGATTATGACTCCCAGAACTTTTACTATATATATATGGCAATTTGGGGGAGCAGGTTAATGCCCCTGTAGACGTCCTGTTAGGAACGAAACGCGTCGGACTATGCATTTAGCTTCCCATGTTGTTTTTTAATATATGAACTGTGATCACTTTTTATCTTTGTATGTTGGTGTTTTTCTGATTAAAAACCCAATTTTTTTTGACCTACACCATTGGAGCCCCCTATTTTTTTCTTCTCTTTGCATGAAATCGGTGAGGAAAAGTTTTTTCAGTTTTCTCCAGTTGGTCCTTCTACAATACCCTTGGGGTATTTTCCATTTAAGTTTGATCGTATTCCATCGTCCGGTTGAATACCGGGATCCAGAGTGCCAGTCTTCTGGTGGGATCTCCAGCCTTGGGGGTATTGGAGACCCGAGAAGTACTGCATCCATCAGTTCCACCCAGGATTGAAGACACCCGATCGTCTAGCTGGTATACCTCTACATCCATCAGAGATCCGGGGACGTTCCTGTGGAGCAGCCGTTGGAGATACTCTCAAGCTCGATTGATCCGCTGTCGTATGACATTCGGGTCCAACGTTTCTGGTAAGTACACATGAATGTCACCATCCACGTGAAGAATTGTGCCAGAAGTTTTACATCCATTCCTTGTTATTTACCCACTGTTTTGGACACTCATAATTTTTTTGTTTTTGTTTATCATTGTGGACATTTTATATATATTGGGTAGGGCGTTCAGCCTGCCCCTTCTCACTTTTTTGTGTGTTTCTATTTATGGTCACATTTGAGTTACAGTCCAGTTTTTACTGGCCTATATGTAGCGCTGTACTATTACCTTCCATCATTCCCTAATTACCATGATTGTAATATGCTGTGAATGTCCCCTTTGTCCTCATGCATGCTGTAAGCTTTTTTTGACCTACATGCATATTTGCCTTCACTAACCTCTCCAGTAGGGATGAGCTCGGTGTTCGAGTCGAACATACGTTCGACTCGAAAATCGGCTGTTCGATCGTTCGGCGAACATCGAACGATTTGGGCCGTTCGCGCCAAATTCGAGTGACGCGAACGGCCCACAATACACTGCGCCATCGCAGTGCAATCCCGGCGCTGTGATTGGCCAAGCATGCACTGTGACCCCGCATGCTTGGCCAATCACAGCGCCGGCAGCTAGGAGAGCCATAATTGGCCACAGGCAGGTTGCCTGTGGGCAATTATAGCTCAGGGGGTTTAGCACACGCCCCACACTATAAAAGGCCGCCAGCGCGGCGGCCTTGTGTAGTGTGTTCCGGCGCAGGGAAAGAGAAGGATAGGCAGGGACAGTGTGATATTCTTTGTGCTATTCTTGTGTGCAGGGAGAGAGAAGGATAGGCAGGGAGAGTGTCAGTGTCATATTCTTTGCTAAACCTTGTGTGCAGGGAGAGAGAAGGATAGGCAGGGGACAGTGTCAGTGTCATATTCTTTGCTAAACCTTGTGTGCAGGGAGAGAGAAGGATAGGCAGGGAGAGTGTCAGTGTCATATTCTTTGATAAACCTTGTGTGCAGGGAGCGAGAAGGATAGGCAGGGGACAGTGTCAGTGTCATTGTTGCTAAGCCTGCTGTAGGTGTATAGGCGGAGTGTGCCTCCTGCACATTATACACCTGAAGCTAGCCCGTATTGCTGTGTTTTCCTGGTGTGTTACACCAACAGGCATTTGCAGCACTTACAGCGGGCGGAGTGTGCCTCCTGCACATTATACACCTGAAGTTAGCCCGTATTGCTGTGTTTTCCTGGTGTGTTACACCAACAGGCATTTGCAGCACTTACAGCAGACGTAGTGTGATTCCTGCAAAATAGACTCCTGAAGCTAGCCCGTATTGCTGTGTTTTCCTGGTGTGTTACACCAACAGGCATTTGCAGCACTTACAGCAGGCGTAGTGTGATTCCTGCAAAATATACTCCTGAAGCTACGCCTTATTGCTGTGTTGTCCTAGTGTGTTACACCAACAGGCATTTGCAGCACTTACAGCAGGCGTAGTGTGATTGCTGCAAAATATACACCTGAAGCTAGCCCGTATTACTGTGTTTTCCTGGTGTGTTACACCAACAGGCATTTGCAGCACTTACAGCAGGCGTAGTGTGATTCCTGCAAAATATACTCCTGAAGCTACGCCTTATTGCTCTGTTTTCCTAGTGTGTTACACCAACAGGCATTTGCAGCACTTACAGCAGGCGTAGTGTGATTGCTGCAAAATATACACCTGAAGCTAGCCCATATTGCTGTGTTTTCCTGGTGTGTTACACCAACAGGCATCTGCAGCACTTACAGCGGACGTAGTGTGCTTCCTGCAAAATATACTCCTGAAGCTAGGCCTTATTGCTGGTTTTCCCATCTCCCTGCAGGCCATTAGAATGTCTGGAAGGCAAACAAGGAGAGGCAGACAGGTGTAGATGTGGCGCTGTTCTGATGTGTGAGCCAAAAATTGGTTGGTAAATCAGCCTGATATATGATGATAAATGCAAGGACAAGGCAAAATAAAATGAAGAATAAAAAATATGTTTGATTCTGCCAAGTGTTAACTCCGGTGATGGTGATAAAAAAGCGCGTTAGTACTCCAAAATAAAAATTAAAAAAGGGATTAATTAATTATGTCTCGGCCGGGTGTTTGTTAAAACTTTGTGATGAATTGCTATGGTAAGGGTTAAATAATAAGTCTGTGCCTTTCAAAAAGAAAAATCCAAATAAGGGTGAGCAAAAATAGGTGAGAGATGTAGGTGAAAAACTATTTTGAAAAAGGCTCGGCCGGGTGTTTACTAATGGTAAAAATTACTAAAAGTGTTTAAGGACCCACTTGAATGATGTTTACAGTGGATGTAGTGCCTTGTGGTGTTGAAGGGGTTTAGTGTGAGTAAACCCAATGGTGCCTCAGTCGGGTGTTTGCTGCACCTTGCTGAGGTCAGTATAATACACTTAATTATAAATTATCAAACAATCTGTGATAAACTTGTACTAGGCAAATACACATAAAAAAGATTAAATAAAAGTAAAAATAAAAATATAAGAAAAAACTAAATCCAATATTGCAATAAGTCCATAAATTAGTGACAGTGAAATTTGGTGACTTTGCTTGTTCTAGCCGGTTTTCTTGTGAATGTGGCAATCCGTGTACGTTAAAACATTGCACTCACCAGATCCTTCATACCCTCTGGGGGTATGATGCAGTCACAGTATGTGCCACTGTGTAGCAGTCTCGGGAGAGGGGAAATGGCTCCAAAAGTTCCTTGCGGTCCTCCGAGTTGGTGAGAGTTTATAAAAGGAAAGAAAGAATGCCCATAGCGTGAACCCGTTTAAATTGATTTATTAAAAAGATGGGGGAAAAAGGGGTACTCACGTTAAAACAAACAAGTTTAAGCATATAGGTTAAAAATGGCGCTCAGCCAGTCCGGTGTGATCCAAAGTGTCGGAAGTGATGAACAAACGTGACTCCGCCCTACGCGTTTCGTCAATCTGACGTCATCGGGAGCGATGACGTCAGATTGACGAAACGCGTAGGGCACAGCAATGTATCAGTATCTGTGAGGGGTTGCAGTGTTGTGGTACCAGTGCCTAAGGCCCAATTTTTTTGCCCCTGTTTAACAGGGGCATGTAATTACAATTCTTGATCTAATAATTCACAGCAGGGCCCATTCCTGCGCCCACCAAGAGTAACTGTGAGGCCTTACAGTGTTGTGTCAACACCACCGTCAACACCACCACCACCAAAGGCCCAATTTTTCAGCCCCTGTTCAACAGGGGCATGCAATTACAATTCTTGATCTAATAATTCACAGCAGGGCCCATTCATGTGCCCACCAAGAGTAACTGTGAGGGCTTACAGTGTTGTGGCAACACCAACATGTAAGGGGCAAATTTCAGCAGAGTATATATGGCAGGCCCCTACTTTCAAACATCCAACTTACAAACGACTCCTACTTGCAAACGAAAGGAGACAACAGGAAGTGAGAGGAAATCTACCCCTAGGAAGGGAAATTCTCTCCTGTAAGAGTTAATATGGGAAAAAGGTGTCTCCTCTCTACTGATGCTTTATCACCAATCCTTGTTTCAATAAAAACCCCACTTTTCAAAAACATTTGTCATTGGGACGGAAAGTGAGGTGAAATGTTCTGAACAGGGGCACAGACAGCAAAACAAATGTTACAGGGGTGATAACCCTTCCCTATGTTTTCCAAAAAGCTTAAAAATAGATTTTTTGGCTGGAGCTACACTTAACCACTTTCATACTGGGCACTTATACACCTTCCTGCCCAGACCAATTTTCAGCTTTCTGCGCTGTTGCACTTTGAATGACAATTGCGCGGTCATGCTACACTGTACCCAAACTAAATTTTTATCATTTTGTTCCCACAAATAGAGCTTTCTTTTGGTGGTATTTGATCACCTCTGCGATTTTTATTATAAAAAAAAAAAAAAAAGACCGAAAATTTTGAAAAAAAAAAGTTTTTTTTTGTTTCAGTTACAAAACTTTGTAAATAAGTTAGTTTTCTCATTCACTGATGGGGCTGCACTGACGGGCATGGATAAGGCGGCACGGATGGGCACCGATGAGGTGGCACGGATGGGCAACGATCGGAGGCACGGATGGGCAACGATCGGCAGCACGGATGGGCAACGATCGGCGGCACGGATGGGCAACGATTTGCGGCATGGGTGGGCACAGATAGGCGGCACAGGTGGGCACAGATAGGCGGCACGGGTGGGCACTGATGGGCACTGATAGGTGGCACGGATGGGCATGGATGGGCACTGATAGGTGGCATGGATGGGCACTGATAGGTGGCACTGTACTGTACTAATGGATGCCAATCAGTGCCAAACAATAATGCCTGCCAATCAGTGGTGCCCATTGTGGGCACTGATTGGCATCCATTGTGGCACTGATTGGCATCCATTTGGCATTGACATCCATTATCCCTGGTGGTCTAGGGTGGCATACCTTATGGTGGGCTTCCCTGGTGGTCTAGTGGCATCCCTGGTGGTCCAGTGGGCATCCTCGGGGGGGCTGTGCTGATAATGGATCAGCACAAACCCCCCCCTGTCAGAGGAGCAGCCGATCGGCTCTCCTCTACTCGCGTCTGACAGACGCGAGTGAGGAAAAGCCGATGACCGGCTTTTCCTGTTTACATGTGATCAGCCGTAATTGGACACGGCTGATCACGTGGTAAAGAGTCTCCGTCGGAGACTCTTTACCTAGATCGGTGTTGCGGGGTGTCAGACTGACACCCCGCAGCAACGATCGGCGCGATGCGCGCCCCCGGGGGCGCGCAGCGGCTCAAAATGCTGAGGACGTCATATGACGTCCAGTCAGGATTTTGAAACCACCTTGCCGACGTCAATCCGCTATAGGGCGGGCGGCAAGTGGTTAAACAATGTACCTGTTCAAAATTACAAACAGATTCTACATAAGAACAAACCTACAGTCCCTGTCTTGTATGCACCGCCTGTATACGGCTGTTCAGAGTATATAGGGCCTTTTTTATTTTGTGTGCGGGGTTCCCCTTAATATCCATACAAGACCCAAAGGGGCTGGTAATGGGCTGGGGTGGGGGTGGGGGGTGATGGGGTAGCTATGCCATTTTTCTTAAAGATTTCCATCCATATTACCGGGACCAGACATTACATTAAAGCCGCAAGCAGTTTTAAATGGCTTTTTTTCCTTTAGAAATGTCATTTTGTGCAGGGACAGTTCTAAACACAGGAAACACGTGCCACTTCACAGGCATACTTTAGACACCCCCCAGGTACGATATTTAAAGGAATATTTGACTTTTTTTTTTCACTTTATGCATCATTAAAATGACTGCCGTTTTAAAAACTTCTTTTTGCATTGATACATGTCCCCTGGTGCAGAACCCGGGTTCCCAAACCATTTTTAGGACAATAACATGCATAATAGTCGTTATAATTAGCACTTTAGATTTCGAACGTTCGCATCCATTGTATTTAATAGGGTTCTAACGTTCGTGCGAACTTTCGGTCCGTTCGCGGGTTCTGGTGCGAACCGAACCCGGGGGTGTTCGGCTCATCCCTACTCTCCAGTATGCTATCCTGGGCCCAAACACACCTAGCCCAGTCACTTAACAATGTATTTTGTCAGCTCCATTGCATTGCTTTACCCCCCCCCTCCCTAAAATGTGTCCAAATGTTTTGCTTCTCATTACATTCAGGCAGAGTGGTAGAGGCTTTTTTTTGAGGGCCCAAACTCAGCTAGAACCCCCCCCTAAAATGTGTCCAAATGTTTTGCTTCTCATTACATTCAGGCAGGGTGGTAGAGACTTTTTTTTGAGGGCCCAAACTCAGCTAGAACCCCCCCCCTAAAATGTGTCCAAATGTTTTGCTTCTCATTACATTCAGGCAGAGTGGTAGAGGCTTTTTTTGAGGGCCCAAACTCAGCTAGAACCCCCCCCCCCCTAAAATGTGTTCAAATGTTTTGCTTCTCATTACATTCAGGCAGAGTGGTAGAGGCTTTTTTTTGAGGGCCCAAACTCAGCTATAACCCCTCCCCCCCTTAAAATGTGTCCAATGAGCCATCAGAGGGGGTGATAAATGTGATAATTGTGCCTTCTATTTTTGTCTTTAAATACTCCTAAAAATAAATGTTATACTGATGTTGGCCAAGACTGTTTTTGTGTAATCAGCAAAAGTACTAATATTATTTTTTCTTGTTTGACTCCAGTTTCCTTCATCGCCAAAGGAATGGCAGACTGTGGCCTCCCATTTTGCTGAGCGGTGGGACTTTCCTAACTGCGGAGGGGCGATAGATGGGAAGCACATCCGCATAGTGCCACCACCCCGTTCGGGGTCATACTATTACAGCTACAAGGAGTTTATTAGTATTGTGTTGATGGCGGTGGTGTCGGCACACTATGAATTTATGTATGTGGACGTGGGGAAGAATGGCCGGATGTCGGATGGGGGAGTCTTCTCACAGACGGAATTTGCCTGACGTCTCCAGACTGGTGGCCTGGCACTGCCACCTGATGAAGACAACGTGGAGGGACTTCCGTTTGTCTTTATTGTGGATGAGGCTTTTGGCCATTCCCCCAGAGGACCCTCACCCCGGAGAGGAGGGTTTTTAATTACCGGCTGGTCAGAGCCCGAAGGGTTATTGAGAATGCCTTCGGGATAATGGCCAGCCAGTTCCGCCTGTTCCTTACCTCTATCCATATGGCGGAATACAAACTTAATCATATTGTTTTCACCTGCTGCATCCTGTATAACTTTTTACGCACAAATACACCTAATTATATGACAACAATTGGGCCTGAGGCTGGACTTTCGGACACTCCCCTGACGGGCCTGGATACTGGCCGTATTGGCTTGGCCCCCCAAAGCGCCCGTGAAGTGCGGGATAAATATGTGGAGTACTTTACGGGTAGGGGGGCCATTGCTCTGCCAGACAATTTATGATTTTTGGTGTTAAAAATAAACCAAAATAAAATTTCTGCTAAAAAACTTGATTTGTCATTATGGCTTGTGTTTCTTTTATCTGTCTCCCAGGTTCTCCTAGTACACTTGTAGTGCCAAGTGGATTTGTCTTTAGTAAATAACCACAATTGTCACAGTAAACAAGAACTTAATTTTCAAACTGGTATTGAGCATAGAAAGAAGAAGCCACACATTGTTGAGTAGAAAAAATATTTTTACTCTGTGCACAACTTGTGCGTTATAATTTTTTTTTTAACATTCTAAACAGTGTTTTAACAAAAATATATATATTTTTTTTGTTTTGCATAAACAGGCATGTTTCAAACAATAAAATATATACAAACAATGGAACTTACAAAGTTCAACCTTTGAAAAACTGAAGGCAATATCAGACATTATATAGTGTTTCAAAAATGTGTTGCTGTTGCCTTCATGAGATGGGGTGATGTCACCCCTGAACAAGCTAAATTTGGAAGATGCACACAAATTGTGAATCAAAATGGGGATTTTCCTCCTGATCCCATGCCTAATGTCAACATGTGCTATCTCCCATCCTGGGGGACAATGGACGTGTTTTGGGGGTGCAAACCCTTCCTCTCACCAACTTGAGTTGCGAGGAAGGGGTTGCACCCTCAAAACACGTACATTGAATTGCCCTGATGGCAGATAGCACATGTTGACACACTGGGGCTGATTTAAGAAAATGTTGGCGCATTTGCGCAGGCAGGAATAATTATTGCGACATGGCGCATGCAGTTGACTTGCGCTGCATTCGCGGAATCGTTGCGCACACGGGCGCAGACACATTCTTAAATATGAAACAGACATTGAGCTTGTGCTCATTGTAATGCTGATCATGTTATTGAGCTTTTCCTTATCACATGGAGAATATTGCTTCCACTTTTATTCCTTTCATTCATTTATTTTTGAAACAACTCAATAATCATTCTAGAGATCTTCCTCCTATCAACAACTGTGCAGATGTTTACTGGACTTGTAATTGTGCATTTTATGGTGATAGTCTATAATCATTGGTGGAGCCAAAACTTCCATGAAAACATCTTCTCAACACATGTCTGTGTATTGTGCATTCTGGACAATTCTTTCCCCATACACTGTGCAATCTGATTGGATGACATTTAAATACACTCATTTCTCTGAGCAACCAATCTGATTGGGCGACATCTAAATCCACTAATTTCTCTAAACAATTAATTTCCACATACACTGTCCAGTTTGATTGGATGACATTTAAATCCACTCATTTCTCTGAGCAACCAATCTGATTGGATGACATCTAAATCCACTCATTTCTCTAAACAATTCATGTCCCCATACACTGTGCAATCTGATTGGATGACATCTAAATCCACCAATTTCTCTGAGCAACCAATCTGATTGGATGACATTTAAATCTAGTCAGCAATCTGACCAGGTTCCACACCATATGGCCAGTGTTACGACAATGTTCAGAAATCTGATTAACCAGATTTTTGGTTCCTTGGTTTTGCTTGGAGGGGGGGGGGGTTGTTGGGGGAAATATAAACATGCAAGGGAAGAATAAGTAACGCCGAGAGATTTAAAGGACAGAGATACTCAACAGATAGAGGGGTCCTTTTGGAAGTACATACACAGGAATACATGGAATGTAAGGCCCCTTTCACACTGAGGCGTTGAAAAAACGCAAACAAATTAAGAGTTTTTTTCCCATGATTTTACCGCGTTTTACCGCATTTTTACCACGTTACTCATTCATTTCAATGGAGATAGGCGTTTTTACAGCGCAATTTTTATCGCCCTAAAGATGCTCCAAAAAAGCTGTTTGCAGGATTTTTTCCAACGCACAGCCAGCAAAACGCCCTCAGGGCTTTCACATTGAGAATGATGGGGCAGGATTATTTCAGGCATTTTTACCGCAAAAACGTGGTAAAAACGCCTCAGTGTGAAAGGGGCCTAATCTACTGACACTGAAGAGTAGAGGTGGGATATGTGTTTAAAAAATGGGGTTAATGAAAGTGATGGGACGAGAAATGTACCATGTATAGATATGTAATGGAAGAGGTGTAATGTATCAGTTGTATCTCCTTTGAAATATACAGTCATGCTCGAAATTGTTGGCACCCCAGAAATTTTTCCAGAAAATCAAGTATTTCTCACAGAAATGTATTGCAGTAACACATGTTTTGCTATACACATATTTATTCCCTTTGTGTGTATTGGAACAAATAAAAAAAAGGGAGGAAAAAAAGCAAATTGCACATAATGTCACACAAAACTTCAAAAATGGGCTGCTCAAAATTCTTGGCACCCTTAACTTAATATTTGGTTGCACACCCTTTGGAAAAAATAACTGAAATCAGTCGCTTCCTATAACCATCAATAAGCTTCTTAAGCCCCGTACACACGATCGGTTTAACTGATGAAAACCGTCCGATGGATGGTTTTCATCAGACCAACCGATCGTGTATGGTACCCATCGGTCTTTTTTCCATCGGATGGAAAAAATAGAACTTGTTTTAAAATTTTCCGATGGATAAAAAACCGATGGGAATTTCCGATCGTCTATGGGCAAGTCCATCGGTTTAAAAACCCACGCATGCTCAGACTGAATTAGGAGACGGGAGCGCTCGTTCTTGTAAAACTAGCGTTCCTAATGGAGAGAGCACATTCGTCATTCTGCAAGTTATTGCTTCGTTTAATGCAGCGCATGTTTTTTGCTTTCGAACGGTCTTTAAAATGTCATTTTGGCAGCAGAACTTTCTCCTGAGTTCTGACAAATGTATGTCTTTCTTTTTTCTAGTGATCTTAGGAATAATTATTAAAATTCTGCAAGGCCGACCTCCCAAATTACACCTTTATGTTTTTTGACTCTTAAAATTTGTTGTGCATTTTTTGGTGTGTCAATTTCTCAGAACAACATAATATTTAATTTTAGAAAAATCATGGAGGTTGGTGTCCCTTGTTCTTAATTACACATTGTATTTATGCAATCTTATTGCTACTTCTCAAAAAAACACATCAGGCATGTAGGTTGGCTGAAATCAAATTTCCCTTTATTTTGGAAAAAACAAATCAAAAACCGAAGGGCAACTATTCCCAAATTAACAGAGAATATAAAGTCATTAGATCCCAAATGCAGACCTGACTATGATCAATAATAAAATCAACAACAGCATGAAATCAGGAGCAGCAGCCAAAGACATACATCATCCCAAGCTGTGGTACTCCATCAACCTTCAATTTCTGGATGAGCAGCTCGAGGCCAGGGAATCACCTCCTGCTCTTCCTTGTAGCCTTCCTTCCACGCCTCTCTGCAGCGTTCTCTCCACGGCCCCGTCCATGCACCCTTGCAGGCTGGGCCACTGTGGGTGGTGATGTGGCAGGAGGAGGAGGAGGAGAAGGAGGAGAGGGATTGGGCTGATGTGAGATATGGGTGGCCTCAGTCAGCAGCCCCCTCGCCCCCCATGTGTATGGCCGTGTAGATAAGGTGCTCACAAAGGGCCCGTTGTCCCGCCTCCATTCTGAGCAACTTATCCGCCAGATAGGTGCTAAACCCCTCCGTAGGGTTGAGGGGGGCCTTCATAATGGCAGCAGCCTCCTGAATCATCTTTAGTGACTCCTCCTCCACTTGTGTCATCCGCCGTTGTTTTGGCGGTCTGACGTGGAGGGGAGCCACTTGGGAGACGGTGCTGCCACTAGGCCTGGGGACCTGCTGAGTCCCACTGGGCCCTGCCTCCTCCTGCCTGTCACACTCCTGACCCTCTTCCTCCTGGCTTTCCTCATCCTGTTTATAAAATAAAATGTAGATTTCTATTATTTGAGGAATCAATCACACACAATTTTGATCTCATTACTGGTTTATTTTGGAGGGGGGGGGGGTGGGATCATTTATGGCTAAGCCAAACAGTTCAACTCCATATTACTTAGTGGACAATAATTAGCATCAAAAATACTATACCGGGCTGAAGATGTGAAGATCTGGCTCTTCTAGCTCGGGAGGCTCCTCCTCCGCCTCTGCAGGGGTGGAGGGAAGGGTGGAAGGAACGCTGGAGGGAAGGGTGGAAGGAAGGGTTGAGGGAAGGCTGGAAATAGATTCCCTGGCCTCGATCTGGTCATCCAGGAATTGAAGATGTCTGTAGTACCACAGCTTGGGCTTTACTACATTGTCGGCTGCTGCTCCTGATCTCTTGGACTGGCGCACTTCCTTGAATTTTTTTTTATAAGAATTGCGCAGGTTGTTGATTTTATTATTGATCATAGTGTAGTCTGCATCTGGGATCCATGGCTTCATATCCTCGGCTAATTTGGTAATAGTTGCCCGTCGTACATCACTTTTGTGATACACAGGCTGTTTGAGCTCCCAAAGGTTGCGCTGTTCCTTATACTTTTCAATAAAAACAAGCATCACCTCCGGCTCTCTTAGTTTATGCATCTATTAGGATCAGCAAGTACAAAAAAAAAGGATCAGAATTGATTCTCCTCAACTTATCTCCCTTTACAATCATGACCCATTAATATGCCACTACAGGCCCGAGTTCCCTTCTTACCTTAGTTCACTTTGTGGGTTCACTTCCGGTCGTCCTTACTCCGCGCATCCCTAATAACTTCTTTCCCCTTTTTATACCCTGCGCATGCGTGTAACTCCGCCCTCGTCGCCCGCCCATGACGGACTTTTTCTGCATTTCCCCGCCCCTTAACGATCGGCGCACAGTGTGAGACGGCGACATGTCGCAGACACAGGTGGCTTCTTTAGTTGAAATTACCGACAAGGAAAGCCCGGAGGCGGAAACGTCCCGATCCTGTAAAAAAAGATACAAGGCGACTAATATGTCTTTTTCTGAGATGGCGGAGATGGTGGACATTCTGCGGAGGAAGGATTACGACGGCAAGCATGGCCCATACGACACCCCTAATCTCCGGAAGTCACAAATTATGGATAAAGTGGCGAAGACTCTTTATAAAAAATATGGGGTCAGGAGATCCAAGGAACAACTCCGTAAAAGGTGGTCAGACCTGAAGCTCAGGGAGCCGGAGCAGTATAGGAAGCTTATAAAAAGCATAGAAAAAAGGAGGTATATTTTACTGTGTTCTTTCACATTGTAATATGTATTCTTCCATGTTTTGCACCATGTGCTTGGCTTGACTGGGTTCACATTTTGAAATCTCATCTTTTAGGTTAAGTGGAGAGTCCACTTATTTGCCCAATGTTTTGACCAATAACTTGCTGCTCTTCCCCAAACATGTTTGGCACATATCCACGTAAACTACATGTGGGCATGCCTCATTTTACTTCAACAATGTTTATCTACACATTGTTGGCTAGATGATGTGTTGTAAGGAAATTTAGAATGTGACTGAAAGAAGAAACTGTATTCTGGGTAAAGGAGATGACACTCCAGCAGTTGTGTACTCTTTTTTGTTCTTCAGCAAGATACTATACTCTGGGCCACATGACCAAATTTCTTAACGGTGTCACACACAGGTGGTCCAGTGGATTCCTTGGTGGTTATCCAAGTGTATTTGTGAATGTCCTCAAAAATAACATGTTGCTTTGTTGAGTTTGCAAGATCACATATGTTCATGTTGGAACTCAGGGCCAAATATCAATTGTACCCCACTTCAAAACATTGAGGATCCCTTTTCAGGCCTTAAAAAAGTCTGTGTGCTAAAGTATACATTTTGTTGTAAATTCCCATAGGGGAGAGGAGAGTGGGAGGACACCATGCTCATGAGACGAGGAACCCAACACCACAGAAAATCCCCGAAGCTCCCAAAGCAGACCAAGATCAGCAGGTGGAGGAAGCGGAGGTGGAGGAAGGGGAGGTGGAGCTTATCAGCACAACAGGTCAGTGTCTGTCACCACAACTTCAAGGTAAATACAGATGTAGGACTGCCTAGTGTAAAACCTTTTTTTTTGTTTTAGGGACTGAACGTGGGGGTGTGTCAGGAAGTCCAAATCCGCCATTCTCGAGTGCCAGCGCCAAAATAATCATTCAGGAAATCATGGAATGCAGTAGCGAAATGGACAGTATGAGAAAGAGAATGATTGTGATTGAGCAAAAATATAAAAACATGATAGATATTTTGGGGAGAATAGTGTGAACCCCCCCCCTTTTTGTGTTTTTTGTTATGCGTCTGAAATTATCTCAGGGATTTCCAACATCCCAAATGTGAAGATGCACACACTGAAGACTCAACATGTGCTATCTGCCGTCACAGGATATCTATGTCCCTGTTTTGGGGGTGCAACCTCTTCCTCCCTCCTCAAGTAGGTGAGAGGAAGTGTTTACATCCCCAAAGCACGACCATTGATCCCCATGATGGCAGATAGCACATGTTTACCCTAGCCATGGGATCTTGTTGAAGATACCCATTTGAGCCCCAAAAGAAAGTGTGTGTTAACATTTGGGATGGATCAGGGGTACCATCACCCCATCTCCAGTTGGTATTTTTCACAGTGTTATTTTATTACTTTTTCAGACTAAAAAAAATGGCTTACGACCCATGCATGTTTCTGCAAAAAAAGCCGCACATAAAAAAAAAGGCTAGTATTTCTAAAAACCCAAAAAAAATGCGGTGCAAACAATAAAAACATTTGGGAAGTCTAAAAAAGGTGTGCCTTGTTCTTTCTATGCTCAAGAGCAGTTCTGAAGATGCAAAAACCGTGTTTTTCGCTCTGAGTTTTGAGGCTATTCACTAAGGACAATTACACTTGGCACTACTAGAACCTGGGAGACACATAAACCCAAAATACAAGAATGACAACACAAGTTTGTAGGAATTCCATGTTTTTTTTATTTTTAAAAGGTTTAATACTTGGTCAGATGTGGTCTGGCATTGCGATGGCCCCCCTACCCATGAAGTACTCTACGTATTTCTGGCGTACTTCACGGGCACTTTGGGGGGCCAAGCCAGTACGGGCAGTGCTGAGGCCGGTCAGATTAATCAGTTCAGATGGACCGGCCTCAGGCCCAAATGATGACACATAATTGGTTGCAAATTTGCGTAGAAAATTGTGCAATATGCAGCAGCAGTAGACGATGTGGTTCAGTTTATAATCCGCCAAATGTATTGCTGTCTGGAACAGGCGGAACCGGCTGGCCATTATCCCGAAGGCATTCTCCACAACTCTCCGGGCTCTGGCCAGCCGGTAATTAAAAACCCTTCTCTCCGGGGTGAGGGTGCGTTGGGGAAACGGCCGCATCAGGTGTGGTCCTAGTCCAAAAGCCTCATCCGCAATGAAAACGAACGGGAGCCCTTCAACGTTCTCTGCATCTGGAGGCAGTGCAAGACCCCCAGCCTGCAGACGGTGAGCGAACTCCGTCTCCGCGAATGATCCGCCATCGGACATCCGGCCGTTCTTCCCCACGTCCACATACAGGAACTCGTACCGTGCCGACACCACCGCCATTAACACTATGCTATTAAAACCTTTATAGTTGAAATAGTATGACCCCGAACGGGGTGGCGGCACTATGTGGACGTGCTTCCCATCAATTGCCCCTCCGCAGTTGGGGAAATCCCACCGCTGGGCAAATTGGGAGGCCACAGTCAGCCATTCCTGTGGTGTGCTAGGGAACTGTGGAGTCAAACAAAAAGAAGACATTAGTACGGTTTATGGTTACAGTGCAAGCAGATTACACACAAAAAAACATTGTTGAGTAACATTATTATTTAAGGGAGTTTTTCCGAACAATAAACAAAGGCCCACTTAGCAGATGCCTCACCCCCGCTGAGTGGACATTCTAAAATAATCTAAGGGGGGGCCTAAGGTGATTGTGGGGGATCCCAAAAAAGGCTCTACCACTTTGCTGAGCTTGATTGAGAACTACTAATTTTTTAACATCTTTAGGGGGGGGGAAGGTTGTCAAACTACGAGGGCAATGACCCCCCAAAAATGAAAAGGAAAATAGAAGGCTAGCTGGGTTTGCGCCCACGATAGCATGCTGGAGAGGTTAGTGAAGGGAAATAGGCATGTAGGGCCGAAAAAGGGATTTACAGGTAAAAAAAGGCATGTGGAAAATGGGGACATTACCAGGATATTACAAACGGGCATATTTGTGTTAGGAGGAAAAAAAATAAAACATAAAGAGAATAAAAAAAGATAATGTGAGGTTAAAGGAGCATAATTACCTTCATATAGTCCTTCTGCAGGACCTGAATGATGGCCGAACACGTCTCAGGGATAATGATCCCGAGAGCCTGGGGGGAGATGCCTGTTGTGAACTTGAGGTCCTGCAAGCTTCTCCCAGTCGCCAGGTATCTCAACGTGGCAATAAGCCTCTGCTCGGCAGTGATGGCCTGGCGCATCACAGTGTCCTGCCTCGTGATATAGGGGGACAGCAAATCCAACAGACGGTGAAATACGGGGTCCGTCATCCTGAGATAATTCCTGAAATCATCAGGGTTATTCTCATGGATTTCCCGCAGCAGAGGCATATGAGAGAATTGGTCCCGCTGGAGCAACCAATTCTTAGTCCATGAACTCCTCCTCACCCTGTTCACAGACTGAACTCGGGTTACAGTGTTAACTGCAACACCAAGCCCAAAGCCAGCACGAGCTCGAGAACGAGAACGCACTTCAAACATGGTTTTAAACCGGTCGGCTGGTCAGAACGCACTCAAACAGAACGCACCGTGGAACAGCAAGGCCTGAAAAGAACGATCTGAAAAACAGTAAACGAACGGCCAAGTCGGCACTGCAAGGCAGTAACGACCTGACTGCACGCACTGAATCACAAATACAAACCCACAAGCACAAACTGAACAACAGGAAACGATCTGCAAAGCACGGAGACTGAAAAGCGCGAATCGGCTCTCACCAAACTTTTACTAACACGCGGTAACACGAAATCAGCAAAAGCAGTCCAAGGGGTGGCGCCATTAGATTTGTTCGGCCCTTTTATAGCACGTCGTACGTTTTGTACGTGCCGTCGTTTTGTTGCCGTCGGTTTTTAAACTGATGGTGTGTGGCCAAGACTGATGAAAAACTGTTTCATCGGATTTCGATTGGTCAAATCCATCGGACGAAAATCCATAGGTTATCCGATCGTGTGTACAGGGCTTTACACCTCTCACCCGGAATTTTGTTTTGCCAACAGCAATTTTAAGATCTCTCCACAGGTGTTCAATGGGATTTAGATCTGGACTCATTGCTGGCCACTTTAGAGCTCTCCATCGCTTTGTTGCCATCCATTTCTGGGTGCTTTTTGACATATGTTTGGGGTCATTTTCCTGCTGGAAGACCCAAGATCTCGGACGCAAACCCAGCTTTCTGACACTGGGCTCTACAGTGCGACCCAAAATCCTTTATTATTCCTCAGATTTCATGATGCCTTGCACACATTCAAGGCACCCAGTGCCAGAGTCAGCAAAACAACCCCAAAACTTAAATGAACCTCCACCATATTTCTCAGTAGGTACTGTGTTCTTTTCTTTGTAGGCCTCATTCCGTTTTTGGAAAACAGTAGAATGATGTGCTTCACCAAAAAGCTCTATCTTGGTCTCATCTGTCCACAAGATGTTTTCCCAGAAGGATTTTGGCTTACTCAAGTACATTTTGGCAAACTGTAGTCTTGCTTTTTTATGTCTCTGTGTCAGCAGTGGGGTCCTCCTGGATCTCCTGCCATAGCCTTTCATTTCATTTAAATGTCGACGGATAGTTGGCGCTGACACTGATGTTCCCTGAGCCTGCATGACAGCTTGAACTTCTTTGGAACTTGTTTGGGGCTGATAATCCACCATCTGGACTATCCTACGTTGCAACCTTTCATCAATTTTTTCTCTTCCGTCCACGCCCAGAGAGATTAGCTACAGTGCCATGGGTTGCAAACTTCTTAATAATGTTGCGCACTGTGGACAAAGGCAAATCTAGATCTCTGGAGATGGACTTGTAACCTTGAGATTGTTGATATTTTTTCACAATTTTGGTTCTCAAGTCCTCAGACAGTTCTCTTTTTCTCTTTCTGTTGTCCATGCTTAGTGTGGCACACACTGACACACAATGCAAAGACTAAGTGAACTTCTCCATTTTATCTGCTTTCAGGTGTGATTTTTATATTGCCAACACCTGTTACTTGCCCCAGGTGAGTTTAAAGGAGCATCACATGCTTGAAACAATCTTATTTATCCACAATTTTTAAAGGGTGGCAAGAATTTTGAGCAGCCCATTTTTTAAGTTTTGTGTGACATTATGTCCAATTTGCTTTTTTTCCTCCCTTTTTTTGATTTGTTCCAATACACACAAAGGGAATAAACATGTGCATAGCAAAACATGTGTTACTGCAATACTTTTCTGTGAGAAATACTTGATTTTCTGGAAAAATTTCTGGGGTGCCAACAATTTCGAGCATGACTGTAATTGAAGAATATTTTAAAAACAATAAAAAAATCTGATGAACCAATGTTCCAGCCCACAATAAATAATTAAGATGTGACCATGCCTCACTGATCAGTACAATTAAATTGTATTTATTAATTAAATCAGAGTTGAGAACACAGGGAACGCACATGTTTAGAAAGTATGGGGGGGGGACTCCAATATCCTTGGCAGACTCTTGATGAAGAGAGAAATGACTATGCTGCACCCCCATAAGCTTCATAGAGGACAGGGATGGTGAGGTTGTTGGGCTCCTTCCACACCACCTCTGCCATTCCAGGGTGTTTATGCAGATCCTTGATGCCAGTTCTTGCCTTGTGCCACAACGTATCCACTTTCCAGAAATGCATCCAAGAGGAGGACCTGAAGATGGATTTCTCCCAGCTGGAACCACAAGCAGTACTTCACCTGGTAAATGGACAGAAAAGATTAAAGGAGTTGTAAAGGATATTTTTGTTTTTAAATAACAAACATGTTATACTTACCCCACTGTGCAATATTATGTGTTACCGGCGCCAAGATATTATTATAGAAAAATATAAATAGTCTGCTGCAATCAATTATAACCATATAGGTTATCTAAATGAAAAATATATAAAAGGTGGATTGCGCTAACTTAAATCCTAAAACCTGTGATCTTCTACTCAATATGTAAACTTAGTGCTCTAAACATTATTAATTAAAACCACAATTAAACAATATGTGAACTCAGTGTTCTAAACCTTAAAACCACAATTAGTATACCAATCTGTGTGTCATTAGTAGCAAAAATCCTGCTGTGATTTCTTAAAAGTGCATGTGCAATGAATAAATAATCCCTTGTTTAATAAATATAAGAAATAAAATTAAACCATGAAATATTTTTAGTTCATAAAATCCTCCCAGTGAACTGAATGGAGATATTATATGGATGAATTTCCAAAAAAAATGTCCATGTGATCCAATGCCGGTGGTATGTTCTATTCCCAGTGACTTGCTAAATATTCCCTAGATTTTCACCTCCACCACGTTGTGCTATACACCACCACCAGGTAAATTGGCCACTCACCAGATAGGCTGAATATGTACGCCTTTGGTTCATATGGATAACCACTCCGTATTATAGATGTATCCAGCAGTTCCTCCCCATATGTCGGTGGTGAATGTCACTCTATGATTGCTCATAAGATATAAAGGGCCATCATGGTGCAGTATGTATAAAAATCATTTATTAAAGTTAAAAAATATATGTGTCATGCACTCACATTTATCTGTGCCTCCAAGCCGGCACTGAGCTGATCCAGCAATGTATAGGTATTCCCTATGTCTGGTCCGCACAAGTGCTCCTCACGGTTCCTTTCTGGGCTGAGTGATGCTATGAATCCTGTTTACAATTGCCAGAGATGTCCCTGCAGCCTCAATGCATTTCGAAATCAATTCGTCATCAGGAAGCTGCTTACTGCTTGTCTGTCCCCTAATATATACCCCCTTCCGCTTTTTTTACTGCCAATCACTGCCTCTGTGTACAGTTCTTCCATTCCGTTTGACAGGAAGTGGTGTTTACTCCATCTTTGTTGTTGGTACTGCCCCATCTATTACCACTTCCGGTCGGAAGTGTCAGCTCCGCCCACCGGAAGTGTGCCAGCCGCCATTTTGGATGCTGGCAGGTTGCCCATTTGCCAAAGATAAAACCCTCTGGCGAATGGCAACACTTATCGATTTAGTTTCAACCAAATGTGGTCCCTATTCCCGGTTTGTTTACACCCACTGCTGTCCCCAAATGTTTGTGCTGGGTTGCCCCTATACACGGCTGGGTCGCTCTTACAATGTAATAATTACTGGCAAATCATATACTTAGTCATTGCTGACACCTCATGTTTAAAAAACATGTATTAATCATTGCTGATGAATCATGTTTAAATGTTAAAAATATATGTACTCTAATCATATGTCACCCTTTTAATTAAAAATATTGATTTTTAAATTATTAATTTTTAAAATGAAAAAAATTGAAAAAAATTGAAAAAATAAATAAATAAAAATAAATATAAATAATAGTAAAAAAAAAAAAAAAAAAATATTAATATATTTAATAATCTTCTAAAAAACAATTTACATCTAGCTCCACATTCATCCCCTGTGGTTTCATAGTGTTCAATCTGAATATCCAGAAGGTTTCATTCTGTGATACTGCCCTTCGCATATTCAGATTCCTCCAATCTGGTTCGATCCGATCAATGGCATAAAATGTGAGATACCGGGGGTCCTTGTTGTGTACATCTCTAAAATGTCTTGAGACGCTGTGATATTTGTACCCCTTCTTTATGTTTCTCACATGTTCACCTATCCTAACAGTTAAGGCTCTGGTGGTTCTACCCACATACTGGAGGCCACAACTGCACTCCAGTATGTAGGTGACATGCGTGCTCTTGCAGGTAATGAGTTTCTCGATCTTAAATTCCTGCTTTGTGGAACGAGATTGAAATTTTGTTAGTTTTCTGCTTGCTTTGTTCGTGAGCCTACAAGGTTTGCACTTCCCACACCTAAAAAATCCTTTGTGGTCGAAAAAGGTGGTCATTTTTTTAGGGGGGTCAGGGACATTTTTGACAACGGTGTCCCTTATCCTCCTAGCCCTTCTGTAAATGAATACTGGTTTGGCTGGTAGAACCTGGCTAAGGTGTGGATCATTACTGATAATTGGCCAGTTCTTTTTAATAATCCCTTCCAATTTTTTATACCCTTTATTGAATCCTGTGATAAACGATACACTGTCTTTGTCTTTATTGTTCTTGTTTTTACTTTCTAGTAATTTTTTTCTGTCCATATTCTTCACTTTCTCCCTAGTGTACTCCAGTTGTTCCCTTTCATATCCTTTGTCCACAAATCTGTTAATGAGTATTTCAGTTTGTTCCTGATAATCTACCAATGAATTACAATTGCGTCTGATTCTGATGAATTGCCCCTTGGGTATTGCTTTTTTCCATTGTGGGTGGTGGCAACTGTTATATGGGATATACCCATTTCTATCTGTGTCCTTAAAGTGTGTTCTGGTATGCATTACCCCACTGTGCAGCTCGTTTTGCACAGAGTGACCCCGATTCTGGTCTTCTGGGGTCCCTCGGCGGCTGTCTCGGCTCCTCCCCGCAAGAACTTTCCACCTTCATGCGAGCTCTCTCCTAAAGTGGTTAGTTCTAGCGGGTGCGCTCCCATGATACAGCCGGCGGCTATAGTCGCTCACTGTATCACTTGGCTCCGCCCCCCCGGCGCACTGCGTCATTGGATGTGATTGACAGCAGCGCGAGACAATGGCTGCGCTGCTATCAATCATCCAATGAATGAGCCGAGAAGCCTGCGCGTTCACGGCGTAGGACTTTCGAGGGGTCAGGTAAGTAAATGGGGGGCCATTATTGCCAGGTTTTTTTTCACCTTAATGCATAGGATGCATTAAGGTGAAAAAAATAATAACTTTAAACCCCTTTAAGTTGAAAGGTGAAGCTCTGCTTGTTTGCCCCCCCCCTCTGATGCCACATTTTCCACCTTGCGAGAATCTCATTCGGATGTTCCACCCCTCCTCCTTCTCCTGCCACCAGCCCATTCACAAAGTGCACTGTGCTCTGTGCATGCGCAGTAGGTAACTGGCTGTGAAGCTGAAAGGCTTCACTGCTGGTTTACCATAGCCAAGATGGTGAAGCCAGCACCCAAGAGCCAATAGAAGAATTGAACATTTGGCTCTGGTGAAGACATCTCTGGAACCCTGGACAGGCAAGTGCCCTAATATTAAAAGTCAGCAGCTACAAATACTGCAGCTGCTGACTTTTAATTATCGGACACTTACCTGTCCCAGGATGCCCGCGATGCGGGGGAATGAAGCCCCGCTCGTCTCCCCCTCCTCTCCGCTGCACCAGCATTGTCACTGTGGGCGCCTGGCTGTGGCGTCACAGCCGGGCACGCACTGCGCATGCGCGAGCCGCGCTGCACAGTGATAGGCGAAGCAATCATCTGGGACGTGTCCCAGATTATTGCGGAGAGGGAGGGGTGACTTACTTCTGGTTGCCGAGGCAACCTAGGGAGGAAGTGGGAGCTGGAACCCTCTAAAAAGGGTTTCTGCCCCCCCCCCAAAAAATGACATGCCAAATGTGGCATGTCAGGGGGTCACCTTTCTTAAGGCTGGGTTCACAGTTGTGCGGTGCGAATTCCAGCTCTGTTATCTCTGCAAAAAGATAACAGAGCTGTTCAGAATTTCATGTGCAGTGTAGCTGCTGACTTGCTGACCTGGAAGAGGGGGGGGGAGGGGAGAAGTGTAGTGAGCAAGGAGAAAATCCTGTTGAGAAGTGAACATATCTGTGAATCAGATGCGTGCCCATAGAAGATAATGGGCCTGAATTTGCACCTGAGCCACACTGCAATGCCTAGAAAACGCACACGTTTTTTGGCCAATGTGCAGTGCGAATGCATCAAACATATGTGAAGGAACCAGCCTCATTACAATCAATGTATTTTATAATGTTATGCCAATTGGATGCGGTGTAAGCCACAACCAATGCGCATAGGTGTGAACAGGGCCTTAAAGTGGAAGTTCAATTTTTGGGTGGAACTCTACTTTAAAACTGAATATCTGATCTGTTTGCAAATAAATGAACACATGCTATAGGGATTGATATCTGAGTTCACCTTTATCATGAAAAAAGACCCAGTCACAGAAAAAGCACTGCAAAGCATTTTACAACTTTATTTGAGAAACACAGTAAAAGTTCACCGATAAAATAAAGGCAAATAAACAGCACTGTGAAAGTAATTACTCAGCAGTTAGAAAAATCACGTGAAGGTTTCCTATGCACGGAAAAACAAACAAAACATTCCACATAGAAAAGAGCGAACACTCAGGACAGACAAGTCTTTAGCACATAGATAATAAAATCAAGACAATTGCATAAACTTTCATACAGCTAAGTGAGTAAAAAATAAAAATAAAAAAGGCAAGTCATTATACACACATCCCTCCAACTACATACATGTACTACATACATAGGCCTCCCTGTCTTGTGTGGATCACACTACACTTTGTAAGAAATTTAAGGTCAAAATAGGTAACAGCTGAAAACATTTTAGTAAACAATTATTATTGAAGTAACCGTGATTCACAGATATTTAGAAATGTTACTAAAACAAATCTAAACTCTAAGGCTAAGCAATAACAAAATCAATGCCTGGATAACAAAGTATACACACAACAAGGTGGCCTCACTTTAGGCAAATCTACACAAACCACATGCCCCCTCATATAACATAGGAGATGGCTTTTGGCGCAAATATGCGCACCTGAGCAATAAACGTTCTCAGGTGCTGCTTATTAATTCGCACATGCGCACTAAAAAGATTCATCCCTTAGGCCTGGTTCACACTGGTCCGACAAACGCTCCGACATTGGGAGCTCATGTCGCATGACGTGTGAAAATCAATGTTTCCCTATGAGAGCCGTCTTAACTGGTCCGACACAAGTCGGTCCGACTTTGAAAATGCTCCCTGTACTACTTTGGCCCGACTTTGATCCGACTTCATCCCATTGAATATCATTGAAGTCGGATCAAAGTAGGATCCTTGTCCTAACCATCCGACATTTGACATCAGACATGGTGATTACAGCAGCAGTAAAAGGAATTTATCTCACCCTGGGATTGTTTTGATTGGTCAAAGGACAAGTCAGACTATCACAAAGTCGGATCAAAGTAGTATCCTGTTCATGAATGTCGGATGGATGTCGGACCAATGTAGGATCAATGTAGGACTGATGTCGCAGAGCAAAGTAGGATGAAAGTCGGATGAATGTCATGTCGTATCAGTGTGAACCCAGCCTCAGTTTATCTAACCATTTAGGAAACAGCTGCTCAGATAGCTGATTAAAAACGTCATCCAATCAGATTGCACAGTGTATGGGGAAAGAATTGTCCAGAATGCACAATACACAGACATGTGTTGAGAAGATGTTTTCATGGAAGTTTTGGCTCCACCAATGATTATAGACTATCAACATAAAATGCACAATTACAAGTCCAGGAAACATCTGCACAGTTGTTGATAGGAGGAAGGTCTCTAGAATGAATATTGAGTTGTTTCAAAAAGAAATGAATGAAAGGAATAAAAGTGGAAGCAATATTCTCCATGTGATAAAGAAAAGCTCATTAACATGCATTACAATGAGCACAAGTCCAATGTCTGTTCTCCATATTCATTGGTCATCAACCCTGTCAGGCCAGGTTTGCAAGATCACTGAAATACATACCAGGTGATCTCATTTGCTGCTCAGTGATTGCAGTATTCAGCCTCACAGGGGCGGCACGACTTTGGGGGCGACTCGGCGGCGCGATCTCAAGCCAACTTGAGACGCCCGGCTGAGGCGAAAGTCGCCCTGAGTCGCCCCCAAAAGAAGTACAGGAACCTTTTTCTAAGTCGGAGCGACCTGAGCCGCTCCTATTAGAACGGTTCCATAGTACAGTGTGGGACACGACTCGTCAGGCGACCAAGTCGCCTGACGAGTCGCCCCTATGTGAACCGGGCGTTCCAGTCTGCATCTCCCCCAAGGTAATACATAAAATCTGGCCTGTTAGTGGGCCCTGAGGACAGGATTGATAACCACTGATTTGCTCAACAGAAACACAACCATTGATTTCACGTATGTGTAGTGCGATAGCTGCAGACGTTATCCAATCAGATTGGTTGCTCAGAGAAATTAGTGGATTTAGATGTCATCCAATCAGATTGGTTGCTCAGAGAAATGGGTGGATTTAGATGTCATCCAATCAGATTGGACAGTGTATGGGGAAATTAATTGTTTAGAGAAATGGGTGGATTTAGATGTCATCCAATCAGATTGGTTGCTCAGAAAAATGGGTGGATTTAGATGTCATCCAATCAGATTGGACAGTGTATGTGGAAATTAATTGTTTAGAGAAATGGGTGGATTTAAATGTCATCCAATCAGATTGGTTGCTCAGAGAAATTAGTGGATTTAGATGTCATCCAATCAGATTGGACAGTGTATGTGGAAATTAATTGTTTAGAGAAATGAGTGGATTTAGATGTCATCCAATCAGATTGGACAGTGTATGTGGAAAGAATTGCCCAGAATGCACAATACACAGACATGTGTTGAGAAGATGTTTTCATGGAAGTTTTGGCTCCACCAATGATTATAGACTATCACCATAAAATGCACAATTACAAGTCCAGTAAACATCTGCACAGTTGTTGATATGAGGAAGATCTCTAGAATGATTATTGAGTTGTTTCAAAAATAAATTAATGAAAGGAATAAAAGTGGAAGCAATATTCTCCATGTGATAAGGAAAGCTCATTAACATGCATTACAATGAGCACAAGCTCAATGTATAAGCAGTTGTGCACTCTGGAGAACGCAGATGCGCCAGTGTGCAACACACATATTTAACAAGCTAAAGCGTGTGCGCCCTGTCAGGCGAGCATAAAATGGTGTGCTTTGTCAATGCACATGTGCAGTTGAGTAAGCTGAAAGAAGGGTGTAAAAAGGCTTGATTAGTTGTAAGACAGATCTACATGTTCTGGACAGAATTTGTGCACTTAAACAATATTATATACATACTTTTTAGCCTGGTAACAGAAGATGATAAACTAGTAAAGTTATCTACAGTATTCAGGCAAAAATTTTGAAGATTACATTGGCTGCGCTTGCTAATGGTAGGCGCAAAAGATTGCGCAAGTGCGCAATAGCGCTTCCTATGTAAATATGGTTTGGTGCATATAAGTGCACCATCATTTTTGATAAATGTTTTGAGTCCCGTTTTTTGTGCAATTGCTCCAATTTCTCCACTGCACCACAGGCACAGGCCTTTAGTAAATCACCCCCACTGTGTGCATCTTCCAAATTTGGCTGGTTAAATTACACAAAAATTTTTAAAAAATAGGCCACAAAAACATTAATAGGGACATTAAAAACATATTTCCTGACAGACTCCATGGCAGCCTACGTGTGGGTTAATCCCGCCCCTCATACCTCATAGGACCCTTCTCCCATAAAGCTTTGCTCTGGGCCAGAGGCTGTGTTCCTTTTTTTGTCCTCCTCCTAGGACCAAGATATAGTCTTACCTTTTCATGAAGTTTTTCTGTAATCCAGGCCTGGCGGTGTGCACGGCGATACGTTGGTGGTTAGCGGTGATCCTCTCTGCAGTCCAGCAATCCTAGCTATTAGCAGGTGGACATGGGCGATATGATGTGATACCATGAAGAGCTTACTAACCTGGCCATTGGCAGGCAAGCGGCAATATGGCCAAACGTCCCAGCTATTAGCGGGAGGCTTTGTAAACGCCCGATCGTGCGGTGGGTCGAGCGAACAGCTCCCCAGTCCCAGGTTCTGGTCCGGATCATGCCGTGGTGGTGGTAATGTACAAAGATATTCCTTTTATATGGCAGCCGTATCTCTGTTTTGTGTGTCTCCTTATTTTCTATCAAGCTCCAGTGAGTGGCCACGGCGGCTGGAGCGCAGCTGCGTTCCAGTTTGCCGTTTCAGGAAGTCGCTGCGCATCCGCAAGCCGCGAACGAAGATTCTGTGCTTGGTTCGTGCAGGCGCAGTTTCGCCAAAATGCCGGCGGCGGTCGCAAATGCGATTGGCCGCCACCGGATGGCAACCGCTATGGGGCGGTGACATCGTTAACGGTGGCAGATTTAAATAGCTGTCAAAGCAGCTATTACTTGGGATGACTTGCAGGCTTATGCAGTATTTTCCCAGGCACTGGGCTCTGGTTTACAAGGTAAATTGTTTGCTGCAGGCTCCCTGGGTGCTGGCTATGTTTTGTTATGTGCTCTCTCATGCCTGTTGTCACTCCTGTTTCTTATAAGGCTGTAATGATTCATTTCACTTTCAAACTGCCTTGCCATGGATCTGTCACCGCCCTCTTGTGGCCAACCCTTGCGCTGCAGGTAGGATTTATTTATTTTCTACCTGTGATGTTTGGGTTCACTCATTCAGGAGCTGTTAACCCTTTCTTTTTCACTCAGCTCTTCTAGGTCTGAACACCAAAGCACGGCAAAGACCGTCCTAGGTCTCAACGTTGTCACTCCTTCAAGGTACAGGCGTCAGATCTTCCTTTAGATCTAGGTACCACATATAGGAGTCTAAAACCACCTCTGGGCGTCACTCTCACCGCCACTCCAGCCGCTCTGTGAGGAAAGCCTGCTGGGTATGCGGGGCCCAGGTTCCTGAAGGCAAATCGCTCTGCAAGCGATGATTTTCTAAAGTCGCATAAGAAAGAGAGGGTGGAGACCAACAAGTGGAAAGCACTGGTCAGAAAGGTGGTCCATGAGTCCCTGAGTAAAGGGGATTCTGGTCATACCCACAACCCTGCTGGCGACACTATGTCAGTCCCTATTAGGGATGATCTCAAGGCTCCAGGCCCTTCACAGCCGAGCCATTCCTCAATTGAAGCCTCAGACAGTGAGGTGGAGGTAGATGACCCTGGTGCAGGTTTTGAATTTGCCCTAGTACCACAGCTGGTCAAAAGCTGTCAAAGAAGCTTTGAGATGGAAGAGCCAGTGGAGGCACCCTCCAAACAGAGGAAATATTTTAAACACCTCAAAAAAGAACACCCTAATTTCTGCTTTTTGGGTGAACTCAGTGCAATAATTACCGACAAATGGGGTGGTGTTGAAAGGAAGAATTGCCTGTTAATGAAGGTATCAAAAATGTACCCATTTAAAAGCAAGGATGTAAAACACCTGGAGTCGACTCCTCTCATTGACTCAGCCCTAATGAGGATGGTGAGGCATGTCACACTCCCATTGGAGGATACTGTTTCCTTTAGGGATTGCCTGGAGTGGAAAATTTATACCGACCTCAAGCAGATCTACATTACAGCGGGTATGACCTGCAAACCAGCTCTAGCTCTCGCAGCCCTTTCTAAAGCGATGGAAGTCTGGGCAGACGACGTAGATGCTTCTCTGAGGAGCATCTCGGAAGAACTGGCCAGGAGCTCACCTATTCATGAGCTAAGGTTGACGTTGGCTTTTCTCGTGGGGCTTCCCTAGACATAATTCGCCTGGTGGCTCGGATCATGCTGACATCTGTCACGGCTAAGCGTGCCTTGTGGCTGCGCCCATGGGTAGCTGACCCTGCCTCCAAGCAGGCATGGTGCAGGATTCCATTTGGGGGTTCGTCCCTCTTTGGGAACATATCGGACAGTGCCATCACCCGTGCCACAGGGGGCAAGTCGGGGGTTCCTTCCCCAGGATCGCCGTCTGCTAAACCAGAAGAGAACAAAGCCCAGGCAAAGTTCAGATCGAGCAAGGAATGCTCGCTACTATAGGCCTGGCCGTGAGTTCAAGAAGACCTGGAAGAAAAAAACAGCCTTCAGGCTAGAAGTTTTCAAAAGGGGCATCTTCCGGTGGACAAGAATCCCCTAAGTCTTTATGATATTGCACCTGCCTAAAACAGAGCGAGTCGGCATCCTTGCCTCTCTCGGAAGAGAAAAAGCAAATTCTCCTGTCTCTCTTGTGGCTCAGGGCGCTGCAATTCCAGTTCCAGATGACAAAAGGTTTTAAGGGGTCTACTCGCCCCTCTTCATGGTGTTGAAGAAAAACGTCTCCTGGAGGCCAGTTATAGACCTAACCCACTTGAATTATTTTATCTAGAAGGAGAAGTTCAAGATGGAGACACTACTCATGATCAGTCAAGCAATCCAACCAGGCGATTGGCTTGTCTCTATAGACCTGAAGGACGCCTACTTCCATGTTCCGATAGCGTCAGAATTCCAGAAATACCTTCACTTTGCTGTCGATCAAATCCGTCTGCAGTTCACCTGTCTCCCCTTCGGGCTTACAACATCGCCTCGTGTGTTTTCAAAACTTGTTGGCTGTCGTGGCTCTGATCAGGATCAGAGGTATCCGTCTGTATCAGTATCTAGACGACCTGCTGTTGTCTCGGGACAAGGAGCAGTTGCTAATCCACAGATCCCAGGTCATCTCCACTCTACTCGAGTTTGGTTGGCTTCTGAATCTGGAAAAGAGCCATCTGGATCCTACGCAGTCCCTGGTATTCCTCGGGGCACACTTCAACGCTATCAAGAGCACCATCTTGTTACCCCTGGAAAAATCCCAGTGATCCGGGACAGAGTTTGGCTTGCAATGTCGTCCTCATCTCCAAGCCTCTCAATGCCTAAAGATCATTGGCACCATGGTGGCAACAACACCCATGGTAAAGTGGGCTCAGTGGAAAATGCGGCCCTTCCAGAAGGGTTTTCTCCAGCAGTATAATCCAGGGCTTCGGGATCACTTTATCCAAATAACCTCATCCATGCGGGAGAGCTTTCCTTGGTGGCTACAACAGAGGAACCTCCTCAATTGTCACTCCATCGCACCTGTGTCTTGGGTCACCATCACTACAGATGCCAGCAACAGGGGCTGACAGAAGTAGCCCAAGGCATATGGAATTTTCCCTCTCACAGGATAGTCTCCAATGTTCTGGAACTCCGGGCAGCGTTCTGCGCTCTGCAGGCCTTTCACCACTTAACAGCAGGAGACTCAGTCCTCCTAAGACTGGACAACACAACGGCAGTCGCATACATCAAGAGACAGGGGGGTACTCGCAGACTCTCCCTGTCAAAGGAAATAGAGCCCATCATGATCTGGGCCCAGAAAAACCTGGCCAACCTGACAGCTGTCTATCTCCCTGGAGTCCCGAATGTTCAGGCAGATTTTCTGTTGAGAGTTTCTCTGGACAACGAGTGGACTTCCCCTCCGAAGTCTTCAGGTGGGTCCTGTCCCTGGGAGTCATTCCGGAAGTAGACTTGTTTGCCTCCCCATGCAACTTCAGACTAGAGAGATACTACACGAGGTCTTGGTATCCCCAGGATTTTGGGTAGATGCTCTGACAGACCATTTGCGGTTCCACAGGGCCTATGCCTTTCCCCGGTTCCTGTCATTCTCCGTTTTTTGTCGAGGCTCAGGATGGAAGAAGCAGAGATAGTGGCAATAGTCCCGTACTGGCCAAACAAGCCATGGTTTCTACTGCTGATGCAACTCAGCTTCCGGGACCCAGTTCCTCTACCCTCCAGACCAGATCTCCTATCACAAGGGGCATTTCTACATCCATGCCCGGCCCATCTACATCTGATGATCTGGTTCTTGAGAGGGGAAGGTTGGAGGCCCTAGGCTGTCCAAGTAGGGCCATCTCCACAATATTAAATGCCAGAAGAACAGGCACCAACAGGGTCTACCAGAGGATTTTGGAAAAAGTTTTCAGACTACACCTCTTCCACTGCAGGTTCTTGCAATAACCCAAAGATACATGATATCCTGGGCTTCTTACAATCAGGATTGGATCTCTCATTGTCAGTCAGCTCGCTGCGAGTCCAAAACGCTGTAATCTCTGTGTTTCCTGGGCTAGACACCCTCTTACTCAGTAGTTTTTCAGAGGAGCAATAAGGCTCAGACCTCAGAGCCAAGTTTTTCTAATTGGGATCTTCCCCTTGTCCTGGATTTTTTCTTAGGTAGAGAGTTGGAACATGAAGATCAATCTTCTGTCAAATGACTCTCTCTAATAGTTGTCTTCTTGGTGGCTATAACCTCGGCCAAGAGGGTCTCTGAAATCAGCTCTCAGGGATGCAAGGAGCCATTTCTAAACCTTTTAATTCCTATGTTGGGTTCAAACCCCAAAGTGGCATCTGTGTTTCATGACAATCAGGAGATTGCTCTTCCAACGTTCAGATCTACCGAGGATTCCAGTGTTTATCCCTTAGATGTTGGAAAAGCTCTGAGTCAGTATCTTGAAGCTACAGCTTCTTTCCGTCAGACCGACCACCTGCTCGTTCTTTTCACAGGAAGTATAAGGGAATGCGTGCCTCTTCCAGATCTATCGGAGCATGGATTGTTCAGGCCATTCAGTGGGCCTATAAAGCCAAGGGCTTGGCGCCTCCAGAAGCAGTGACTGCTCACTCAACTAGAAGTGTCTTCATCATGGGCGGCATCACGTCACGTGCCTCCAGAAGTTATTTGCAAGGTGGCCTTGTGGTCTTCAATTAACACGTTCATGGCACACTACTGCGTAGTGGTTTACGTATCTTGTCTGTGATGGTGCCAATTAAACCTTTTTTCTTTTGTCCAGCACTCTGCCCACCCGGGTGTGTATGGCTAGTTATTTCCCACACGTAGGCTGCCATGGAGTCTGTCAGGAAAACGGAAAATTTATATCAAATACTTACCGTAATTTTCCTTTCCTGATGGACTCCATGGCAGCAGGAGTTCCCTCCCAGTGGCTGGAGTAGGCTAAATTATGGAACACAGCCTCTGGCCCAGAGCAAAGCTTTATGGGAGAAGGGTCCTATGAGGTATGAGGGGCGGGATTAACCCACACGTAGGCTGCCATGGAGTCCATCAGGAAAGGAAAATTACGGTAAGTATTTGATATAAATTTTCCGTTTTGTACTCTCCCCAAAACATCAATCATGTTTTTAATTTGTTGGTCAAAACGATAGAGTTTGTGCGTTATAACGTCGATTTCTCGACTCATAACCATGAGATCCTGGATTATGATTTGTGCGCTCCCACTGGAGAAAGGAGGAGATTGATCTTCCACAAGCAGCACATCACCTAAAATAATAAAAAAAACGCATGTCTTATAAATATGCATGCATGCATGCATCTATTCCCTGAATCTGTGGTGTATGACACTGATCTGTTGTGGTGACAATCTCGCACACTTCCTCCACATCTCCTTTCTCCACCTCTCCTTCCTCCACCTCTCCTTCCTCCACCTCTTCTTCCTCCACCTCTTCTTCCTCCACATCCTGAGGTTGGAGTTCTCTCTGGTCCCCTTCTTTCTGAGGTTGGGGTTCCCTATGTTCTTTCTGAGGTGTGGGGTTCCTGGCCTCCTCAGAGTGGTGTGCTCCAAGTCTTCGCTCTCCTATGAGAATGAAACAAAAGGTATACTTTAGCACACAGATATTTGAGGGCAGAAATAGGAATATGAAACATTGCTTGGAAGTGGAGTACAATAGTCTGTTTTGGCAGAGTTACAAGCTGAAGACATGTTTTTTTTAATCTAAGCTGGAATACTGACCTTTTTTGTCCAAGTTAAACACATGGAGACACCCCAAAAGTATCCACTGGAGCACCTGTGTGAGACACCCTAAAAAGGTTCTGGTGTACCACACAGATGCTCTAGAGTACAGCTGTGGAAACAGCTGCTGAGTGTCCTCTCCTTTACACTGAATTGAGTTTGCATTTCACATTCTAGTTCCAAACACATCATCTAGACAACGATGTTTATAAAACTTTGTTTTAATACAAATTACTACGAACGATTATACTTTGGCCACTACCCTGAAAGTTGCCATTTTCAAATATCCAACCAGTCAATCAAAGCACATGGAGCAATGAGAGATGAGAGCTGAGAGATGAGACAAAGTGACGGCATTTGTTCAAACCCCTTCCTCACAGTCCTATGAATATTTAGGGGTACCCCACGGCAAAAAGCAAAACGAAAAAAAATCTCTGAAAAAAAAACATGACACGGGGTACATTGTAAATCCATTTTGGACCTAGATGAGAGATGAGAGATGAGACAAAGTGACAGCATGTGTTCAAACCCCCTCCTCACAGTCCTATGAATATTTAGGGGTACCCCACGGCAAAAAACAAGACGAAAAAAATCTCAGAAAAAACTAAAAAACATGACACGGGGGTACCTTGTAAATCCATTTTGGACCGAGATGATAGCTGAGAGCTGAGAGATGAGACAAAGTGACGGCATGTGTTCAAACCCCCTCCTCACAGTCCTATGAATATTTAGGGGTACCCCACGGCAAAAAACAAGACGAAAAAAATCTCAGAAAAAACATGACACGGGGGTACCTTGTAAATACATTTTGGACCGAGATGAGAGATGAGAGCTGAGAGATCAGACAAAGTGACGGCATGTGTTCAAACCCCCTCCTCACAGTCCTATGAATATTTAGGGGTACCCCACAGCAAAGAACAAGACTAAAATAAAATATCCCAAAAAAAAAAAAACATGACACGGGGGTACATTGTAAATACATTTTGGACCGAGATGAGAGATGAGAGCTGAGAGATGAGACAAAGTGACGGCATGTGTTCAAACCCCCTCCTCACAGTCCTATTAATATTTAGGGGTGCCCCACAGCAAAAAACAAGACAGAAAAAAATCTCCGAAAACAATAAAAAACATGACACGGGGGTACATTGTAACTCCATTTTGGACTGAGATGAGAGCTGAGAGATGAAACAAAGTGACGACATGTGTTCAAATCCCCTCATCACAGTCCTATGAATATTTAGGGGTACCCCACGGCAAAAAGCAAAACGAAAAAAAATCTCAGAAAAAAAATAAAAAACATGACACGGTGGTACCTTGTAAATCCATTTTTGACCGAGATGAGCGATGAGAGCTGAGAGATGAGACAAAGTGACTGCATGTGTTCAAACCCCCTCCTCACAGTCCTATTAATATTTAGGGGTACCCCACGGCAAAAAACAAGATGAAAAAAAATCTGAGAAAAAAATTAAAAACATGACACGGGGGTACCTTGTAAATCCATTTTGGACTGAGATGAGAGATGAGAGCTGCGAGATGAGACAAAGTGACGGCATGTGTTCAAACCCCCTCCTCACAGTCCTATGAATGTTTAGGGGTACCCCACGGCAAAAAACAAGACGAAAAAAAAAAATCCCCAAAAAATAACAAACATGACACGGGGGTACATTGTAAATCCATTTTGGACCAAGATGAGAGATGAGAGATGAGACAAAGTGACGGCATGTGTTCAATCCCCTCCTCACAGTCCTATGAATATTTAGGGGTACCCCACTGCAAAAAACAAGACAAAAAAAAATCTCAGAAAAAAATAAAAAACACGACACGGGGGTACCTTGTAAATCCATTTTGGACTGAGCTGAGAGCGGAGAGATGAGACAAAGTGACGGCATGTGTTCAAACCCCCTCCTCACAGACCTATGAATATTTAGGGTTACCCCATGGCAAAAAACAAGACGAAAAAAAATCTCTGAAAAAAATAAAAAACATTACATGGGGGTACCTTGTAAATCCATTTTGGACCGAGATGAGAGATGAGAGCTGAGAGATGAGACAAAGTTATGGCATGTGTTCAAACCCCCTCCTCACAGTCCTATGAATATTTAGGGGTTCCCCACGGCAAAAAACAAGACGAAAAAAAATCTCCAAAAAAAATTAAAAACATGACACGGGGTACCTTGTAAATCCATTTTGGACCGAGATAAGAGATTAGAGCTGAAAGATGAGGCAAAGTGATGGCATGTGTTTAAACCCCCTCCTCACAGTCCTATGAATATTTAGGGGTACCCAACGGCAAAATACAAGACGGAAAAAAAAATCTCAGAAAAAAATTAAAAACATGACACGGGGGTGCCTTGTAAATCCATTTTGGACTAAGATGAGAGATGAGAGCTGAGAGTTGAGAGATGAGACAAAGTGACGGCATTTGTTCAAACCCCCTCCTCACAGTCCTATGAATATTTAGGGGTACCCCACGGCAAAAAGCAAAACGCAAAAAAATATCTGAAAAAAAAAACATGACACGGGGGTACCTTGTAAATCTATTTTGGACTGAGATGAGAGATGAGAGCTGAGAGATGAGACAAAGTGACGGCATGTGTTCAAACCCACTCCTCACAGTCCTATGAATATTTAGGGGTAACCCACGGCAAAAAACAAGACGAAAAAAAATATCCCAAAAAAATAACAAACATGACACAGGGGTACATTGTAAATCCATTTTGGACCGAGATGAGAGATGAGACAAAGTGACGGCATGTGTTCAAATCCCCTCCTCACAGTCCTATGAATATTTAGGGGTACCCCACGGCAAAAAACAAGATGAAAAAAAATCTCTGAAAAAATAAAAAACATGACACGGGGTACATTGTAAATCCATTTTGGACCGAGATGAGAGATGAGAGCTGAGAGATGAGACAAAGTGACGGCATGTGTTCAAACCCCCTCCTCACAGTCCTATGAATATGTAGGGGTACCCCACGGCAAAAAAACAAGACGAAAAAAAAATCCCCAAAAAATAAAAAACATGACACCCCCGGGGGTACATTGTAAATCCATTTTGGACCGAGATGAGAGATGAGACAAAGTGACGGCATGTGTTCAAATCCCCTCCTCACAGTCCTATGAATATTTAGGGGTACCCCACTGCAAAAAACAAGACAAAAAATAAATCTCTGAAAAAAATAAAAAACACGACACGGGGGTACCTTGTAAATCCATTTTGGACTGAGATGAGAGCTGAGAGATGAGACAAAGTGACGGCATGTGTTCAAACCCCCTCCTCACAGACCTATGAATATTTAGGGGTACCCCACGGCAACAAAAAAAAGATGAAAAAAATCTCTGAAAAAATAAAAAACATGACATGGGGGTGCCTTGTAAAACCATTTTGGACTGAGATGAGAGCTGAGAGATGAGACAAAGTGACGGCATGTGTTTAAACCCCCTCCTCGCAGTCCTATGAATATTTAGGGGTACCCCACGGCAAAAAGCAAAACAAAAAAAAATCTCTGAAAAAAAAAAACATGACACGGGGTACCTTGTAAATCCATTTTGGACTGAGATGAGAGATGAGAGCTGAGAGATGAGACAAAGTGACGGCATGTGTTCAAACCCACTCCTCACAGTCCTATGAATGTTTAGGGGTACCCCACGGCAAAAAACAAGACGAAAAAATATATCCAAAAAAAATAACAAACATGACACGGGGGTACATTGTAAATCCATTTTGGACCGAGATGAGAGATGAGAGATGAGACAAAGTGACGGCATGTGTTCAAATCCCCTCCTCACAGTCCTATGAATATTTAGGGGTACCCCATGGCAAAAAACAAGATGACAAAAAAATCTCAGAAAAAAATAAAAAACATGACACGGGGGTACCTTGTAAATCCATTTTGGACTAAGATGAGAGCTGAGAGATGAGACAAAGTGACGGCATGTGTTCAAACCCCCTCCTCACAGTCCTATGAATATTTAGGGGTACCCCACGGCAAAAAACAAGACGGAAAAAAATATCCCAAAAAAATAACAAACATGACACGGGGGTACATTGTAAATCCATTTTGGACCAAGATGAGAGATGAGACAAAGTGACGGCATGTGTTCAAATCCCCTCCTCACAGTCCTATGAATATTTAGGGGTACCCCACTGCAAAAAACAAGACAGAAAAAAATAAAAAACACGACACGGGGTACCTTGTAAATCCATTTTGGACTGAGCTGAGAGCGGAGAGATGAGACAAAGTGACGGCATGTGTTCAAACCCCCTCCTCACAGACCTATGAATATTTAGGGGTACCCCACGGCAACAAAAAGAAGATGAAAAAAAATCTCTGAAAAAAAAAAAACATGACATGGGGGTTCCTTGTAAATCCATTTTGGACTGAGATGAGAGCTGAGAGATGAGACAAAGTGACGGCATGTGTTCAAACCCCCTCCTCACAGTCCTATGAATATTTAGGGTTTTTATAAATATTCATAGGACTGTGAGGAGTGGGTTTGAACACATGCCGTCACTTTGTCTCATCTCTCATCTCTCATCTCTCATCTCAGTCCAAAATAGATTTACAAGGTACCCCGTGTCATGTTTTTTTTTCTGAGATTTTTTTTCGTTTTGCTTTTTGCCGTGGGGTACCCCTAAATATTCATAGGACTGTGAGGAGGGGGTTTGAACAAATGCCGTCACTTTGTCTCATCTCTCAGCTCTCATCTCTCATCTCGGTCCAAAATAGATTTACAATGTACCCCGTGTCATGTTTTTTATTTTTTCAGAGATTTTTTTTCATCTTGTTTTTTGCCATGGGGTACCCCTAAATATTAATAGGACTGTGAGGAGGGGGTTTGAACACATGCCGTCACTTTGTCTCATCTCTCAGCTCTCATCTCGGTCCAAAATGGATTTACAAGGTACCCCCGTGTCATGTTTTTTCATTTTTTCTGAGATTTTTTTTACTTGTTTTTTGCCGTGGGGTACCCCTAAATATTCATAGGACTGTGAGGAGGGGTTTGAACACATGCTGTCACTTTGTCTCATCTCTCAGCTCTCAGCTATCATCTCGGTCCAAAATGGATTTACAAAGTACCCCGTGTCATGTTTTTTTTTTTTCAGAGATATTTTTTCGTTTTGCTTTTTGCCGTGGGGTACCCCTAAATATTCATAGGACTGTGAGGAGGGGGTTTGAACAAATGCCGTCACTTTGTCTCATCTCTCAACTCTCATCTCTTATCTCAGTCCAAAATGGATTTACAAGGTACCCCCGTGTAATTTTTAAAAAAAATTTCTGAGATTTTTTTTCCGTCTTGTGTTTTGCCGTGGGGTACCCCTAAATATTCATAGGACTGTGATAAGAGGGTTTAAACACATGCCGTCACTTTGTCTCATCTCTCAGCTCTCATCTCTCATCTTGGTCCAAAATGGATTTACAAGGTACCCCTGTGTCAGGTGGTTTTTTTTGTTCGGAGATTTTTTTCGTCTTGTTTTTTGCCGTGGGGTACCCCTAAATATTCATAGGCCTGTGAGGAGGGGGTTTAAACACATACCATCACTTTGCCTCATCTCTCAACTCTAATCTTTCATTTCACAGCAAAAAACAAGACGATAAAAAATATCCCACAAAAATAACAAACATGACACGTGGGTACATTGTAAATCCATTTTGGACCAAGATGAGAGATGAGACAAAGTGACGGCATGTGTTCAAATCCCCTCCTCACAGTCCTATGAATATTTAGGGGTACCCCACTGCAAAAAACAAGACAAAAAAAATCTCAGAAAAAAATAAAAATCACGACACGGGGGTACCTTGTAAATCCATTTTGGACTGCGATGAGAGCTGAGAGATGAGACAAAGTGACGGCATGTGTTCAAACCCCCTCCTCACAGACCTATGAATATTTAGGGGTACCCCACGGCAACAAAAAAAAGATGAAAAAAAATCTCTGAAAAAAATTAAAAACATGACACAGGGGTACCTTGTAAATCCATTTTGGACTGAGATGAGAGATGAGAGCTGAGAGATGAGACAAAGTGACGGCATGTGTTCAAACCCCCTCCTCACAGTCCTATGAATGTTTAGGGGTACCCCACGGCAAAAAACAAGATGAAAAAAAATCTCAGAAAAAAATAAAAAAACATGACACGGGGGTACCTTGTAAATCCATTTTGGACTGAGATGAGAGCTGAGAGATGAGACAAAGTGACGGCATGTGTTCAAACCCCCTCCTCACAGACCTATGAATATTTAGGGGTACCCCACGGCTAAAAACAAGATGAAAAAAAATCTCTGAAAAAAATAAAAAACATGACACGGGGTACATTGTAAATCCATTTAGGACCGAGATGAGAGATGAGAGCTGAGAGATGAGACAAACTGACGGCATGTGTTCAAACCCCCTCCTCACAGTCCTATGAATATTTAGGGGTACCCCATGGCAAAAAACAAGACGAAAAAAATCTCCGAACAAAAAAAAACACCTGACACAGGGGTACCTTGTAAATCCATTTTGGACCGAGATGAGAGCTGAGAGCTGAGAGCTGAGACAAAGTGACAGCATTTGTTCAAACCCCTCCTCACAGTCCTATGAATATTTAGGGGTACCCCACGGCAAAAAGCAAAACGAAAAAAAATCTCTGAAAAAAAAAACATGACACAGGGGTACCTTGTAAATCCATTTTGGACCGAGATGAGAGATGAGAGCTGAGAGATGAGAAAAAAATATCCAAAAAAATAACAAACATGACACGGGGGTGCATTGTAAATCGATTTTGGACCGAGATGAGAGATGAGACAAAGTGACTGCATGTGTTCAAATCCCCTCCTCACAGTCCTATGAATATTTAGGGGTACCCCACGACAAAAAATAAGACAAAAAAAAATCTCAGAAAAAAATAAAAAACACGTGACACGGGGGTGCATTGTAAATCCATTTTGGACCGAGATGAGAAATGAGAGATGAGACAAAGTGACGGCAAGTGTTCAAACCCCCTCCTCACAGACCTATGAATATTTAGGGGTACCTGACGGCAAAAAAAAAAAAAGAAGAAAAAAAATCTCTGAAAAAAATAAAAAACATGACACGGGGTAAATTGTAAATCCATTTTGGACCGAGATGAGAGCTGAGAGATGAGACAAAGTGACGGCATGTGTTTAAACCCCCTCCTCACATTCCTATGAATATTTAGGGGTACCCCACGGCAAAAAGCAAAACGAAAAAAAAATCTCTGAAAAAATAAAAACATGACACGGGGGTACATTGTAAATCCATTTTGGACCGAGATGAGAGATGAGAGCTGAGAGATGAGACAAAGTGACGGCATGTGTTCAAACCCCCTCCTCACAGTCCTATGAATATTTAGGGGTACCCCACGGCAAAAAAAACAGATGAAAAAAAATCTCCGGAAAAAATTTAAAACATGACACAGGGGTACCTTGTAAATCCATTTTGGACTGAGATGAGAGATGAGAGCTGAGAGATGAGACAAAGTGACAGCATGTGTTCAAACCCCCTACTCACAGTCCTATGAATGTTTAGGGGTACCCCACGGCAAAAAACAAGACAAAAAAAAATCTCAGAAAAAAATAAAAAACATGACACGGTGGTACCTTGTAAATCCATTTTGGACTGAGATGAGAGCTGAGAGATGAGACAAAGTGACGGCATGTGTTCAAACCCCCTCCTCACAGACCTGTGAATATTTAGGGGTACCCCAAGGCTAAAAACAAGATGAAAAAAAATCTCTGAAAAAAATAAAAAACATGACACGGGGTACATTGTAAATCCATTTAGGACCGAGATGAGAGATGAGAGCTGAGAGATGAGACAAACTGACTGCATGTGTTCAAACCCCCTCCTCACAGTCCTATGAATATTTAGGGGTACCCCACGGCAAAAAACAAGACGAAAAAAAAATCCAAAAAAATAACAAACATGACACGGGGGTGCATTGTAAATCCATTTTGGCCCGAGATGAGAGATGGGACAAAGTGGCTGCATGTTTTCAAATCCCCTCCTCACAGTCCTATGAATATGTAGGAGTACCCCATGGCAAAAAACAAGACAAAAAAAATCTCAGAAAAAAATAAAAAACACGACACGGGGGTGCATTGTAAATCCATTTTGGACCGAGATGAGAAATGAGAGATGAGACAAAGTGATGGCAAGTGTTCAAACCCCCTACTCACAGACCTATGAATATTTAGGGGTACCTGACGGCAAAAAAAAAAGATGGAAAAAAATCTCTGAAAAAAATAAAAAACATGACACGGGGTACATTGTAAATCCATTTTGGACCGAGATGAGAGCTGAGAGCTAAAAGATGAGACAAAGTGATGGCATGTGTTTAAACCCCCTCCTCACAGTCCTATGAATATTTAGGGGTACCCCACGGCAAAAAACAAGATGAAAAAAATCTCCAAAAAAATAAAACACATGACACAGGGGTACATTGTAAATCCATTTTGGACCGAGATGAGAGATGAGAGGTGAGACAAGAGACAAAGTGACGGCATGTGTTTAAACCCCCTCCTCACAGTCCTATGAATATTTAGGGGTACCACACGGCAAAATACAAGACGGAAAAAAAATCTCAGAAAAAAATTAAAAACATGACACGGGGGTACCTTGTAAATCCATTTTGGACTGAGATGAGAAATGAGAGCTGAGAGATGAGACAAAGTGACGGCATTTGTTCAAACCCCTCCTCACAGTCCTATGAATATTTAGGGGTACCCCACAGCAAAAAGCAAAACTTAAAAAAATCTCTAAAAAAAAAAACATGACACAGGGGTACCTTGTAAATCCATTTTGGACTGAGATGAGAGATGAGAGCTGAGAGATGAGACAAAGTGACGGCATGTGTCCAAACCCCCTCCTCACAGTCCTATGAATGTTTAGGGGTACCCCACGGCAACAAAAACAAGACAAAAAAAATCTCAGAAAAAAAAAACATGACACGGGGGTACCTTGTAAATCCATTTTGGACTAAGATGAGAGCTGAGAGATGAGACAAAGTGACGGCATGTGTTCAAACCCCCTCCTCACAGACCTATGAATATTTAGGGGTACCCCACGGCTAAAAACAAGATGAAAAAAAATCTCTGAAAAAAATAAAAAACATGACACGGGGTACCTTGTAAATCCATTTTGGACTGAGATGAGAGATGAGAGCTGAGAGATGAGACAAACTGAGGGCATGTGTTCAAACCCCCTCCTCACAGTCCTATGAATATTTAGGGGTACCCCACGGAAAAAACAAGACGAAAAAAAAATATCCAAAAAAAAAAACAAGCATGACACGGGGGTGCATTGTAAATCCATTTTGGACCGAGATGAGAGATGAGAGCTGAGAGATGAGACAAAGTGACGGCATGTGTTTAAGCCCCCTTATCACAGTCCTATGAATATTTAGGGGTACCCCATGGCAAAATACAAGACGGAAAAAAAATCTCAGAAAAAAATTAAAAACATGAGATGGGGGTACCTTGTAAATCCATTTTGGACTGAGATGAGAGATGAGAGCTGAGAGATGAGACAAAGTGACGGCATTTGCGCAAACCCCCTCCTCAAAGTCCTATGAATATTTAGGGGTACCCCACGGCAAAAAGCAAAACAAAAAAAAATCTCTGAAAAAATAAAAACATGACACGGGGGTACATTGTAAATCCATTTTGGACCGAGATGATAGCTGAGAGCTGAGAGATGAGACAAAGTGACGGCATGTGTTCAAACCCCCTCCTCACAGTCCTATGAATGTTTAGGGGTACCCCACAGCAAAAAACAAGACGAAAAAAATCTCTAAAAAAAAAAAAACATGACATGGGGGTTCCTTGTAAATCCATTTTGGACCGAGATGAGAGATGAGAGCTGAAAGATGAGGCAAAGTGACGGCATGTGTTTAAACCCCCTCCTCACAGTCCTATGAATATTTAGGGGTACCCAACGGCAAAATACAAGACGGAAAAAAAAATCTCAGAAAAAAATTAAAAACATGACACGGGGGTACCTTGTAAATCCATTTTGGACCGAGATGATAGCTGAGAGCTGAGAGATGAGACAAAGTGACGGCATGTGTTCAAACCCCCTCCTCACAGTCCTATGAATGTTTAGGGGTACCCCACGGCAAAAAAAAAGACGAAAAAAAAAATCCCAAAAAAATAAAATACACGACACGGGGGTACCTTGTAAATCCATTTTGGACTGAGCTGAGAGCGGAGAGATGAGACAAAGTGACGGCATGTGTTCAAACCCCCTCCTCACAGACCTATGAATATTTAGGGTTACCCCACGGCAAAAAACAAGACGAAAAAAAATCTCTGAAAAAAATAAAAAAACATTACATGGGGGTACCTTGTAAATCCATTTTGGACCGAGATGAGAGATGAGAGCTGAGAGATGAGACAAAGTTATGGCATGTGTTCAAACCCCCTCCTCACAGTCCTATGAATATTTAGGGGTACCCCACGGCAACAAAAAAAAGATGAAAAAAAATCTCTGAAAAAAAAAACATGACATGGGGGTACCTTGTAAATCCATTTTGGACTGAGATGAGAGATGAGACAAAGTGACAGCATTTGTTCAAACCCCCTCCTCACAGTCCTATGAATATTTAGGGGTACCCCACGGCAAAAAACAAGCCGGAAAAAAAATCTCCGAAAAAAATTAAAAACATGACACGGGGGTACCTTATAAATCCATTTTGGACCGAGATGAAAGATTAGAGTTGAGAGATGAGGCAAAGTGATGGCATGTGTTTAAACCCCCTCCTCACAGTCCTATGAATATTTAGGGGTACCCCACGGCAAAAAAAGAAGACGAAAAAAATCTCCGAAAAAAATAAAACACATGACACAGGGGTACCTTGTAAATCCATTTTGGACCAAGATGAGAGATGAGAGCTGAGAGATGAGACAAAGTAACGGCATGTGTTTAAACCCTCTTATCACAGTCCTATGAATATTTAGGGGTACCCCACGGCAAAATACAAGACAGAAAAAAAATCTCAGACAAAAATTAAAAACATGACACGGGGTACATTGTAAATCCATTTTGGACCAAGATGAGAGATGAGAGCTGAGAGATGAGACAAAGTGACGGCATTTGTTCAAACCCCCTCCTCACAGTCCTATGAATATTTAGGGGTACCCCACGGCAAAAAACAAGTCAAAAAAATCTCAGAAAAAATGAAAAAACATGACACGGGGGTACCTTGTAAATCCATTTTGGACTGAGATGAGAGCTGAGAGATGAAACAAAGTGACGGCATGTGTTCAAATCCCCTCCTCACAGTCCTATGAATATTTAGGGGTACCCCACGGCAAAAAGCAAAACGAAAAAAAAATCTCAGAAAAAAATAAAAAACATGACACGGGGTACCTTGTAAATCCATTTTTGACCGAGATGAGAGATGAGAGCTGAGAGATGAGACAAAGTGACTGCATGTGTTCAAACCCCCTCCTCACAGTCCTATGAATATTTAGGGGTACCCCACAGCAAAAAACAAGATGACAAAAAATCTCAGAAAAAATTAAAAACATGACACGGGGGTACCTTGTAAATCCATTTTGGACTGAGATGAGAGATGAGAGCTGCGAGATGAGACAAAGTGACGGCATGTGTTCAAACCCCCTCCTCACAGTCCTATGAATGTTTAGGGGTACCCCACGTCAAAAAACAAGACGAAAAAAAATATCCAAAAAAAATAACAAACATGACACGGGGGTACATTGTAAATCCATTTTAGACCGAGATGAGAGATGAGACAAAGTGACGGCATGTGTCCAAATCCCCTCCTCACAGTCCTATGAATATTTAGGGGTACCCCACGTCAAAAAACAAGACGAAAAAAAAATCTCAGAAAAAAATAAAAAACATGACACGGGGGTACCTTGTAAATCCATTTTGGACTGAGATGAGAGATGAGACAAAGTGACGGCATGTGTTCAAACCCCCTCCTTACAGTCCTATGAATGTTTAGGGGTACCCCACGGCAAAAAACAAGACGAAAAAAAAAAATAACAAACATGACACGGGGGTACCTTGTAAATCCATTTTGGACTGAGATGAGAGCTGAGAGATGAAACAAAGTGACTGCATTTGTTCAAACCCCCTCCTCACAGTCCTATGAATATTTAGGGGTACCCCACGGCAAAAAGCAAAAAAATATCTGAAAAAAAAACATGACACGGGGGTACCTTGTAAATCCATTTTGGACTGAGATGAGAGATGAGAGCTGAGAGATGAGACAAAGTGACGGCGTGTGTTCAAACCCCCTCCTCACAGTCCTATGAATATTTAGGGGTAACCCACGGCAAAAAACAAGACGAAAAAAAATATCCCAAAAAAAAAACAAACATGACACAGGGGTACATTGTAAATCCATTTTGGACAGAGATGAGAGATGAGACAAAGTGACGGCATGTGTTCAAATCCCCTCCTCACAGTCCTATGAATATTTAGGGGTACCCCACGGCAAAAAACAAGATTGCAAAAAATTCCTGAAAAAATAAAAAACATGACACGGGGTACATTGTAAATCCATTTTGGACCGAGATGAGAGATGAGAGCTGAGAGATGAGACAAAGTGACGGCATGTGTTCAAACCCCCTCCTCACAGTCCTATGAATATGTAGGGGTACCCCACGGCAAAAAAACAAGACGAAAAAAAAATCCCCAAAAAATAAAAAACATGACACCCCCGGGGGTACATTGTAAATCCATTTTGGACCGAGATGAGAGATGAGACAAAGTGACGGCATGTGTTCAAATCCCCTCCTCACAGTCCTATGAATATTTAGGGGTACCCCACTGCAAAAAACAAGACAAAAAATAAATCTCCGAAAAAAATAAAAAACACGACACGGGGGTACCTTGTAAATCCATTTTGGACTGAGATGAGAGCTGAGAGATGAGACAAAGTGACGGCATGTGTTCAAACCCCCTCCTCACAGACCTATGAATATTTAGGGGTACCCCACGGCAACAAAAAAAAGATGAAAAAAATCTCTGAAAAAATAAAAAACATGACATGGGGGTGCCTTGTAAATCCATTTTGGACTGAGATGAGAGATGAGAGCTGAGAGATGAGACAAAGTGACGGCATGTGTTCAAACCCCCTCCTCACAGTCCTATAAATATTTTGGGGCACCCCACGGCAAAAAACAAGACGAAAAAAAATCTCTGAAAAAAATAAAACACATGACACGGGGGTACATTGTAAATCCATTTTGGACAGAGATGAGAGATGAGACAAAGTGACGGCATGTGTTCAAACCCCCTCCTCACAGACCTATGAACATATAGGGGTACCACACAGCAAAAAACAAGATGAAAAAAATCTCTGAAAAAAATAAAAAACATGACACGGGGTACATTGTAAATCCATTTTGGACCGAGATGAGAGCTGAGAGATGAGACAAAGTGACGGCATGTGTTCAAACCCCCTCCTCACAGTCCTATGAATATTTAGGGGTACCCCACGGCAAAAAACAAGACGGAAAAAAATATCCCAAAAAAATAACAAACATGACAAGGGGGTACATTGTAAATCCATTTTGGACCAAGATGAGAGATGAGACAAAGTGACGGCATGTGTTTAAACCCCCTCCTCACAGTCCTATGAATATTTAGGGGTACCCCACGACAAAAAACAAGATGAAACAAAATCTCTGAAAAAAATAAAAAACATGACACGGGGGTACCTTGTAAATCCATTTTGGACTGAGATGAGAGATGAGAGCTGAGAGATGAGACAAAGTGACAGCATTTGTTCAAACCCCCTCCTCACAGTCCTATGAATATTTAGGGGTACCCCACGGCAAAAAGCAAAAGGAAAAAAATGTCTGAAAAAATAAAAAACATGACATGGGGGTGCCTTGTAAATCCATTTTGGACTGAGATGAGAGATGAGAGCTGAGAGATGAGACAAAGTGACGGCATGTGTTCAAACCCCCTCCTCACAGTCCTATGAATATTTAGGGGTACCCCACGGCAAAAAACAAGACGAAAAAAATCTCTGAAAAAAATAAAAAAACATGACATGGGGGTTCCTTGTAAATCCATTTTGGACCGAGATGAGAGATGAGAGCTGAGAGATGAGACAAAGTTATGGCATGTGTTCAAACCCCCTCACAGTCCTATGAATATTTAGGGGTTCCCCACGGCAAAAAACAAGACGAAAAAAAAATATCCAAAAAAAATTAAAAACATGACACGGGGGCACATTGTAAATCCATTTTGGACCGAGATGAGACAAAGTGACGGCATGTGTTCAAATCCCCTCCTCACAGTCCTATGAATATTTAGGGGTACCCCATGGCAAAAAACAAGACGAAAAAAAAAATCGCAGAAAAAAATAAAAAACATGACACGGGGGTACCTTGTAAATCCATTTTGGACTAAGATGAGAGCTGAGAGATGAGACAAAGTGACGGCATGTGTTCAAACCCCCTCCTCACAGACCTATGAACATTTAGGGGTACCCCACAGCAAAAAACAAGATGAAAAAAAATCTCTGAAAAAAATAAAAAACATGACACGGGGTACATTGTAAATCCTATTTGGACCGAGATGAGAGATGAGAGCTGAGAGATGAGACAAACTGAGGGCATGTGTTCAAACCCCCTCCTCACAGTCCCATGAATATTTAGGGGTACCCCACGGCAAAAAACAAGACAAAAAAAACATATCCAAAAAAAATAACAAACATGACACGGGGGTGCATTGTAAATCCATTTTTGACCGAGATGAGAGATGAGACAAAGTGACTGCATGTGTTCAAAGCCCCTCCTCACAGTCCTATGAATATTTAGGGGTACCCCACAGCAAAAAACAAGACGAAAAAAATGTCTGAAAAAATAAAAAACATGACATGGGGGTGCCTTGTAAATCCATTTTGGACCGAGATGAGAGATGAGAGCTGAGAGATGAGACAAAGTGACGGCATGTGTTTAAACCCCCTTATCACAGTCATATGAATATTTAGGGGTACCCCACGGCAAAAAGCAAAACGAAAAAAAATCTCTGAAAAAATAAAAACATGACACGGGGGTACATTGTAAATCCATTTTGGACCGAGATGATAGCTGAGAGCTGAGAGATGAGACAAAGTGACGGCATGTGTTCAAACCCCCTCCTCACAGTCCTATGAATATTTAGGGGTACCCCACAGCAAAAAACAAGACGAAAAAAAATCTCTGAAAAAAAAAAAAACATGACATGGGGGTACCTTGTAAATCCATTTTGGACCGAGATGAGAGATGAGAGCTGAGAGCTGAGAGATTAGACAAAGTGACGGCATTTGTTCAAACCCCCTCCTCACAGTCCTATGAATATTTAGGGGTACCCCACGGCAAAAAACAAGACGAAAAAAATATCAAAAAAAAATAACAAACATGACATGGGGGTACATTGTAAATCCATTTTGGACCGAGATGAGAGATGAGACAAAGTGACGGCATGTGTTCAAATCCCCTTATCACTGTCCTATGAATATTTAGGGGTACCCCACGGCAAAAAACAAGACTAAAAAAAATCTCCGAAAAAAATAAAAAACACGACACAGGGGTACCTTGTAAATCCATTTTGGACTGAGATGAGAGCTGAGAGATGAGACAAAGTGACGGCATGTGTTTAAACCCCCTCCTCACAGTCCTATGAATATTTAGGGGTACCCCACAGCAAAAAACAAGACGAAAAAAATCTCTGAAAAAAATAAAACACATGACACAGGGGTACCTTGTAAATCCATTTTGGACCGAGATGAGAGTTGAGAGCTGAGAGATGAGACAAAGTGACAGCATGTGTTTAAACCCCCTTATCACAGTCCTATGAATATTTAGGGGTACCCCATGGCAAAATACAAGACGGAAAAAAAATCTCAGAAAAAAATAAAAAACATGACACGGGGGTACCTTGTAAATCCATTTTGGACTGAGATGAGAGATGAGAGCTGAGAGTTGAGAGATGAGACAAAGTGACGGCATTTGTTCAAACCCCCTCCTCACAGTCCTATGAATATTTAGGGGTACCCCACGGCAAAAAACAAGACAAAAAAAAAAATATCCCAAAAAAATAACAAACATGACACGGGGGTGCATTGTAAATCCATTTTGGACCGAGATGAGAGATGAGACAAAGTGACTGCATGTGTTCAAAGCCCCTCCTCACAGTCCTATGAATATTTAGGGGTACCACACGGCAAAAAACAAGACAAAAAAAATCTCAGAAAAAAATAAAAAACACGACATGGGGGTGCATTGTAAATCCATTTTGGACCGAGATGAGAAATGAGAGATGAGACAAAGTGACGGCATGTGTTCAAACCCCCTCCTCACAGACCTATGAATATTTAGGGGTACCCCACGGCAAAAAAAAAAGATGAAAAAAAATCTCTGAAAAAAATAAAAAACATGACACGGGGTACATTGTAAATCCATTTTGGACCGAGATGAGAGATGAGAGCTGAGAGATGAGACAAAGTGACGGCATGTGTTTAAACCCCCTTATCACAGTCCTATGAATATTTAGGGGTACCCCACTGCAAAAAACAAGACAAAAAAATCTCAGAAAAAACAAAAAAGCATGACACCGGGGTACCTTGTAAATCCATTTTGGACAAGGATGAGAGATGAAAGTTAAGAGATGAGACAAAGTGACAGCATGTGTTCAAACCCCCTCCTCACAGTCCTATGAATATTTAGGGGTACTCCACAGCAAAAAACAAGACGAAAAAAAATCTCTGAAAAAAATAAAAAACATGACACGGGGGTACCTTGTAAATCCATTTTGGACCGAGATGAGAGATGAGAGCTGAGAGATGAGACAAAGTTATGGCATGTGTTCAAACCCCCTCCTCACAGTCCTATGAATATTTAGGGGTACCCCACGGCAAAAAACAAGACAAAAAAAATATCCAAAAAAAATAACAAACATGACACGGGGGTACATTGTAAATCCATTTTGGACTGAGATGAGAGCTGAGAGATGAGACAAAGTGACGGCATCTGTTCAAACCCCCTCCTCACAGACCTATTAATATTTAGGGGTACCCCATGGCAAAAAACAAGATGAAAAAAAATCTCTGAAAAAATTAAAAACATGACACGGGGTACATTGTAAATCCATTTTGGACCGAGATGAGAGATGAGAGCTGAGAGATGAGACAAAGTGACGGCATTTGTTCAAACCCCCTCCTCACAGTCCTATGAATATTTAGGGGTACCCCACGGCAAAAAACAAGACGAAAAAAAATATCAAAAAAAAATAACAAACATGACACGGGGGTACATTGTAAATCCATTTTGGACCGAGATGAGAGATGAGACAAAGTGACGGCATGTGTTCAAATCCCCTTATCACTGTCCTATGAATATTTAGGGGTACCCCACGGCAAAAAACAAGACTAAAAAAAATATCCCAAAAAAATAACAAACATGACACGGGGGTACATTGTAAATCCATTTTGGACTGAGATGAGAGCTGAGAGATGAGACAAAGTGACGGCATGTGTTCAAACCCCCTCCTCACAGTCCTATGAATATTTAGGGGTACCCCACAGCAAAAAACAAGATGAAAAAAATCTCTGAAAAAAATAAAAAACATGACATGGGGGTACCTTGTAAATCCATTTTGGACCGAGATGAGAGATGAGAGCTGAGAGATGAGACAAAGTTATGGCATGTGTTTAAACCCCCTTATCACAGTCCTATGAATATTTAGGGGTACCCCATGGCAAAATACAAGACGGAAAAAAAATATCCCAAAAAAATAACAAACATGACACGGGGGTACATTGTAAATCCATTTTGGACCGAGATGAGAGATGAGAGCTGAGAGATGAGACAAAGTGACGGCATTTGCGCAAACCCCCTCCTCAAAGTCCTATGAATATGTAGTGGTACCCCACGGCAAAAAGCAAAACGAAAAAAAATCTCTGAAAAAATAAAAACATGACACGGGGGTACATTGTAAATCCATTTTGGACCGAGATGATAGCTGAGAGCTGAGAGATGAGACAAAGTGACGGCACGTGTTCAAACCCCCTCCTCACAGTCCTATGAATATTTAGGGGTACCCCACGGCAAAAAACAAGACGAAAAAAAATATCAAAAAAAAATAACAAACATGACACGGGGGTACATTGTAAATCCATTTTGGACCGAGATGAGAGATGAGACAAAGTGACGGCATGTGTTCAAATCCCCTTATCACTGTCCTATGAATATTTAGGGGTACCCCACGGCAAAAAACAAGCATGACACAGGGGTACCTTGTAAATCCATTTTGGACAAGGATGAGAGATGAAAGCTGAGAGATGAGACAAAGTGACGGCATGTGTTCAAATCCCCTTATCACTGTCCTATGAATATTTAGGGGTACCCCACGGCAAAAAACAAGACTAAAAAAAATATCCGAAAAAAATAAAAAACACGACACAGGGGTACCTTGTAAATCCATTTTGGACTGAGATGAGAGCTGAGAGATGAGACAAAGTGACGGCATGTGTTTAAACCCCCTCCTCACAGTCCTATGAATATTTAGGGGTACCCCACGGCAAAATACAAGACGGAAAAAAAATCTCAGAAAAAAATAAAAAACATGACACGGGGGTACCTTGTAAATCCATTTTGGACTGAGATGAGAGATGAGAGCTGAGAGTTGAGAGATGAGACAAAGTGACGGCATTTGTTCAAACCCCCTCCTCACAGTCCTATGAATATTTAGGGGTACCCCACGGCAAAAAGCAAAACGAAAAAAAATCTCTGAAAAAAAAAACATGACACGGGGGTACCTTGTAAATCCATTTTGGACTGAGATGAGAGCTGAGAGATGAGACAAAGTGACAGCATGTGTTCAAACCCCCTCCTCACAGTCCTATAAATATTTAGGGGTACCCCATGGCAAAATACAAGACGGAAAAAAAATATCCCAAAAAAATAACAAACATGACACAGGGGTACATTGTAAATCCATTTTGGACCGAGATGAGAGATGAGACAAAGTGACGGCATGTGTTCAAATCCCCTCCTCACAGTCCTATGAATATTTAGGGGTACCCCACGGCAAAAAACAAGATGAAAAAAAATCTCTGAAAAAATAAAAAACATGACACGGGGTACATTGTAAATCCATTTTGGACTGAGATGAGAGATGAGAGCTGAGAGATGAGACAAAGACATGGCATCTGTTCAAACCCCCTCCTTAGTCCTATGAATGTTTAGGGGTACCCCACGGCAAAAAACAAGATGAAAAAAAATATCCAAAAAAAATAACAAACATGACACGGGGGCACATTGTAAATCCATTTTGGACCAAGATGAGAGATGAGAGATGAGACAAAGTGATGGCATGTGTTCAAATCCCCTCCTCACAGTCCTATGAATATTTAGGGGTACCCCATGGCAAAAAACAAGACGAAAAAAAAATCTCAGAAAAAAAAAAAAAACATGACACGGGGGTACCTTGTAAATCCATTTTGGACTAAGATGAGAGCTGAGAGATGAGACAAAGTGACAGCATGTGTTTAAACCCCCTCCTCACAGACCTATGAACATTTAGGGGTACCCCACAGCAAAAAACAAGATGAAAAAAAAATCTCTGAAAAAAATAAAAAACATGACACGGGGTACCTTGTAAATCCATTTTGGACTGAGATGAGAGATGAGAGATGAGACAAAGTGACGGCATTTGCGCAAACCCCCTCCTCAAAGTCCTATGAATATGTAGGGGTACCCCACGGCAAAAAGCAAAACGAAAAAAAATCTCTGAAAAAATAAAAACATGACACGGGGGTACATTGTAAATCCATTTTGGACCGAGATGATAGCTGAGAGCTGAGAGATGAGACAAAGTGACGGCATGTGTTCAAACCCCCTCCTCACAGTCCTATGAATATTTAGGGGTACCCCACGGCAAAAAACAAGACAAAAAAATCTCAGAAAAAACAAAAAAGCATGACACAGGGGTACCTTGTAAATCCATTTTGGACAAGGATGAGAGATGAAAGCTGAGAGATGAGACAAAGTGACGGCATGTGTTCAAACCCCCTCCTCACAGTCCTATGAATATTTAGGGGTACCCCACAGCAAAAAACAAGATGAAAAAAATATCCAAAAAAAATAACAAACATGACACGGGGGTACCTTGTAAATCCATTTTGGACCGAGATGAGAGCTGAGAGATGAGACAAAGTTATGGCATGTGTTTAAATCCCCTCCTCACAGTCCTATGAATATTTAGGGGTACCCCAAGGCAAAAAACAAGACAAAAAAAAATCTCAGAAAAAAATAAAAAACATGACCAGGGGTACCTTGTAAATCCATTTTGGACTAAGATGAGAGCTGAGAGATGAGACAAAGTGACGGCATGTGTTCAAACCCCCTCCTCACAGACCTATGAACATTTAAGGGTACCCCACAGCAAAAAACAAGATGAAAAAAAAATCTCTGAAAAAAAAACATGACACGGGGTACCTTGTAAATCCATTTTGGACTGAGATGAGAGCTGAGAGCTGAGAGATGAGACAAAGTGACGGCATGTGTTCAAACCCCCTCCTCACAGTCCTATGAATATTTAGGGGTACCCCACGGCAAAAAACAAGACAAAAAAAAATATCCCAAAAAAATAACAAACATGACACGGGGGTACATTGTAAATCCATTTTGGACCGAGATGAGAGATGAGACAAAGTGACTGCATGTGTTCAAAGCCCCTCCTCACAGTCCTATGAATATTTAGGGGTACCACACGGCAAAAAACAAGACAAAAAAAATCTCAGAAAAAAATAAAAAACACGACATGGGGGTGCATTGTAAATCCATTTTGGACCGAGATGAGAAATGAGAGATGAGACAAAGTGACGGCATGTGTTCAAACCCCCTCCTCACAGACCTATGAATATTTAGGGGTACCCCACGGCAAAAAAAAAGATGAAAAAAAATCTCTGAAAAAAATAAAAAACATGACACGGGGTACATTGTAAATCCATTTTGGACCGAGATGAGAGATGAGAGCTGAGAGATGAGACAAAGTGACGGCATGTGTTCAAATCCCCTCCTCACAGTCCTATGAATATTTAGGGGTACCCCACTGCAAAAAACAAGACAAAAAAAATCTCAGAAAAAAATAAAAAACACGACACGGGGTACCTTGTAAATCCATTTTGGACTGAGCTGAGAGCGGAGAGATGAGACAAAGTGACGGCATGTGTTCAAACCCCCTCCTCACAGACCTATGAATATTTAGGGGTACCCCACGGCAACAAAAAAAAGATGAAAAAAAATCTCTGAAAAAAAAAAAACATGACATGGGGGTTCCTTGTAAATCCATTTTGGACTGAGATGAGAGCTGAGAGATGAGACAAAGTGACGGCATGTGTTCAAACCCCCTCCTCACAGTCCTATGAATATTTAGGGTTTTTATAAATATTCATAGGACTGTGAGGAGTGGGTTTGAACACATGCCATCACTTTGTCTCATCTCTCATCTCGGTCCAAAATAGATTTACATTGTACCCCGTGTCATGTTTTTTATTTTTTTCAGAGATTTTTTTCATCTTGTTTTTTGCTGTGTGGTACCCCTAAATGTTCATAGGTCTGTGAGGAGGGGGTTTGAACACATGCCGTCACTTTGTCTCATCTCTCAGCTCTCATCTTAATCAAAAATGGATTTACAAGGTACCCCCGTGTCATGTTTTTTTTTTCAGAGATTTTTTTTCGTTTTGCTTTTTGCCGTGGGGTACCCCTAAATATTCATAGGACTGTGAGGAGGGGGTTTGAACAAATGCCGTCACTTTGTCTCATCTCTCAGCTCTCATCTCTCATCTCGGTCCAAAATAGATTTACAATGTACCCCGTGTCATGTTTTTTATTTTTTCAGAGATTTTTTTTCATCTTGTTTTTTGCCATGGGGTACCCCTAAATATTAATAGGACTGTGAGGAGGGGGTTTGAACACATGCCGTCACTTTGTCTCATCTCTCAGCTCTCATCTCGGTCCAAAATGGATTTACAAGGTACCCCCGTGTCATGTTTTTTCATTTTTTCTGAGATTTTTTTTACTTGTTTTTTGCCGTGGGGTACCCCTAAATATTCATAGGACTGTGAGGAGGGGGTTTGAACACATGCTGTCACTTTGTCTCATCTCTCAGCTCTCAGCTATCATCTCGGTCCAAAATGGATTTACAAAGTACCCCGTGTCATGTTTTTTTTTTCCAGAGATATTTTTTCATTTTGCTTTTTGCCGTGGGGTACCCCTAAATATTCATAGGACTGTGAGGAGGGGGTTTGAACAAATGCCATCACTTTGTCTCATCTCTCAACTCTCATCTCTCATCTTGGTCCAAAATGGATTTACAAGGTACCCCCGTGTCATTTTTTAAAAAAAATTCTGAGATTTTTTTTCCGTCTTGTATTTTGCCGTGGGGTACCCCTAAATATTCATAGGACTGTGATAAGAGGGTTTAAACACATGCCGTCACTTTGTCTCATCTCTCAGCTCTCATCTCTCATCTTGGTCCAAAATGGATTTACAAGGTACCCCTGTGTCAGGTGGTTTTTTTTGTTCGGAGATTTTTTTCGTCTTGTTTTTTGCCGTGGGGTACCCCTAAATATTCATAGGACTGTGAGGAGGGGGTTTAAACACATACCATCACTTTGCCTCATCTCTCAACTCTAATCTTTCATTTCACAGCAAAAAACAAGACGATAAAAAATATCCCAAAAAAATAACAAACATGACACGTGGGTACATTGTAAATCCATTTTGGACCAAGATGAGAGATGAGACAAAGTGACGGCATGTGTTCAAATCCCCTCCTCACAGTCCTATGAATATTTAGGGGTACCCCACTGCAAAAAACAAGACAAAAAAAAATCTCTGAAAAAAATAAAAAACATGACACGGGGTACATTGTAAATCCATTTAGGACCGAGATGAGAGATGAGAGCTGAGAGATGAGACAAAGTGACAGCATTTGTTCAAACCCCTCCTCACAGTCCTATGAATATTTAGGGGTACCATCACGGCAAAAAGCAAAATGAAAAAAAATCTCTGAAAAAAAAACCATGACACAGGGGTACCTTGTAAATCCATTTTGGACCGAGATGAGAGATGAGAGCTGAGAGATGAGACAAAGTGACGGCATGTGTTCAAACCCCCTCCTCACAGTCCTATGAATATTTAGGGGTACCCCACGGCAAAAAACAAGACGAAAAAAAATATCCCAAAAAAATAACAAACATGACACGGGGGTACATTGTAAATCCATTTTGGACTGAGCGGAGAGATGAGACAAAGTGACGGCATGTGTTCAAACCCCCTCCTCACAGACCTATGAATATTTAGGGGTACCCCACGGCAACAAAAAAAGATGAAAAAAAATCTCTGAAAAAAATTAAAAACATGACACAGGGGTACCTTGTAAATCCATTTTGGACTGAGATGAGAGCTGAGAGATGAGACAAAGTGATGGCATGTGTTAAAACCCCCTCCTCACAGTCCTATGAATGTTTAGGGGTACCCCACGGCAAAAAACAAGACGAAAAAAAATCTCAGAAAAAAATAAAAAAACATGACACGGGGGTACCTTGTAAATCCATTTTGGACTGAGATGAGAGCTGAGAGATGAGACAAAGTGACGGCATGTGTTCAAACCCCCTCCTCACAGACCTATGAATATTTAGGGGTACCCCACGGCTAAAAACAAGATGAAAAAAAATCTCTGAAAAAAATAAAAAACATGACACGGGGTACATTGTAAATCCATTTAGGACCGAGATGAGAGATGAGAGCTGAGAGATGAGACAAACTGACGGCATGTGTTCAAACCCCCTCCTCACAGTCCTATGAATATTTAGGGGTACCCCACGGCAAAAAACAAGATGAAAAAAATCTCCGAACAAAAAAAAACACCTGACACAGGGGTACCTTGTAAATCCATTTTGGACCGAGATGAGAGCTGAGAGCTGAGAGATGAGACAAAGTGACAGCATTTGTTCAAACCCCTCCTCACAGTCCTATAAATATTTAGGGGTACCCCACGGCAAAAAGCAAAACGAAAAAAAATCTCTGAAAAAAAAAACATGACACAGGGGTACCTTGTAAATCCATTTTGGACCGAGATGAGAGATGAGAGCTGAGAGATGAGACAAAGTGACTGCATGTGTTCAAACCCCCTCCTCACAGTCCTATGAATATTTAGGGGTACCCCACGGCAAAAAACAAGACGAAAAAAAAATATCCAAAAAAATAACAAACATGACACGGGGGTGCATTGTAAATCCATTTTGGACCAAGATGAGAGATGAGAGATGAGACAAAGTGATGGCATGTGTTCAAATCCCCTCCTCACAGTCCTATGAATATTTAGGGGTACCCCACGGCAAAAAACAAGACGAAAAAAAATCTCAGAAAAAAATAAAAAACATGACACGGGGGTACCTTGTAAATCCATTTTGGACTGAGATGAGAGCTGAGAGATGAGACAAAGTGACGGCATGTGTTCAAACCCCCTCCTTACAGACCTATTAATATTTAGGGGTACCCCACGGCTAAAAACAAGATGAAAAAAAATCTCTGAAAAAAATAAAAAACATGACACGGGGTACATTGTAAATCCATTTAGGACCGAGATGAGAGATGAGAGCTGAGAGATGAGACAAACTGACGGCATGTGTTCAAACCCCCTCCTCACAGTCCTATGAATATTTAGGGGTACCCCACGGCAAAAAACAAGACGAAAAAAATCTCCGAACAAAAAAAAACACCTGACACAGGGGTACCTTGTAAATCCATTTTGGACCGAGATGAGAGCTGAGAGCTGAGAGATGAGACAAAGTGACAGCATTTGTTCAAACCCCTCCTCACAGTCCTATGAATATTTAGGGGTACCCCACGGCAAAAAGCAAAACGAAAAAAAATCTCTGAAAAAAAAAAACATGACACAGGGGTACCTTGTAAATCCATTTTGGACCGAGATGAGAGATGAGAGCTGAGAGATGAGACAAAGTGACTGCATGTGTTCAAACCCCCTCCTCACAGTCCTATGAATATTTAGGGGTACCCCACGGCAAAAAACAAGACGAAAAAAAAATATCCAAAAAAATAACAAACATGACACGGGGGTGCATTGTAAATCGATTTTGGACCGAGATGAGAGATGAGACAAAGTGACTGCATGTGTTCAAACCCCCTCCTCACAGTCCTATGAATATTTAGGGGTACCCCACGGCAAAAAACAAGACGAAAAAAAAATCCAAAAAAATAACAAACATGACACGGGGGTGCATTGTAAATCCATTTTGGCCCGAGATGAGAGATGAGACAAAGTGGCTGCATGTTTTCAAATCCCCTCCTCACAGTCCTATGAATATGTAGGAGTACCCCATGGCAAAAAACAAGACAAAAAAAATCTCAGAAAAAAATAAAAAACACGACACGGGGGTGCATTGTAAATCCATTTTGGACCGAGATGAGAAATGAGAGATGAGACAAAGTGATGGCAAGTGTTCAAACCCCCTACTCACAGACCTATGAATATTTAGGGGTACCTGACGGCAAAAAAAAAAGATGAAAAAAAATCTCTGAAAAAAATAAAAAACATGACACGGGGTACATTGTAAATCCATTTTGGACCGAGATGAGAGCTGAGAGCTAAAAGATGAGACAAAGTGATGGCATGTGTTTAAACCCCCTCCTCACAGTCCTATGAATATTTAGGGGTACCCCACGGCAAAAAACAAGATGAAAAAAATCTCCGAAAAAAATAAAACACATGACACAGGGGTACATTGTAAATCCATTTTGGACCGAGATGAGAGATGAGAGCTGAGACAAGAGACAAAGTGACGGCATGTGTTTAAACCCCCTTATCACAGTCCTATGAATATTTAGGGGTACCCCACGGCAAAATAAAAGACGGAAAAAAAATCTCAGAAAAAAATTAAAAACATGACACGGGGGTACCTTGTAAATCCATTTTGGACTGAGATGAGAGATGAGAGCTGAGAGATGAGGCAAAGTGACGGCATGTGTTTAAACCCTCTCCTCACAGTTCTATGAATATTTAGGGGTACCCCACGGCAAAAAACAAGACGAAAAAAATCTCCGAACAAAAAAAAACCTGACGCAGGGGTATTTTGTAAATCCATTTTGGACCGAGATGAGAGCTGAGAGATGAGACAAAGTGACGGCATGTGTTTAAACCCCCTCCTCACAGTCCTATGAATATTTAGGGGTACCACACGGCAAAATACAAGACGGAAAAAAAATCTCAGAAAAAAATTAAAAACATGACACGGGGGTACCTTGTAAATCCATTTTGGACTGAGATGAGAAATGAGAGCTGAGAGATGAGACAAAGTGACGGCATTTGTTCAAACCCCTCCTCACAGTCCTATGAATATTTAGGGGTACCCCACAGCAAAAAGCAAAACTAAAAAAAATCTCTAAAAAAAAAAACATGACACAGGGGTACCTTGTAAATCCATTTTGGACTGAGATGAGAGCTGAGAGATGAGACAAAGTGACGGCATGTGTCCAAACCCCCTCCTCACAGACCTATGAATATTTAGGGGTACCCCACGGCTAAAAACAAGATGAAAAAAAATCTCTGAAAAAAATAAAAAACATGACACGGGGTACCTTGTAAATCCATTTTGGACTGAGCTGAGAGATGAGACAAACTGAGGGCATGTGTTCAAACCCCCTCCTCACAGTCCTATGAATATTTAGGGGTACCCCACGGCAAAAAACAAGACAAAAAAAAATATCCCAAAAAAAAAACAAGCATGACACGGGGGTGCATTGTAAATCCATTTTGGACCGAGATGAGAGATGAGAGCTGAGAGATGAGACAAAGTGACGGCATGTGTTTAAGCCCCCTTATCACAGTCCTATGAATATTTAGGGGTACCCCATGGCAAAATACAAGACGGAAAAAAAATCTCAGAAAAAAATTAAAAACATGAGACGGGGGTACCTTGTAAATCCATTTGGGACTGAGATGAGAGATGAGAGCTGAGAGATGAGACAAAGTGACGGCATTTGCGCAAACCCCCTCCTCAAAGTCCTATGAATATTTAGGGGTACCCCACGGCAAAAAGCAAAACGAAAAAAAATCTCTGAAAAAATAAAAACATGACACGGGGGTACATTGTAAATCCATTTTGGACCGAGATGATAGCTGAGAGCTGAGAGATGAGACAAAGTGACGGCATGTGTTCAAACCCCCTCCTCACAGTCCTATGAATATTTAGGGGTACCCCACAGCAAAAAAGACGAAAAAAATCTCTAAAAAAAATAAAAAACATGACATGTGGGGTTCCTTGTAAATCCATTTTGGACCGAGATGAGAGATGAGAGCTGAGAGATGAGACAAAGTTATGGCATGTGTTCAAACCCCCTCCTCACAGTCCTATGAATATTTAGGGGTACCCCACGGCAAAAAACAAGACGAAAAAAATATCCCAAAAAAATAAGAAACATGACACGGGGGTACATTGTAAATCCATTTTGGACCGAGATGAGAGATGAGAGATGAGACAAAGTGACGGCATGTGTTCAAATCCCCTCCTCACAGTACTATGAATATTTAGGGGTACCCCACGGCAAAAAGCAAAACGAAAAAAAATCTCTGAAAAAAAACATGACACGGGGGTACCTTGTAAATCCATTTTGGACTGAGATGAGAGATAAGAGCTGAGAGATGAGACAAAGTGACGGCATGTGTTCAAACCCCCTCCTCACAGTCCTATGAATATTAAGGGGTACCCCACAGCAAAAAACAAGACGAAAAAAATATCCCAAAAAAATAACAAACATGACACGGGGGTACATTGTAAATCCATTTTGGACCGAGATGAGAGATGAGACAAAGTGACGGCATGTGTTCAAACCCCCTCCTCACAGACCTATGAATATTTAGGGGTACCCCACGGCAACAAAAAAAAGATGAAAAAAAATCTCTGAAAAAAATAAAAAACATGACATGGGGGTGCCTTGTAAATCCATTTTGGACTGAGATGAGAGATGAGAGCTGAGAGATGAGACAAAGTTATGGCATGTGTTCAAACCCCCTCATCACAGTCCTATGAATATTTAGGGGTTCCCCACGTCAAAAAACAAGACGAAAAAAATCTCTGAAAAAAATAAAACACATGACACAGGGGTACCTTGTAAATCCATTTTGGACCGAGATGAGAGCTGAGAGATGAGACAAAGTGACGGCATGTGTTTAAACTACCCTTATCACAGTCCTATGAATATTTAGGGGTACCCCATGGCAAAATACAAGACGGAAAAAAAATCTCAGAAAAAAATTAAAAACATGACACGGGGGTACTTTATAAATCCATTTTGGACCGAGATGAAAGATTAGAGTTGAGCGATGAGGCAAAGTGACGGCATGTGTTTAAACCCCCTCCTCACAGTCCTATGAATATTTAGGGGTACCCCACGGCAAAAAACAAGATGAAACAAAATCTCTGAAAAAAATAAAAAACATGACACGGGGGTACCTTGTAAATCCATTTTGGACTGAGATGAGAGATGAGAGCTGAGAGCTGAGAGATGAGACAAAGTGACAGCATTTGTTCAAACCCCCTCCTCACAGTCCTATGAATATTTAGGGGTACCCCACGGCAAAAAGCAAAACGAAAAAAATGTCTGAAAAAATAAAAAACATGACATGGGGATGCCTTGTAAATCCATTTTGGACTGAGATGAGAGATGAGAGCTGAGAGATGAGACAAAGTGACGGCATGTGTTCAAACCCCCTCCTCACAGTCCTATGAATATTTAGGGGTACCCCACGGCAAAAAACAAGACGAAAAAAATCTCTGAAAAAAATAAAAAACATGACATGGGGGTTCCTTGTAAATCCATTTTGGACCGAGATGAGAGATGAGAGCTGAGAGATGAGACAAAGTTATGGCATGTGTTCAAACCCCCTCATCACAGTCCTATGAATATTTAGGGGTTCCCCACGGCAAAAAACAAGACGAAAAAAAATATCCAAAAAAAATTAAAAACATGACACGGGGGCACATTGTAAATCCATTTTGGACCGAGATGAGAGATGAGACAAAGTGACGGCATGTGTTCAAATCCCCTCCTCACAGTCCTATGAATATTTAGGGGTACCCCATGGCAAAAAACAAGACGAAAAAAAAAAATCGCAGAAAAAAATAAAAAACATGACACGGGGGTACCTTTTAAATCCATTTTGGACTAAGATGAGAGCTGAGAGATGAGACAAAGTGACGACATGTGTTCAAACCCCCTCCTCACAGTCCTATGAATATTTAGGGGTACCCCACAGCAAAAAACAAGACGAAAAAAAATCTCTGAAAAAAAAAAAACATGACATGGGGGTACCTTGTAAATCCATTTTGGACCGAGATGAGAGCTGAGAGCTGAGAGATGAGACAAAGTGACGGCATTTGTTCAAACCCCCTCCTCACAGTCCTATGAATATTTAGGGGTACCCCACGGCAAAAAACAAGACGAAAAAAATATCAAAAAAAAATAACAAACATGACATAGGGGTACATTGTAAATCCATTTTGGACAGAGATGAGAGATGAGACAAAGTGACGGCATGTGTTCAAATCCCCTTATCACTGTCCTATGAATATTTAGGGGTACCCCACGGCAAAAAACAAGACTAAAAAAAATCTCCGAAAAAAATAAAAAACACGACACAGGGGTACCTTGTAAATCCATTTTGGACTGAGATGAGAGCTGAGAGATGAGACAAAGTGACGGCATGTGTTTAAACCCCCTCCTCACAGTCCTATGAATATTTAGGGGTACCCCACAGCAAAAAACAAGACGAAAAAAATCTCTGAAAAAAATAAAACACATGACACAGGGGTACCTTGTAAATCCATTTTGGACCGAGATGAGAGTTGAGAGCTGAGAGTTGAGAGATGAGACAAAGTGACGGCATTTGTTCAAACCCCCTCCTCACAGTCCTATGAATATTTAGGGGTACCCCACGGCAAAAAGCAAAACGAAAAAAAATCTCTGAAAAAAAAAAACATGACACGGGGGTACCTTGTAAATCCATTTTGGACTAAGATGAGAGCTGAGAGATGAGAAAAAGTGACGGCATGTGTTCAAATCCCCTCCTCACAGACCTATGAACATTTAGGGGTACCCCACAGCAAAAAACAAGATGAAAAAAAATCTCTGAAAAAAATAAAAAACATGACACGGGGAACATTGTAAATCCATTTTGGACCGAGATGAGAGATGAGAGCTGAGAGATGAGACAAACTGAGGGCATGTGTTCAAACCCTCTCCTCACAGTCCTATGAATATTTAGGGGTACCCCACGGCAAAAAACAAGACAAAAAAAAAATCCAAAAAAAATAACAAACATGACACGGGGGTGCATTGTAAATCCATTTTGGACCGAGATGATAGATGAGACAAAGTGACTGCATGTGTTCAAAGCCCCTCCTCACAGTCCTATGAATATTTAGGGGTACCACACGGCAAAAAACAAGACAAAAAAAATCTCAGAAAAAAATAAAAAACACGACATGGGGGTGCATTGTAAATCCATTTTGGACCGAGATGAGAAATGAGAGATGAGACAAAGTGACGGCATGTGTTCAAACCCCCTCCTCACAGACCTATGAATATTTAGGGGTACCCCACGGCAAAAAAAAAAAGATGAAAAAAAATCTCTGAAAAAAATAAAAAACATGACACGGGGTACATTGTAAATCCATTTTGGACCGAGATGAGAGATGAGAGCTGAGAGATGAGACAAAGTGACGGCATGTGTTTAAACCCCCTTATCACAGTCCTATGAATATTTAGGGGTACCCCACGGCAAAAAGCAAAACGAAAAAAAAATCTCTGAAAAAATAAAAACATGACACGGGGGTACATTGTAAATCCATTTTGGACCGAGATGATAGCTGAGAGCTGAGAGATGAGACAAAGTGATGGCATGTGTTCAAACCCCCTCCTCACAGTCCTATGAATATTTAGGGGTACCCCACTGCAAAAAACAAGACAAAAAAATCTCAGAAAAAACAAAAAAGCATGACACCGGGGTACCTTGTAAATCCATTTTGGACAAGGATGAGAGATGAAAGCTAAGAGATGAGACAAAGTGACAGCATGTGTTCAAACCCCCTCCTCACAGTCCTATGAATATTTAGGGGTACTCCACAGCAAAAAACAAGACGAAAAAAAATCTCTGAAAAAAATAAAAAACATGACACGGGGGTACCTTGTAAATCCATTTTGGACCGAGATGAGAGATGAGAGCTGAGAGATGAGACAAAGTGACAGCATGTGTTCAAACCCCCTCCTCACAGTCCTATGAATATTTAGGGGTACCCCACGGCAAAAAACAAGACAAAAAAAATCCAAAAAAAATAACAAACATGACACGGGGGTACATTGTAAATCCATTTTGGACTGAGATGAGAGCTGAGAGATGAGACAAAGTGACGGCATCTGTTCAAACCCCCTCCTCACAGACCTATTAATATTTAGGGGTACCCCATGGCAAAAAACAAGATGAAAAAAAATCTCTGAAAAAATTAAAAACATGACACGGGGTACATTGTAAATCCATTTTGGACCGAGATGAGAGATGAGAGCTGAGAGATGAGACAAAGTGACGGCATTTGTTCAAACCCCCTCCTCACAGTCCTATGAATATTTAGGGGTACCCCACGGCAAAAAACAAGACGAAAAAAAATATCAAAAAAAAATAACAAACATGACACGGGGTACATTGTAAATCCATTTTGGACCGAGATGAGAGATGAGACAAAGTGACGGCATGTGTTCAAATCCCCTTATCACTGTCCTATGAATATTGAGGGGTACCCCACGGCAAAAAACAAGACTAAAAAAAATATCCCAAAAAAATAACAAACATGACACGGGGGTACATTGTAAATCCATTTTGGACTGAGATGAGAGCTGAGAGATGAGACAAAGTGACGGCATGTGTTCAAACCCCCTCCTCACAGTCCTATGAATATTTAGGGGTACCCCACAGCAAAAAACAAGACGAAAAAAAATCTCTGAAAAAAATAAAAACATGACATGGGGGTACCTTGTAAATCCATTTTGGACCGAGATGAGAGATGAGAGCTGAGAGATGAGACAAAGTTATGGCATGTGTTTAAACCCCCTTATCACAGTCCTATGAATATTTAGGGGTACCCCATGGCAAAATACAAGACGGAAAAAAAATATCCCAAAAAAATAACAAACATGACACGGGGGTACATTGTAAATCCATTTTGGACCGAGATGAGAGATGAGACAAAGTGACGGCATGTGTTTAAATCCCCTCCTCACAGTCCTATGAATATTTAGGGGTACCCCACGGCAAAAAACAAGCATGACACAGGGGTACCTTGTAAATCCATTTTGGACAAGGATGAGAGATGAAAGCTGAGAGATGAGACAAAGTGACGGCATGTGTTCAAATCCCCTTATCACTGTCCTATGAATATTTAGGGGTACCCCACGGCAAAAAACAAGACTAAAAAAAATATCCAAAAAAAATAAAAAACACGACACAGGGGTACCTTGTAAATCCATTTTGGACTGAGATGAGAGCTGAGAGATGAGAGTTGAGAGATGAGACAAAGTGACGGCATTTGTTCAAACCCCCTCCTCACAGTCCTATGAATATTTAGGGGTACCCCACGGCAAAAAGCAAAACGAAAAAAAATCTCTGAAAAAAAAAACATGACACGGGGGTACCTTGTAAATCCATTTTGGACTGAGATGAGAGCTGAGAGATGAGACAAAGTGACAGCATGTGTTCAAACCCCCTCCTCACAGTCCTATAAATATTTAGGGGTACCCCACGGCAAAAAACAAGACGAGAAAAAATATCCCAAAAAAATAACAAACATGACACGGGGGTACATTGTAAATCCATTTTGGACCGAGATGAGAGATGAGACAAAGTGACGGCATGTGTTCAAATCCCCTCCTCACAGTCCTATGAATATTTAGGGGTACCCCACGGCAAAAACAAGATGAAAAAAAATCTCTGAAAAAAAAAAAAACATGACACGGGGTACATTGTAAATCCATTTTGGACTGAGATGAGAGATGAGAGCTGAGAGATGAGACAAAGACACGGCATCTGTTCAAACCCCCTCCTTAGTCCTATGAATGTTTAGGGGTACCCCACGGCAAAAAACAAGATGAAAAAAAATATCCAAAAAAAATAACAAACATGACACGGGGGCACATTGTAAATCCATTTTGGACCAAGATGAGAGATGAGAGATGAGACAAAGTGACGGCATGTGTTCAAATCCCCTCCTCACAGTCCTATGAATATTTAGGGGTACCCCACGGCAAAAAACAAGGCAAACAAAAAATCTCAGAAAAAAATAAAAAACATGACACGGGGGTACCTTGTAAATCCATTTTGGACTGAGATGAGAGATGAGAGCTGAGAGCTGAGAGATGAGACAAAGTGACGGCATTTGTTCAAACCCCCTCCTCACAGTCCTATGAATATTTAGGGGTACCCCACTGCAAAAAACAAGACGAAAAAAAATATCCCAAAAAATAACAAACATGACACGGGGGTACATTGTAAATCCATTTTGGACCAAGATGAGAGATGAGACAAAGTGACGGCATGTGTTCAATTCCCCTCCTCACAGTCCTATGAATATTTAGGGGTACCCCACTGAAAAAACAAGACAAAAAAAATCTCAGAAAAAAATAAAAAACACGACACGGGGGTACCTTGTAAATCCATTTTGGACTGAGATGAGAGCTGAGAGATGAGAGATGAGACAAAGTTATGGCATGTGTTCAAACCCCCTCCTCACAGTCCTATGAATATTTAGGGGTTCCCCACGGCAAAAAACAAGAAGAAAAAAATCACTGAAAAAAATTAAAAACATGACACGGGGTACCTTGTAAATCCATTTTGGACCAAGATGAGAGATTAGAGCTGAAAGATGAGGCAAAGTGACGGCATGTGTTTAAACCCCCTCCTCACAGTCCTATGAATATTTAGGGGTACCCAACGGCAAAATACATGACGGAAAAAAAATCTCAGAAAAAATTAAAAACATGACACGGGGTACCTTATAAATCCATTTTGGACCGAGATGAAAGATTAGAGTTGAGAGATGAGGCAAAGTGACGGCATGTGTTTAAACCCCCTCCTCACAGTCCTATGAATATTTAGGGGTACCCCACAGCAAAAAAAAAGATGAAAAAAAATCTCAGAAAAAAATTCAAAACATGACACAGGGGTGCATTGTAAATCCATTTTGGACTGAGATGAGAAATGAGAGATGAGACAAAGTGACGGCATGTGTTCAAAACCCCTCCTCACAGACCTGTGAATATTTAGGGGTACCCCACGGCAAAAAAAAGATGAAAAAAAATCTTTGAAAAAAATAAAAAACATGACACGGGGTACATTGTAAATCCATTTTGGACCGAGATGAGAGCTGAGAGCTGAGACAAAGTGACGGCATGTGTTTAAACCCCCTTATCACAGTCCTATGAATATTTAGGGGTACCCCACGGCAAAATACAAGACGGGAAAAAAATCTCAGTTAAAAATAAAACACATGACACAGGAGTACCTTGTAAATCCATTTTGGACTGAGATGAGAGATGAGAGCTGAGAGATGAGACAAAGTGACGGCATTTGCTCAAACCCCCTCCTCACAGTCCTATGAATATTTAGGGGTACCCCACGGCAAAAAGCAAAACGAAAAAAAATCTCTGAAAAAATAAAAACATGACACGGGGGTACATTGTAAATCCATTTTGGACCGAGACGATAGCTGAGAGCTGAGAGATGAGACAAAGTGACGGCATGTGTTCAAACCCCCTCCTCACAGTCCTATGAATATTTAGGGGTACCCCACAGCAAAAAAACAAGACGAAAAAAAATCCCCAAAAAATAAAAAAACATGACACGGGGGTACATTGTAAATCCATTTTGGACCGAGATGAGAGATGAGACAAAGTGACGGCATGTGTTCAAATCCCCTCCTCACAGTCCTATGAATATTTAGGGGTACCCCACTGCAAAAAACAAGGCAAACAAAAAATCTCAGAAAAAAAATAAAAAACATGACACGGGGGTACCTTGTAAATCCATTTTGGACTGAGATGAGAGATGAGAGCTGAGAGATGAGACAAAGTGATGGCATTTGTTCAAACCCCCTCCTCACAGTCCTATGAATATTTAGGGGTACCCCACGGCAAAAAGCAAAACGAAAAAAAATCTCTGAAAAAAAAAAAAAACATGACACGGGGTACCTTGTAAATCCATTTTGGACTGAGATGAGAGATGAGAGCTGAGAGATGAGACAAAGTGATGGCATGTGTTCAAACCCCCTCCTTACAGTCCTATGAATGTTTAGGGGTACCCCACGGCAAAAAACAAGATGAAAAAAAATATCCCAAAAAAATAACAAAAATGACACAGGGGCACATTGTAAATCCATTTTGGACCGAGATGAGAGATGAGACAAAGTGACGGCATGTGTTCAAATCCCCTCCTCACAGTCCTATGAATATTTAGGGGTACCCTATGGCAAAAAAAACGAAAAAAAAATCTCAGAAAAAAATAAAAAACATGACACGGGGTACATTGTAAATCCATTTTGGACCGAGATGAGAGATGAGAGCTGAGAGATGAGACAAAGTGACGGCATGTGTTCAAACCCCCTCCTCACAGTCCTATGAATATTTAGGGGTACCCCACGGCAAAAAACAAAAAAACAAGCCGAAAAAAAATATCCCAAAAAAATAACAAACACGACACGGGGGTACCTTGTAAATCCATTTTGGACTGAGATGAGAGCTGAGAGATAAGACAAAGTTACGGCATGTGTTCAAACCCCCTCCTCACAGTCCTATGAATATTTAGGGGTACCCCACGGCAAAATACAAGACGGAAAAAAAATCTCAGAAAAAAATTCAAAGCATGACACGGGGGTACCTTGTAAATCCATTTTGGACTGAGATGAGAGATGAGAGCTGAGAGATGAGACAAAGTGACGGCATTTGCTCAAACCCCCTCCTCACAGTCCTATGAATATTTAGGGGTACCCCATGGCAAAAAGCAAAACGAAAAAAAAATCTCTGAAAAAATAAAAACATGACACGGGGGTACATTGTAAATCCATTTTGGACCGAGACGATAGCTGAGAGCTGAGAGATGAGACAAAGTGACGGCATGTGTTCAAACCCCCTCCTCACAGTCCTATGAATATTTAGGGGTACCCCACGGCAAAAAGCAAAACGGAAAAAAAATCTGAAAAAATAAAAACATGACACGGGGGTACATTGTAAATCCATTTTGGACCGAGATGAGAGATGAGACAAAGTGACGGCATGTGTTCAAATCCCCTTATCACTGTCCTATGAATATTTAGGGGTACCCCACGGCAAAAAACAAGACTAAAAAAAATCTTCGAAAAAAATAAAAAACACGACACAGGGGTACCTTGTAAATCCATTTTGGACTGAGATGAGAGCTGAGAGATGAGAGATGAGACAAAGTGACGGCATGTGTTTAAACCCCCCCCTCACAGTCCTATGAATATTTAGGGGTACCCCACAGCAAAAAACAAGACGAAAAAAATCTCTGAAAAAAATAAAACACATGACACGGGGTACCTTGTAAATCCATTTTGGACTGAAATGAGAGATGAGAGCTGAGAGTTGAGAGATGAGACAAAGTGACGGCATTTGTTCAAACCCCCTCCTCACAGTCCTATAAATATTTAGGGGTACCCCATGGCAAAAAGCAAAACGAAAAAAAATCTCTGAAAAAAAAACATGACACGGGGGTACCTTGTAAATCCATTTTGGACTGAGATGAGAGATGAGAGCTGAGAGATGAGACAAAGTGAAGGCATGTGTTCAAACCCCCTCCTCACAGTCCTATGAATATTTAGGGGTACCCCTCGGCAAAAAAACAAGACGAAAAAAAAATCCCCAAAAAATAAAAAACATGACACGGGGGTACATTGTAAATCCATTTTGGACCGAGATGAGAGATGAGACAAAGTGACGGCATGTGTTCAAATCCCCTCCTCACAGTCCTATGAATATTTAGGGGTACCCTATGGCAAAAAAAACGAAAAAAAAATCTCAGAAGAAAATAAAAAACATGACACGGGGTACATTGTAAATCCATTTTGGACCGAGATGAGAGATGAGAGCTGAGAGATGAGACAAAGAGACGGCATGTGTTCAAACCCCCTCCTCACAGTCCTATGAATATTTAGGGGTACCCCACTGCAAAAAACAAGACGAAAAAAATATCCCAAAAAAAATAACAAACATGACACGGGGGTACATTGTAAATCCATTTTGGACCATGATGAGAGATGAGAGATGAGACAAAGTGACGGCATGTGTTCAATTCCCCTCCTCACAGTCCTATGAATATTTAGGGGTACCCCACTGAAAAAACAAGACAAAAAAAAATCTCAGAAAAAAATAAAAAACACGACACGGGGGTACTTTGTAAATCCATTTTGGACTGAGATGAGAGCTGAGAGATAAGACAAAGTTACGGCATGTGTTCAAACCCCCTCCTCACAGTCCTATGAATATTTAGGGTTACGCCCATGGCAAAAAACAAGACGAAAAAAAATCTCTGAAAAAAATAAAAAACATGACATGGGGGTACCTTGTAAATCCATTTTGGACCGAGATGAATGCTGAGAGCTGAGAGATGAGACAAAGTTATGGCATGTGTTCAAACCCCCTCCTCACAGTCCTATGAATATTTAGGGGTTCCCCACGGCAAAAAACAAGACGAAAAAAAATCACTGAAAAAAATTAAAAACATGACACGGGGTACCTTGTAAATCCATTTTGGACCAAGATGAGAGATTAGAGCTGAAAGATGAGGCAAAGTGACGGCATGTGTTTAAACCCCCTCCTAGCAGTCCTATGAATATTTAGGGGTACCCAACGGCAAAATACATGACGGAAAAAAAATCTCAGAAAAAATTTAAAACATGACACGGGGGTACCTTATAAATCCATTTTGGACCGAGATGAAAGATTAGAGTTGAGAGATGAGGCAAAGTGACGGCATGTGTTTAAACCCCCTCCTCACAGTCCTATGAATATTTAGGGGTACCCCACGGCAAAAAAAGATGAAAAAAAATCTTTGAAAAAAATTAAAAACATGACACGGGGTACATTGTAAATCCATTTTGGACCGAGATGAGAGCTGAGAGCTGAGACAAAGTGACGGCATGTGTTTAAACCCCCTTATCACAGTCCTATGAATATTTAGGGGTACCCCACGGCAAAATACAAGACGGAAAAAAAATCTCAGAAAAAAATTCAAAACATGACACGGGGGTACCTTGTAAATCCATTTTGGACTGAGATGAGAAATGAGAGATGAGACAAAGTGACGGCATGTGTTTAAAACCCCTCCTCACAGACCTGTGAATATTTAGGGGTACCCCACGGCAAAAAAAAATGAAAAAAAATCTTTGAAAAAAATAAAAAACATGACACGGGGTACATTGTAAATCCATTTTGGACCGAGATGAGAGATGAGAGCTGAGAGATGAGACAAGGTGACGGCATTTGTTCAAACCCCCTCCTCACAGTCCTATGAATATTTAGGGGTACCCCACAGCAAAAAACAAGACGAAAAAAAAAAAATAACAAACATGACACGGGGGTACATTGTAAATCCATTTTGGACCGAGAAGAGAGATGAGACAAAGTGACGGCATGTGTTCAAATCCCCTTATCACTGTCCTATGAATATTTAGGGGTACCCCACGGCAAAAAACAAGACTAAAAAAAATCTCCGAAAAAAATAAAAAACACGACACAGGGGTACCTTGTAAATCCATTTTGGACTGAGATGAGAGCTGAGAGATGAGACAAAGTGACGGCATGTGTTTAAACCCCCTCCTCACAGTCCTATGAATATTTAGGGGTACCCCACAGCAAAAAACAAGACGAAAAAAATCTCTGAAAAAAATAAAACACATGACACGGGGTACCTTGTAAATCCATTTTGGACTGAAATGAGAGATGAGAGCTGAGAGTTGAGAGATGAGACAAAGTGACGGCATTTGTTCAAACCCCCTCCTCACAGTCCTATGAATATTTAGGGGTACCCCACGGCAAAAAGGAAAACAAAAAAAAATCTCTGAAAAAAAAACATGACACGGGGTACCTTGTAAATCCATTTTGGACTGAGATGAGAGATGAGAGCTGAGAGATGAGACAAAGTGACGGCATGTGTTCAAACCCCCTCCTCACAGTCCTATGAATATTTAGGGGTACCCCACGGCAAAAAACAAGACGAAAAAAAATATCCCCAAAAAATAACAAACATGACACGGGGGTACATTGTAAATCCATTTTGGACCGAGATGAGAGATGAGACAAAGTGACGGCATGTGTTCAAATCCCCTCCTCACAGTCCTATGAATATTTATGGGTACCCCACGGCAAAAAACAAGATGAAAAAAAATCTCTGAAAAAATAAAAAACATGACACGCGGTACATTGTAAATCCATTTTGGACTGAGATGAGAGATGAGAGCTGAGAGATGAGACAAAGTGAAGGCATGTGTTCAAACCCCCTCCTCACAGTCCTATGAATATTTAGGGGTACCCCTCGGCAAAAAAACAAGACGAAAAAAAATCCCCAAAAAATAAAAAACATGACACGGGGGTACATTGTAAATCCATTTTGGACCGAGATGAGAGATGAGAGATGAGACAAAGTGACGGCATGTGTTCAAATCCCCTCCTCACAGTCCTATGAATATTTATGGGTACCCCACTGCAAAAAACAAGACAAAAAAAAAATCTCAGAAAAAAATAAAAAACATGACACGGGGGTACCTTGTAAATCCATTTTGGACTGAGATGAGAGCTGAGAGATGAGACAAAGTGACGGCATGTGTTCAAACCCCCTCCTCACAGACCTATGAATATTTAGGGGTACCCCACGGCAACAAAAAAAAGACGAAAAAAAATCTCTGAAAAAAATAAAAAACATGACATGGGGGTACCTTGTAAATCCATTTTGGACCGAGATGAGAGATGAGAGCTGAGAGATGAGACAAAGTTATGGCATGTGTTCAAACCCCCTCATCACAGTCCTATGAATATTTAGGGGTTCCCCACGGCAAAAAACAAGACGAAAAAAATCTCTGAAAAAAATAAAACACATGACACAGGGGTACCTTGTAAATCCATTTTGGACCGAGATGAGAGCTGAGAGATGAGACAAAGTGACGGCATGTGTTTAAACCCCCTTATCACAGTCCTATGAATATTTAGGGGTACCCCATGGCAAAATACAGGACGGAAAAAAAATCTCAGAAAAAAATTAAAAACATGACACGGGGTACCTTATAAATCCATTTTGGACCGAGATGAAAGATTAGAGTTGAGAGATGAGGCAAAGTGACGGAATGTGTTAAACCCCCTCCTCACAGTCCTATGAATATTTAGGGGTACCCCACGGCAAAAAACAAGATGAAAAAAAATCTCTGAAAAAAAAAACATGACACGGGGGTACCTTGTAAATCCATTTTGGACTGAGATGAGAGATGAGAGCTGAGAGATGAGACAAAGTGACGGCATTTGTTCAAACCCCCTCCTCACAGTCCTATGAATATTTAGGGGTACCCCACGGCAAAAAGCAAAACGAAAAAAAATCTCTGAAAAAAATAAAAAACATGACATGGGGGTGCCTTGTAAATCCTGTCATGGATATGCATTAATGTCTGTCTGTCTGCCATCTTACCTTCCTCCTCATGTGTTCATCTAGAGACCAGACCTCCTTCACCTGGCTTCCTTTATAATCTCCTCCCAGCCTGACTCCACCCCAGGCCCTATCACTGAACACTATATTAACCTGTGCACTGCAAGCCTGCTTTGCTGATCAACGTGTTTGTTAGGCATTGTGTGTTTGGGTTCCTGCCTGCCGTGTGCTACGTCTGTCTCTCTGTTATGTTATTGGCTTGTCCCTGACTATCCCTGTCTGCTCGTGACCCTTGACCTTCGGCTCGTTCTTCGTTATCCTTGTCTGCTTGTGGCCCCTGACCTTCAGCTTGTTATTCGGTTCTCTCTTCGTGTGCTGCTGCTTCCCCTCTTTTCCCCTTATCCTACGGGGCGTGAGCTAGGAAACTCCAGGGGCCGCGACCTGGTCCCAGCCTGCAGCTAACATCCTCACCACTAGAGGCCCTGGAGAAGACCAGCTGGGTCTTAGACTCCGCGCCCTGGGGAATCTTGGCTCTAGCTTCCATTTGGATTCCGGTTGTGCTCCTCTGGTCCCGCTTTCCACAACCACCCAGTTCCCTATCCGCAGAAGCCAGCCATAGGGTTCACTACCTCGCGGTGCACTCCTGTCCCCCTACGGTGTGCATCTGTCACCTGGCCACAGGTGACCCTGACAGTTTGATCAGCCATGAACCCGGCTGACATCCCGCTTCCCGCGGATGATCCATTGCAGGGCATAGTTCGCAGACTTGAGACCCAGGAATCAAATCAGACTCAAGTGATGCGATTCCTCCAGGATCTGGCTTCTCGATTCGAGCAGCTTCAGGTCTCCTTGGGAACCCCGAATCCGCAACCCCAAGTACAACCAGCGGCTGTACCTATCGCACCAGTCGCAGCCTCACACTCACTAAGATTGCCAGCTCCGTTCCATTTCTCTGGGGACTCCAAGGCCTGCAGGGGGTTTCTCAGCCAATGCACAATTCATTTTGAGCTTCAGCCTCAAAGCTTCCTGTCTGACCGGGCTAAGGTAGCCTATATCATTTCCCTCCTCTCCGGTGAAGCTTTGGCCTGGGCTGCCCCCTGTGGGAGAGGAACGATCCGGTGGTTTCCAGTCTGTCCGATTTCTTGAAGCTCTTTCGTAACATCTTCGAAGAGCCGGCTCGGGCTTCTTCAGCGGCTAGTGCTGTCTTACGTCTTCGGCAAGAATCTAGTTCAGTGGGGCAATATGCTCTTCAGTTTCGTATCCACACAGCTGAATTGAGCTGGAATAATGAGGCCCTGGTCGCTACCTTTTTACATGGCCTCTCTGACCGAGTGAAAGACGAATTAGCGGGAAGAGCCATTCCCGTCGGTCTGGACGATGTAATTTCATTATGCAACCAGATCGACATTAGTTTTCAAGAGAGGTCCTTAGAAAAAAACGCCAGCACTCTCTGGGTCCTAGCCAGTCTGAGCTCCCCTCCCTTCATTCCGTGGAGCATCCTCTACCTGCTGAAGAACCTATGCAGCTGGCCCGGACCAGACTAACCCCCGAAGAACGTGCTAGGCGCAGAACTCTGGGCTTGTGCCTTTATTGTGGGTCATTTTCGTGACTCCTGCCTCGCTTCGTCCGGGACACGCTCGGGTCTAATACATTTGGAAGGTGGAGTATTGGACCCAGAAACATCACCTTCTCGCCTGCTCTTGCCGGTGTTCCTTCATGTAGGCACTTCTCCTCAGTCAACCCTTGCATACCTGGATTCCGGGGCTGCCGGCAATTTTATGGATTGGAGAACTGCTTCTTCTATGAAGCTTACCCTTTCACCTCTCACTACCCCATTGGTAGTCTCGGCAATTGATGGCACTGTTCTCCCAGGGGGCCCTATTCGCTTCCAGACGCTACCCATTAGGATGTCGGTAGGGATTCTCCACCAGGAGTGGATATCCTTTCTTATTCTACCCAAGGCCTCTATCCCAGTTGTATTGGGCCTCCCTTGGCTACAGCTCCACTCTCCACATGTGGACTGGGTCTCTGGGCAGATCCTGGCCTGGGGTTCCTCATGTTTCTCGTTGTGTCTTCTCAAGGTGAACCCCAAGGAGAGTCTTCCGGTTGCTGCCACTTCTGTTTCTTCTGATCTTCCTGCTGCATACAGCGATTACCGGGATGTGTTCTGTAAGAAATCAGCTGAGGTGCTTCCTCCCCACAGGTCTTTTGACTGTGCTATTGATCTTGTCCCCGGAGCAACTCTACCCAGGGGTCGTACCTACCCTCTGTCCATCCCAGAGACCCAGGCCATGTCGGAGTATGTCGCAGAGAATCTGGAGAGAGGTTTCATCCGGAAATCCTCATCGCCTGCAGGGGCAGGGTTCTTTTTGCTACCAAAAAGGATGGTACCTTAAGACCCTGCATCGATTATCGGGGTTTAAATGCGGTTACTATTAAAAATCGATACCCCTTACCCTTAATATCTGAGCTATTCGATAGGTTGAAGGGGGCCTCCATTTTCACCAAGTTGGATCTCAGAGGCGCGTACAATCTCATTCGAATACGGGAGGGTGACGAATGGAAGACTGCATTTAACACTCGAGACGGACATTACGAATATCTGGTGATGCCTTTTGGTCTGTGTAATGCTCCAGCCGTGTTTCAAAACTTTGTCAATGAAATCTTCAGAGATCTGCTGTACCAGTTTGTTGTCATCTATCTGGATGACATTCTGATCTTTTCTGAAAATCTGCTCGTCCACAGAAACCATGTCCGCACTGTACTTCAACGTCTTAGAGAGAACAATCTCTATGCCAAGCTAGAGAAATGTTCCTTTGAATGTTCTGAGGTCCTGTTTTTGGGGTGCTTCGTCTCATGTTCGGGTCTTCGTATGGACCCTGGGAAGGTCTTGGCTATCACCAACTGGCCTCTTCCTGCTAGCCTCAAGGCCACACAGCGCTTTCTTGGCTTCACTAATTATTATAGGCAGTTCATAAGGAATTACTCTTCCATTGCCGCGCCTATTATCGCGTTGACCAAGAAGGGTGTGAATGCCAGAGACTGGCCTCCCGAAGCTGTCTCTGCATTTCACAACCTGAAACAGGCCTTTGTTTCTGGCCCCCTCTTGAGGAGACCAAATCCTGGGAATGCATTTTTTATTGAAGTGGACGCTTCCTCAATGGGGGTGGGAGCTGTGCTTCTTCAAATCTTTGAGAAGAGACGCCAACCATGTGCGTTCTTCTCCAAAAAAAATTCTCAGGCAGAGAGGAATTATGCCATCGGTGATCGGGAACTTCTCGCAATTAAATTGGCGTTAGAGGAGTGGCGTCATCTCTTGGAGGGTTCCCCTCACTCCATAACGATCTTTACCGATCACAAGAATTTACAGTATCTACAGAATGCTAAACGTCTGAATCCTAGACAGGCCAGGTGGAGTCTCTTCTTTGCCCGTTTTAATTTCACGATTACCTACAAACCTGGTTCCTGCAACGGTCGGGCTGATGCGCTCTCTAGGTCATTTGACACTTTGGACGAGGAGTCCGCCCCTGAACCTGAGCCGATCATTCCCACCTCATGCATTGTTGCCCACTCTACCACCCTGAAGTCAAAAATTCCGCCTGGTAAGACCTTTGTCCCCACTGAGCTAAGAGCTAAGATCCTTCGTTGGGGACATGATTCCAAGGTGGCAGGGCATTCTGGATTCCTCCGATCCTTCCTACTCATCAGTCGTCACTACTGGTGGCCTAATCTCCGCTCAGACGTCAAAGACTACGTTAAAGCTTGTCATGTCTGTGCTCAGTCCAAATCCTCCACACAAGCTCCTGCTGGTCTCCTCATGCCCTTGCCCATTCCTAAGGAACCCTGGGCCCATATTGCCATGGATTTTATCACCGATCTCCCACTGTCTGAGAATAATACAGTCATTTGGGTGGTAATCGATCGATTCTCCAAGATGGCTCATTTTGTTCCTCTTCCTGGTCTTCCTTCTGCCCCTGCCTTGGTTCCCATTTTCATTCGGGAAATTCTCCGCCTACATGGGGTCCCTTCTCATATTGTTTCCGACAGGGGAGTCCAATTCACGTCTCGTTTTTGGAGAGCCTTTTGCAAATCCCTCAATATTGTCTTGGATTTTTCTTCTTCTTACCATCCCCAATCCAATGGACAGACTGAGAGGGTTAATCAGGAGTTAGAGGTCTTTCTTCGCACCTTTGTGTCTTCTCACCATGACGATTGGTCCTCTCTACTCCCGTGGGCAGAATTCTCCCATAACAATCATGTGAATACCAGTTCGCAGAAGACACCCTTTTTCACAGTTTATGGAAAACACCCTCAACTTCCTCTTCCCATGATCCGTTCTCCAGACATTCCAGCTTTGGCTTTGGTTCAGGAGTCTCTCAATTCCGTTTGGGGTCACGTTCATGATTCCCTCCGGGCAGCTGCTGAAAAATTCAAAGGCTTTGCCGACCGCCGCAGGCGTAAACCGCCTTCTCTTCAGCCAGGGGACAAAGTCTGGCTCTCTACCAGGAACATCAAGCTCCGAGTTCCTTCTCTGAAGTTTGCTCCACGATTCATCGGTCCATACACGGTAACTGCTAAACTGAATCCGGTTTGTTTCAAACTCCAGATTCCTAAGAGCCTTAAAATCACTAACTCCTTTCATGTTGCTCTTCTAAAGCCTTTAGTCCTCAATAAATTCTCTCGTCCTCTCCCTACCGTGGCGCCTGTCTCTGAGGATAATCAGGAGTACGAGATCAGTCAAATTTTGGACTCCCGACTCTGTAAAGGCGTTCTTCAGTACCTCGTTCATTGGAAAGGGTTTGGTCCTGAGGAGAGGTCTTGGATCACTGCATCTGAGGTCTTTGCACCTCGTCTGTTAAAGGAGTTTCATCTGAAGTTTCTCTCTAAACCTGGGCCCAGGTGGGGAAGGGGGAGGCCTCGTAAGAGGGAGGGTACTGTCATGGATATGCATTAATGTCTGTCTGCCATCTTACCTTCCTCCTCATGTGTTCATCTAGAGACCAGACCTCCTTCACCTGGCTTCCTTTATAATCTCCTCCCAGCCTGACTCCACCCCAGGCCCTATCACTGAACACTATATTAACCTGTGCACTGCAAGCCTGCTTTGCTGATCAACGTGTTTGTTAGGCATTGTGTGTTTGGGTTCCTGCCTGCCGTGTGCTACGTCTGTCTCTCTGTTACGTTATTGGCTTGTCCCCGACTATCCCTGTCTGCTCGTGACCCTTGACCTTCGGCTCGTTCTTCGTTATCCTTGTCTGCTTGTGGCCCCTGACCTTCAGCTTGTTATTCGGTTCTCTCTTCGTGTGCTGCTGCTTCCCCTCTTTTCCCCTTATCCTACGGGGCGTGAGCTAGGAAACTCCAGGGGCCGCGACCTGGTCCCAGCCTGCAGCTAACATCCTCACCACTAGAGGCCCTGGAGAAGACCAGCTGGGTCTTAGACTCCGCGCCCTGGGGAATTTTGGCTCTAGCTTCCGTTTGGATTCCGGTTGTGCTCCTCTGGTCCCGCTTTCCACAACCACCCAGTTCCCTATCCGCAGAAGCCAGCCATAGGGTTCACTACCTCGCGGTGCACTCCTGTCCCCCTACAGTGTGCATCTGTCACCTGGCCACAGGTGACCCTGACAAATCCATTTTGGACTGAGATGAGAGATGAGAGCTGAGAGATGAGACAAAGTGACGGCATGTGTTCAAACCCCCTCCTCACAGTCCTATGAATATTTAGGGGTACCCCACGGCAAAAAACAAGACGAAAAAAATCTCTGAAAAAAATAAAAAACATGACATGGTGGGTACCTTGTAAATCCATTTTGGACCGAGATGAGAGATGAGACAAAGTTATGGCATGTGTTCAAACCCCCTCATCACAGTCCTATGAATATTTAGGGGTTCCCCATGGCAAAAAACAAGACGAAAAAAATCTCAGAAAAAAATTTAAAACATGACACGGGGGTACCTTGTAAATCCATTTTGGACTGAGATGAGAGATGAGAGCTGAGAGCTGAGAGATGAGACAAAGTGATGGCATTTGTTCAAACCCCCTCCTCACAGTCCTATGAATATTTAGGGGTACCCCACGGCAAAAAACAAAACGAAAAAAAATCTCTGAAAAAAAAAAAAAACATGACACGGGGTACCTTGTAAATCCATTTTAGACTGAGATGAGAGATGAGAGCTGAGAGATGAGACAAAGTGACAGCATGTGTTCAAACCCCCTCCTTACAGTCCTATGAATGTTTAGGGGTACCCCACGGCAAAAAACAAGACGAAAAAAAATATCCCAAATAAATAACAAACATGACACGGGGGTACATTGTAAATCCATTTTGGACCGAGATGAGAGATGAGACAAAGTGATGGCATGTGTTAAAATCCCCTCCTCACAGTCCTATGAATATTTAGGGGTACCCTATGGCAAAAAACAAGACGAAAAAAAAAATCTCAGAAAAAAATAAAAAAACATGACACGGGGTACCTTGTAAATCCATTTTGGACTAAGATGAGAGCTGAGAGATGAGACAAAGTGACGGCATGTGTTCAAACCCCCTCCTCACAGACCTATGAACATTTAGGGGTACCCCACAGCAAAAAACAAGATGAGAAAAAATCTCTGAAAAAAATAAAAAACATGACACGGGGGTACCTTGTAAATCCATTTTGGACTGAGATGAGAGATGAGAGCTGAGAGATGAGACAAAGTGATGGCATTTGTTCAAACCCCCTCCTCACAGTCCTATGAATATTTAGGGGTACCCCACGGCAAAAAGCAAAACGAAAAAAAAAATCTCTGAAAAAAATAAACATGACATGGGGGTGCCTTGTAAATCCATTTTGGACTGAGATGAGAGATGAAAGCTGAGAGATGAGACAAAGTTATGGCATGTGTTCAAACCCCCTCATCACAGTCCTATGAATATTTAGGGGTACCCCACGGCAAAAAACAAGATGAAAAAAATATCCCAAAAAAATAACAAACATGACACGGGGGTACATTGTAAATCCATTTTGGACCGAGATGAGAGATGAGACAAAGTGACGGCATGTGTTTAAACCCCCTCCTCACAGTCCTATGAATATTTAGGGGTACCCCACGGCAAAAAACAAGATGAAAAAAAATCTCTGAAAAAAATAAAAAACATGACACGGGGGTACCTTGTAAATCCATTTTGGACTGAGATGAGAGCTGAGAGCTGAGAGCTGAGAGATGAGACAAAGTGATGGCATTTGTTCAAACCCCCTCCTCACAGTCCTATGAATATTTAGGGGTACCCCACGGCAAAAAGCAAAACGAAAAAAAATCTCTGAAAAAAAAACAAACATGACACGGGGTACCTTGTAAATCCATTTTAGACTGAGATGAGAGATGAGAGCTGAGAGATGAGACAAAGTGACGGCATGTGTTCAAACCCCCTCCTTACAGTCCTATGAATGTTTAGGGGTACCCCACGGCAAAAAACAAGACGAAAAAAAATATCCCAAAAAAATAACAAACATGACACGGGGGTACATTGTAAATCCATTTTGGACCGAGATGAGAGATGAGACAAAGTGATGGCATGTGTTAAAATCCCCTCCTCACAGTCCTATGAATATTTAGGGGTACCCTATGGCAAAAAACAAGACGAAAAAAAAATCTCAGAAAAAAATAAAAAACATGACACGGGGTACCTTGTAAATCCATTTTGGACTAAGATGAGAGCTGAGAGATGAGACAAAGTGATGGCATGTGTTCAAACCCCCTCCTCACAGACCTATGAACATTTAGGGGTACCCCACAGCAAAAAACAAGATGAAAAAAAATCTCTGAAAAAAATAAAAAACATGACACGGGGGTACCTTGTAAATCCATTTTGGACTGAGATGAGAGATGAGAGCTGAGAGCTGAGAGATGAGACAAAGTGATGGCATTTGTTCAAACCCCCTCCTCACAGTCCTATGAATATTTAGGGGTACCCCACGGCAAAAAGCAAAACGAAAAAAAAATCTCTGAAAAAAATAAACATGACATGGGGGTGCCTTGTAAATCCATTTTGGACTGAGATGAGAGATGAGAGCTGAGAGATGAGACAAAGTTATGGCATGTGTTCAAACCCCCTCCTCACAGTCCTATGAATATTTAGGGGTACCCCACGGCAAAAAACAAGATGAAAAAAAATATCCCCAAAAAATAACAAACATGACACGGGGGTACATTGTAAATCCATTTTGGACTGAGATGAGAGATGAGACAAAGTTACGGCATGTGTTCAAACCCCCTCCTCACAGTCCTATGAATATTTAGGGGTACCCCACGGCAAAAAACAAGACGAAAAAAAATATCCCAAAAAAATAACAAACATGACACGGGGGTACATTGTAAATCCATTTTGGACCAAGATGAGAGATGAGAGATGAGACAAAGTGACGGCATGTGTTCAATTCCCCTCCTCACAGTCCTATGAATATTTAGGGGTACCCCACTGCCAAAAACAAGACGAAAAAAAATCTCCGAAAAAAATAAAAAACACGACACGGGGGTACCTTGTAAATCCATTTTGGACTGAGCTGAGAGCGGAGAGATGAGACAAAGTGACGGCATGTGTTCAAACCCCCTCCTCACAGACCTATGAATATTTAGGGGTACCCCACAGCAACAAAAAAGATGAAAAAAATCTCTGAAAAAAAAAAACATGACATGGGGGTAACTTGTAAATCCATTTTGGACTGAGATGAGAGCTGAGAGATGAGACAAAGTGACAGCATGTGTTCAAACCCCCTCCTCACAGTCCTATGAATATTTAGGGGTTCCCCACGGCAAAAAACAAGACGAAAAAAAATCTCTGAAAAAAATTAAAAACATGACACGGGGTACCTTGTAAATCCATTTTGGACCGAGATGAGAGATTAGAGCTGAAAGATGAGGCAAAGTGACGGCATGTGTTTAAACCCCCTCCTCACAGTCCTTTGAATATTTAGGGGTACCCAACGGCAAAATACATGACGGAAAAAAAATCTCAGAAAAAAATTAAAAACATGACACGGGGGTACCTTATAAATCCATTTTGGACCGAGATGAAAGATTAGAGTTGAGAGATGAGGCAAAGTGACAGCATGTGTTTAAACCCCCTCCTCACAGTCCTATGAATATTTTGGGGTACCCCACGGCAAAAAACAAGACGAAAAAAATCTCAGAAAAAAATAAAAAACATGACACGGGGGTACCTTGTAAATCCATTTTGGACTGAGATGAGAGATGAGAGCTGAGAGATGAGACAAAGTGACAGCATTGGTTCAAACCCCCTCCTTACAGTCCTATGAATATTTAGGGGTACCCCACGGCAAAAAGCAAAACGAAAAAAAAATCTCTGAAAAAAAAAACATGACACAGGGGTACCTTGTAAATCCATTTTGGACCGAGATGAGAGCTGAGAGATGAGACAAAGTGACTGCATGTGTTCAAACCCCCTCCTCACAGTCCTATGAATATTTAGGGGTACCCCACGGCAAAAAAAAGATGAAAAAAAATCTCTGAAAAAAATTAAAAACATGACACGGGGGTACCTTGTAAATCCATTTTGGACTGAGATGAGAGATGAGAGCTGAGAGATGAGACAAAGTGACGGCATGTGTTCAAACCCCCTCCTCACAGACCTATGAATGTTTAGGGGTACCCTACAGCAAAAAACAAGACGAAAAAAAATCTCAGAAAAAAATAAAAAACATGACACGGGGGTACCTTGTAAATCCATTTTGGACTGAGATGAGAGCTGAGAGATGAGACAAAGTGACGGCATGTGTTCAAACCCCCTCCTCACAGACCTATGAATATTTAGGGGTATCCCATGGCTAAAAACAAGATGAAAAAAATCTCTGAAAAAAATAAAAAACATGACACGGGGTACATTGTAAATCCATTTAGGACCGAGATGAGAGATGAGACAAACTGACGGCATGTGTTCAAACCCCCTCCTCACAGTCCTATGAATATGTAGGGGTACCCCATGGCAAAAAACAAGACGAAAAAAAAATATCCAAAAAAATAACAAACATGACACGGGGGTGCATTGTAAATCCATTTTGGACCGAGATGAGAGATGAGACAAAGTGACTGCATGTGTTCAAATCCCCTATTCACAGTCCTATGAATATTTAGGGGTACCCCACGGCAAAAAACAAGACAAAAAAAAAATCTCAGAAAAAAATAAAAAACACGACACAGGGGTGCATTGTAAATCCATTTTGGACTGAGATGAGAAATGAGAGATGAGACAAAGTGACGGCATGTGTTCAAACCCCCTCCTCACAGACCTGTGAATATTTAGGGGTACCCCACGGCAAAAAAAAGATGAAAAAAAATCTTTGAAAAAAATTAAAAACATGGCACGGGGTACATTGTAAATCCATTTTGGACCGAGATGAGAGCTGAGAGCTGAGAGCTGAGACAAAGTGACGGCATGTGTTTAAACCCCCTCCTCACAGTCCTATGAATATTTAGGGGTACCCCACGGCAAAAAACAAGACGAAAAAAATCTCCGAAAAAAATAAAACACATGACACAGGAGTACATTGTAAATCCATTTTGGACCGAGATGAGAGATGAGAGCTGAGAGATGAGACAAAGTGACGGCATGTGTTTAAACCCCCTTATCACAGTCCTATGAATATTTAGGGGTACCCCACGGCAAAATACAAGACGGAAAAAAAATCTCAGAAAAAAATTCAAAACATGACACGGGGGTACCTTGTAAATCCATTTTGGACTGAGATGAGAGATGAGAGCTGAGAGATGAGACAAAGTGATGGCATTTGCTCAAACCCCCTCCTCACAGTCCTATGAATATTTAGGGGTACCCCACAGCAAAAAGCAAAACGAAAAAAAATCTCTGAAAAAATAAAAACATGACACGGGGGTACATTGTAAATCCATTTTGGACCGAGATGATAGCTGAGAGCTGAGAGATGAGACAAAGTGACGGCATGTGTTCAAACCCCCTCCTCACAGTCCTATGAATATTTAGGGGTACCCCACGGCAAAAAGCAAAACGAAAAAAAATCTCCATTTTGGACCGAGATGAGAGATGAGAGCTGAGAGATGAGACAAAGTGACGGCATGTGTTCAAACCCCCTCCTCACAGTCCTATGAATATTTAGGGGTACCCCACAGCAAAAAACAAGACGAAAAAAAAAAAAATAACAAACATGACACGGGGGTACATTGTAAATCCATTTTGGACCGAGATGAGAGATGAGACAAAGTGACGGCATGTGTTCAAATCCCCTTATCACTGTCCTATGAATATTTAGGGGTACCCCACGGCAAAAAACAAGACTAAAAAAATCTCCGAAAAAAATAAAAAACACGACACAGGGGTACCTTGTAAATCCATTTTGGACTGAGATGAGAGCTGAGAGATGAGACAAAGTGACGGTATGTGTTTAAACCCCCTCCTCACAGTCCTATGAATATTTAGGGGTACCACACAGCAAAAAACAAGACGAAAAAAATCTCTGAAAAAAATA